>JAANYP010005051.1:33417-417101 GCA_020465985.1 Centrapalus pauciflorus
TATCTATCCTAATTGGAGTTTGAGTGTAAGCCAAACCGTAATCCCGCAATTGTTGTTGTATCCACAGAACCTGTGAGCAGCAACTACCCGCAATTGTTGTTGTATCCCTCTTCCCTCTCCATCACATCCTCATACACCAGCCTCATCATCATCGTCTCCCTCTACCCACTCCAAACAATCCACCCATACACCACCATCTCCCAAAGACCTGCCTTTGAAGGATCAGCTTTCTTTGCTGACCAACAAAGTTGGTTCTTTGGAAAACACCATGCACTCCCTACCATCCCTCATCTCAGACTCTGTGTCTGAGCAGCTCAAAGGATTCTTTGATATGTTTAAAGAATCCTTCCCAGTCACTCCCCAAACTGACAACTCTCCACAGCTGATTGCACTCACTGCACAGCTGCAAACTGTATCCACCTCTCTCTCCTCTATCCTCTCCTTACAACAGGACTCTGTGTCCTCCATGGCACCCATTTCCCAACAGCTGTTAGCTATCCTCACTTCTTGCAACTCTACTCTTCCTAACACTTTGGCCAGCTTACAAACCATCATTGGTTCCCTATCCAACTCTGTATCATCAGACCTTGCTGATGTGCGAGATTCACTAGAACTTCATCTTGCACAGCTGCAATCTCTGCTGTTCACAGCGTCTGATAGGGAAAATCTTCTTAAGTTGACCACTCTTGCTGATTCCCACACATCTTCTCTTCAAACCTGTCTTTCCCAACTTGGTGAGGTGAAGGATAACTTGGCTTACTTAGTGAACAGCCTTGTTGGTCCTAAATCCTCTAAACCTGCTGGCAAGCCTGCTGACTTTGTGTCTTCAGGCAGACCAGGTGTTGAAGTCGCTGCTTCATCTCCTTCAAAGGGGGAGAAGTCATCTGCCTCGAAGACTAAGTCTAAGGGGGAGAAAACTTCTTCTCCTAAGGAGATACCAGTGTCTGCAACTCACACTGGTCAGCCAGCAGAGATTTTTGAAACAGGTGCTGCTGAAGGTGCTTCTCAAGCTACTATGCCTACTCAGGCTGTCTCTCCAAACCCTGCTCAGTCTAAGGGGGAGGAAATCATTCCTGAGGACAGGCCTAGCAGCAAAAGGAGGCACCTCATTCTATCAGAAGAAGAAGAAGAAGAAGAAATTCCTGAAGCTGCTGTCACTAAAGCAGCAGCTAAAGGAAAAGAAACAGTAGCTAAGGATCCTATGCAGCAGAAACAGGCAGAAATGCAATTTCACAAGACCAGAGCCAAAGAGATGGGCCTCCCTATGCACAAATACTTTGAGTTTAGGGATGAACAGCTTCAAGCTCTGGAGGAATTAAGAAAAGAAGAAGAATCTGCCAAAGCTGCTAAGTCCTTTGCCCTCCAAGAAGCAAAGAAAATCAAAATGTCTACCTTGGAGGTGCAAAAAAAAATAATGGAAGCTGCCAGGAAATCAGCAGGAGAAAAAGAGAAGGAAGTAGAGAAAGGTACTCAGGTCTCTGTGACCAAATCAACAGTACCCTCTGCCAGAGCCAAATTCCACTTTGACAACTTGGCTAGAAAGAAATTTCATGATGTTGCTACTAGAAGGCTTGCCAAGGAAGCGATTGTCAAAGCTGTTCCCATTTCAAGAAAAGGCACACAGTGGAAATTTCAGATCACCAGGATGGGTGCAACAGGCCCTGAAATGGAATCCTATGATCACACTGATGTTGCACAGATGGGATATAGGGAATGGGTGGAACTGGCAGTTGCCCTGAGTCAGTCTAAGTCAGAAACGGCTAAGACTATCAGGGCATACATCAAGAAGCTGATGGAAAGAGTAAGTGAGCTGGGCCTGATTCCAAAAGAAGTAAAAGAGGGTGTCTCTGTGACATACCCCAAAATAAAGGCCAGAAGGACAAAGAAGGATACAGAGATGGAGCTACTCCTTACACTGATTGAACAGGGTGACTATGCCCTTGAAATAAAAGGAGTTGATCATAGTCTGCCTAAAGGAATAGAGTTTGAGGATGGCAAGATTATAGAAGAACCTGAGCTGGGGGCATTTTTTGTAGATCCCCTAACTCAGAAAAAGTGCTTCCAAAGGGCCTCAGAACTATACAAAGTTGATCTGAGACAACTTGCCGCCTTCAGACTTGCAGTTTCTTTCAGGCAATCTAGCAAATGGAGAGCAGCCATCTGGGATCAGCTCAGAGGCTTCTATGAAAGAGGAGAACTCAATGATCCCAAGTTCATGATCATCAGAAGTGAAGTTGAGGAACTTGAGGATACAAGGGAAGAATTGGAAAGGATGGTTCAGGATCCTTCTCCAGTGATATGAAGTCCATCTACCGTCTGGGTAGGTGAAGAATGGAAGCTGTCCATTAGTTGGACAGGCTTGCCATTATCTGCTCCCAACTCAAACAGTCCAAACATCCTGTACATTAGTTGTACATCCTGTACATTAGTTGTACATTATTACATAAGTTGTAATTTTTTGCTTTTACATTAGTTGTAAAATACATTAGTACATTAGTTGTACTCTTGTAAGAACATGTGTTGTTCTAGTATAGTCAAGAATCAGTGTATATATACACTGATCTTTTACTTTACTGTAATGTTGTAATTTTATTTCAGCAAATGTACTGTAAAAATATATAGTGATTTTTTGATAAGACCAGCTTGAACTGGTTATTGCAAATAGGGGGAGATTGTTAGGCACAAAAAGGCCTCAGTCAAACCTGTTCTACATCTGAGGGGGAGATTTATAATCAAACCTGTTGATGCATTTGAAGGTTGAATTTAAGGCCTGTTATATGCCTTATTGAAACCTGAAAATGATTTGCAATATCAGTCTAAAGCTGTTCTATATGTTGCATGTGTTGCAACTAAGACAGTTTGTCCAAGCTGTTCTGTCTGCTGAACAGGCTGGACATAAACTGTCTACGCTGCTTTACACTGTTGAGCAGCTTGGGCATTTTTAAAGTGTTTAGTTCTTTGTGAACAGAACCTGTTCTTTGTGAACAGGCTAAACACTTTATGGAATTTGTTTCCAAGTCATCATGTATTGTTTTTGACTACAAGATCAGTTTACAAAGTCGAAGACAAAGTGGAAAACAGAACTGCTCAGCCTGCCCACGCTGTTCTGTTACATGAAGACAAAAGGTTATTTGAAAAAGGGTGACAGACCTTTTTCTTATATCAAAATAGGCCTTTACAAGGAAGAAAGACGCAAAGTTGACATTCCTAAATTAGTTAAAGGCAATGCAACAGTAGACAAAGTAAAAAGACAAAAGTTCTGCACATGTGAAGACAAGTCTGCTTTTCAGAAAAGTGTAGAAAAGGTTATGTTGTCTTTTCAACAAGACTTTTCCTTTTCATTCCGTCCAATGAAGATGTTTCTCCTAGATCCTCTAAGTGAGTATAAAAGGAAGCTTCTAAGGATAGAAAGAAGTGTGAAGAAAGCTAAGTGCTTAAACCAAGAGTGAACGTGCAAGTGTGATTTTCATGCATGCAAGTCTTCTGTAAACCAGCATCTGTGTGTCTAAGTTGTTTTACCTAAGCTGTTCCTTAAGTCTTGTAAACACAGTGAGTGCGTCTTAGTGAGTGTATTCATTGTATACTAGTTTGAGTCTGTCTTAGACTAGTAAGCATACTGTTGTATCTGTCATCTCAGCTTGAACTATTCCGCATTCAAGCTTGTTTGTAATTAACAAATTGTTGATAATACATACAAACATTGAGAAAAGAGTGTGTAGTTTTTAAATTGCTGTATTCACCCCCCCTCTACAGCTTATAACTATATACTTTGGGAACCTCTCGGGACCTACAATATTGAAAGGAGATGGTGGTGCATCTGGTCATGCTTTTCTTATAATGTTGAATGAATTTAAAGAAAAAGTGAGTCGGAGGGAGCTTAGTTGAATAATGCTGAATGCTGAGAGTTGAGAAAGGATTAAAAGAAAAGTAAATCCTACCTAAACTGTGTTGGCTGGGTAAACCACATAATCTATCAAGCCCTAGGCGACTTGATATTGAAAAAGACGTCATGGACCCAGTGACGCATGTACTTAATCCCATCAACTACTCAGTTATCTCTCAAAAGATTTCTGTTTCAATAATCACGGAGATATAAGACATTTCTATCGATATACATTTGGATATTATTGATATTGAAACAAGGAAGATAGTTGCTCCGGTCTCCAATTTCATTTGATGCACATTGTTTCTAGAGCTGATTACATACAATTTTAGGACACATCGAGTCTAACAGTCTGCGTGACTAGAAACTGCTAGTCCAAAGTGACTAAGCCGGAACAAATACAAGTGATTCTTTCATGATAAAGGATTTTACGAGGACTATTTGGAAATCCTACCAGAGTTAACATCATGCCAGCGCTGAACGTAGGTCACATAGATTATGTATATTGTGCAAACAGGAATCCTATGTGGACCTGGACTAGTTATTTTACATAATGAATATGTTTCATTTTACCCAAAGTTGAAAAGCTTTGTTTTTATTCTGAAAAGCTATAATATCAATTCGAGGGGGAGTGAACTTTTTGAGGGGGAGTGAGATAAATATGTTTTGTATAGGGGGAGAGATATCAGTTTAAGGGGGAGAAAATCAATGTGTAATAATTTCTGAGTTGTAATTGTGGTTGTATTTCTTCTACTATAATTTCATTGAATTCATGTTTTTGAAGTTTTTGCATGACGTTCATAATTTTTATGATCATCATGAGGGGGAGAAAAGCTGAATTTCAGAAACAACTGTTGAGTAGTTTGAAATCAACTTAATGAAATTGCTACATAATCTCAAGACAATTGATCAAGGAAGAGATTTAAAAGCTATTCATGATCCAAGGGGGAGTGTGCTTACAAGAAAAGAAAATATCAGAATAGAAGAGATGTGAAGGTCAGAGTGAGACAATAAAGAAGAAGATTTTATCAGAAGATTCAGAGATCAAATAAAAGAAGAAGATTCAAGATAAGATTCAACCTGAGCATAGATCTTTAATTGAAAATTGTTTTCATCTCTAAGGGGGAGATTGTTGGGTACAATTCATAATAGAGTTGAAAACAATTAATTAGTAAAAGTTTAGGGTTTAAATTGTAAATACTCAATAGTTATAATTGAGTATAAATATGTGTGAGTGTGTACTGTTAATGAATGATTGGAAACTAGAAAAATACAGATCTGATTTAGAGAGAAAGAAGGATTGCTTTTCAAGAAAGCCAAGAACATCAATGTAATATTCTCTCTTTAATCATTCAATATAGTGTGTTTGATTGATAATTGTTCATATGTGAATTGTTTAATGTTGTATGAATTGCATGAAATCTGAATTCACAGTTAATTCCATCAAAAAGGTCTGAAATAACTAAATACTGGTTTAGGTTGTAGTATTGGAGTCTCCGATCTTTATTTCATTTCCTGAGTTCGATAAATCCTGGGTAATTCTTAAAGATATATTGCACACGATTGGTACAATGCCAGTTGTGTAATTTATACTTTGGGTTCATTTAGACATTAAAACCTGAGATGTGTTTTGCACGCGTCAATTATCTTTTGGTTAAGTCTGGAACAACTATCCAATTGTGGCCTTTTTTCACATTTATCCCTCTCTGGAGTTGATGAGTGCCAAAATGCTTCGTTTTTTAGAAATGCAAAAAAACAGAATCAGAAACAGTTTAGCTTAAAAACTCATAACCCATATGTATTATTATTATTATTTTTGGCAAAGATAACATCATTCAATTATAAAGAACAAACTAAAGTAAAATAATATCACTTTCAGTTGGATATAAAGAAAAGGGCAAATGACCAAAAATAGTAACAAGTTTTGACATTTTTATCATTAATAGTAACATTATTTATTTTTTATCATTAATAGTAACAACTTTTTATTTTTCTATCAATAATAGTAATGGGTGACCTATAAACCTGTTTAGCAGGTCACCAACTTTTCAGTTATAAAAAATAATAACATCTTTTCAGATTTTTATCAATAATAGTAACATATCAGATTACAAACATAATTATTTATTTTATTAAGTTTTCTAATATTCCATAAACACCATAATAAACCAAATTTTTATTCCGAATATTTACGGATAGATAATATTTGATTATTTATTCACAATTACATATAATATGAATGGAAAAAAAATACTACAAATCATTTCAATTTTCACTTTTTCCAACAAAAAACTACGAACCATCATTTTCTTAGTTTTTCCGAATAAAATAATACAAATCGTTTCATTTTTTAGTTTTTTAAAATCTAAATGGGTCATAGTTTTTTATTTAAAAAACAAAAAATCAAAATAAGTCTCAATATTTTTCATTCATAAAACTATAAACCACAATGAGTCATGGTTTTTCCATTCATTGAAAATCTAAAAAATGAATGAGTTGCAATACTTTTTCATTCGTAGTATTATTCATTTGGAATAAATAAAAGTACAAATTGTCATCTTTTTAGTAAATTCCAAACGAAATTGATTACAAACCATACGACTTTTAGCTTTCTTGAATGAAAAACTACGACCCAATCATGTTTTAGATTTTTTTAGAAAAAACTATAAATCATTTTGATTTTTCGTACAAAATAAATGCAACTCATTTATTTTTGTGTTTTTAACAACGAAAAAACTATGAAGTATTCCAGTTTATAGTTTTGCCGAATGAAAAATATTGTAATCCGTAAAAACGATACATAACCACTTGTACGAAAAATCAAATGATTTATGGTTTTTTGTTAAAAAATCTAAAACATGATCAATTTGTAAATTTTTTATTCCAAATGAAAAGTAATACGAATGAAAAAGTATTGCGACCCATTCATTTTTTAGTTTTTCTATGAATGAAAAAACCATGACTCATATGTTTCATAGTTTTATGAATGAAAAATATTGAGACTCATTTTGATTTTTTGTTTTTTAAATAAAAGAACTATGACTCATTTAGATTGGAAAAAACTAAAAAATGGAACGATTTGTATTATTTGATTCGGAATAACTAAGAACATGATGGTTCATTGTTTTTTTGTTGGAAAAAGTGAAAGTTGAAATGATTCACAATATTTTTTCATTCATATTATATATAATGTGAATAAATAATCAAATATGGAATAAAAATTTGGTTTATTTTGGTGTTTATGGAATATTAGAAAACTTAATAAAATTAAAAAATTATGTTTTTAGTTTGATAAGTTACTATTATTGACAAATATATGAAAATATGTTACTATCTTTGATAACTGAAAAGTAGGTGATCTTCTAAACAGGTTTACAGGTCATCCATTACTATTATTGATAGAAAAATAAAAAGTTGTTACTATTAATGATAAAAAATAAATAATGTTACTATTAATGATAAAACTGTCAAAACTTGTTACTATTTTTGGTCATTTACCCTAAAGAAAACCATCTGCATTGGGTTGTAGTGGGCCTAACTGAAACTGAAAAGTAGAAAAATAAATCAAATTGGTTCCGAACCTAAAGTAGAGACAACTCAAGTTTGAGAAATAGAAAAATTGTTTAATTTCCTTTTTGAAATTGAATGTAATGGAGTTCAAAGAACTATATGTTTTATTACATTATAACCATGTCTTGTTATCTTTGCAACTTTTTTTTTTTTGTATCCACATTATATTCGTGCAGTTATTGTTCTAATTGTGCAGCTATTTTATGTATGATCAATTGTGCAGCTATGTTAGATGCATTTGTATGTGTAACTCATCAACAGTTTGAGAAACCAAAGGTATCTGTCTCTCTATTGTTTTCTTCTCCTTCTTCTCCGGCATCGCTTACTCGAGTGCCTCCCCCTTCATATGTATAATCATAGACCTGCAAATCTTCTTATTTTTTTTGAATGTGTAATCATCGATCTCCGGTCTCTTACATGCCATGGATTTTGATGATTCTTGATGTTGTGGTTATTTTGGGTAAAACGAGGATAATAATGGTACCTTTTATTTTATAAATTTGAATTGTAGTTCATTATTTGTCTTATGTTTTGATGGTATAAATTTCAGATTTTGATGGTATAAATTTCAGATTTAATTCTGTGAAATAGAACACGATCAAGACTTATTTAAGTAGATTTATTAAAATGATTTATATGAGCAGATTTATTGATTTTTTTTGCAAGTTTCAATTAGTGAGCACTTCAACACATTTTAATCCTCATATTATCATTCAGAACACCAATTATATACATACAATTTTTAGTTGCGTTCATTATGTAATTTGAATTGAAATTTGATGTAAGTTATACAATTTTTAGTTGCATTCATTATGTAATCTGAATTTTTAGTTCTATACATACAATTATACACCAAATGGACATCATTGAACGAGTTTCATATATAGATCAATATGACCATGTGATACACTGATACCCAGGCAAGATTCACCTGTTTCTGAAACTGTTGTTGCTTTGCTTTCTTCTCTTGAATTCTCCTCTGTCGGTCCTCATAGAAATCAAAATCAAGGGTGTGTTTGGTGTGGGGAATATTTTATTAATTCAAGAGAAATGGTTTCTTTGCTTGAATTCTTCTTGAATTAATTGATTCTATAAATATTAGGATTTGTGATTTCGCTGATTGTTATGCTTTACCCTTGTTGGATTGCATCCTGAGTCACGATTTGTGTCACTCGTGTTTTTAGTCTTGATTACGAAATTAGATTAGCACATAAAAGATATATACGGGCTGCTGCAGGGGGATTTGTAGCAGGAAAACATCAGTATGGAGAGTGTGTGTCAGAAGGAGAAGTGTGGGTGTGGGAATTTAGTTTAAAAATAGCCACAGTAGGGTCTGATACTTGAGATGCTGAAATGCTGAAACAGAGATTAGAATGAATAAGTTATTTCAATTTTTATATCTTTATCTTCGAACACTTTTTCATGCAACTTTTATGTTATTATTATGCTGGTCTAACGCTCTTTTTCCTATTGTTTTGCTACTACTTTATGTATAGTTGTGTTGTCAAATTGCAAGACATACAAATTTCTATTCTTGGTTTATGGAAGGATTCGAGCACTGATGTAACACTCTCTTTTCTCAGGTAATTCTAAACTTTAAATATGGTTAAAATATGTAAATAGAGTTTTCAAAATTGATGAAGTTAACAAATAAAAGTCTCATATTTGGCTTTTAAAAAGTCAAATAATGAATAAATGAGATTTTAATATACCAAATCACTAAATAGCAATAAATGATGAAATATTTATATTAGTTTGATGTCTTTAAAGGATTTAGGATGTGTTGCAAAAAGAATCACCGAAATCCGACATCACATGAAAGTTCATTGTTATTTTAAACAAACTTTTGGTACTTTAATGCCCAAAAGTATAAAATATTAATGAATGATGAAATATGTTTACATATTTGGTCTTTTCTAAAGATTTTAGACTTGTTACAAAAAGTATCGTTAAAATTGGACGTCAAACAAAAGTTTATTGCTATTTTATGCAAAGAATTGTAGTTTAACGAGTAAAAATACAAATTTATTGTGGGAAGTGTAATATTTTTATAGAAATGTTGTTTTTAGAAAATTTTTAAGGTACTGTGAAAGCTTCATCGAAAACCGACGTAAGTTGAAAGTTTGTTGCCATATTATGCAGTTTCAGGAAAGTTGATTACTATTTTGGGCAGATTTTTTGTGAAAAGTGATCGACAGAAGGAGAGCTGTGCATGATAAACGTCAGTTTCGTATTAAAGAAATTACAAGAAGATGAATTGAATATGCATTCCCAAGATTGTAATTTACTTTTTTGTCGTATCACTTGTACATTTGATGATCCTTATTTTGATCGATATGTTATGAAATGATATTATTTTTGTTAAATTGAATTGTAAATAGAAAAACTATCATGAAGCAATTAAATAAATATTTGTATTTGCATTAAATTTAAAAAATAATGAATGTGTTTCTTTTGTATAGAAAATATTGCATTTATGTAATTTAAAACAATAAAAAAAAGTGTTGCAATAGATTGATAATGATGTTGCATTTACATGATGACAACATTTGATAAGTGTTGCATTTGATAAGTAAAGTGTTGCTATAAGTTGGTAACAATAAATTAAAAGTGTTGCTTTAGAGTATAAAAAATGTTGCTTTTAAAAAGTGTTGCATTTATAAAATAATGGCAACACATTAAAAAGTGTTGCTTTAGAATATAAAAAATGTCGCATTTAAAAATTGTTGCATTTATAAAATAATGGCAACACTTTTGAAAAGTGTTGCATTATCTAGTGAAAGTGTCGCTTTAGACCTAAGGCGACGTTGGCTAAGGTGACACTACATAAAGTGTCGCATTAGGCCTATAGCAACACTTTTAAGGCCTAACACAACACTTTTTACGTGTTGCTATAGGTTCATTTTGTTGTATTTTCTTTTAATTAATAAACTACTATCGATTGTTACTATTGCGTTCCAACACAAAGAAATTGAATTATAGAGTTTCATTTAAGGAGAATGGATGTTTGCTCTCTTGTTGTACATATCATGGCAATTCAGAATGCTAAAGATAAAAGTTTTATGGGAACAAACTAGACTTCACAATTGATGCTCTTAAGACAACGTATGCCACTCAATTAGTTTTCTTCCTTTCTCATAATAAGTTGGCACAACCAATGATATTGATATAAATTGTTTCATACAACATCCACTATTTAAACAAGTTTGCACATTTAAATGTAACCAAAATATTAGTTTCCACATAAATGAATTAGTGTTCACAACCAGTGTTCTTAAGACAACATATGTGATTCAATTAATTGTATTCCTTGCTTACCTTAAGTTAGAACAACTAATGATACCACTATACACTGTTACATACAACACCCATTGTTTAACAACCCATTCATTCATCCAAAAGCATGATCCACAACCCCTTAAGCACAAATAGAAACTGAAATTAACATAACATTCATTCATGCCATAATATGAAAACTTAAGAACAAACACAACAATGTATTTAGCCCAACATGATTTGGACTTGCACACAAACAACAATTGACATAAATAAAGACATACTAACTACCAACAATGTGTAAAACACAAGGAATTGGTTGCCGAATGCTTGATCAATGATCATTCTTATTGTTTTCTCCTCTTGTTCGCCTCCAGAAACTGCTCTCCCCCGTATGGAACTCACACAAGACGAACCCCCCAAATGTGGTAACCGTCCCCTTAAAAAACACTGCTCCCGCAGCAACTGGCGCACTAGCGTCCAGAACACTGGCCAGGACGCCGCAACCTTGTATCAAGACGCTCAGATTCTGTAATCATACATTCTGGACACTCCTTTGGCGTCTAAGACGCTGCCTTGGATGCCCGGTGATTTTTCACTCCTCCAGCTACCGATTTGCTTCTTTTCTAGCCAATCTCCTACAACAAGCAATTCACATGACCAGTACCAACTTTCTTGCATTTAACACACTAAAACACAGAAAAAACACACAAAAACATAAGTGATTAATATCACTGATCAAACCTCCCCAACTTACACATTGATCGTCCCGAACAAGGCATTAAAACAGAGCCAAAGGGAATAACTAACTTGGATTCCTTCACCTTAAAAATGTGAATTCAAGGAATACTAAAAACAGTATTGAAATGAAACTCAAGCGTTTACATCTTTCAGTCCATAGCCTTTTCTCCCTCACAATAAATCCTTAGAAATTGATTTTTAGCTCAAGGTTACGAGCTGATTTCACTTTAAGCTCATATGCATGCTTTTATTTTGTTGAAATTTTTTTTTCTTTTCTTTTCTTTCCACTAGCACTTGCAATCATGACTTTCTAATAAGCCCATGTAACAGGATTTAGGTCAATCGATCCCAAACCAGACGGTCTTAGGTGATTAGGCATGATGGTACCCCAGAGACTTAATTTTCCGGACTTACTACGCCACGTGTTAGCTTATTTTTCTTTCTTTCTTTTCTCTTTCTCTTTTCTGTGCTATGCACCACTCACTCTCCCCCTTATTGCCATTAATTCCAAAGACTTATCAGGGAAATATTAACCAAGATTTAATATGTTAAACATTCAGCTTCTATCTGCACACACCTTTTAGCATCTCAAAATTTCCAACATTTAAGGCTACAAAATCCACTTCACTTACCCCATTGCTCCCTTATTCTAATACTTGCATGAGATAATCTAAATGTAAGAAGCCAAGGATGATAATGATACTACCACTACACTAACATACATGCATAATTAAAATCAGAAAACCCTAAAGATAACTTAAAAGCTAAGAATGCAATAAACTACAAAGAGCAGAAATGAAACGAAAGTACCAGATATTGAAATTTCCCTTGCATCTCCTCATTGTGACAGCGGCCCAAAAATACCACTGAAATATGCAGTGAATCCCTGCTGGTCTTGTATTTGTGGGGTAGATGGAGGTTGATGGAATGGTGCCAATGCATGATGACCAACAGGCATGCCCATACCTCTGGCAATAGTGGCAAAATCTGGCGCCTGGTATCTCTCAAATGGCGTGTAGGGCATGTCTGCTCTATAATCTGCGTAATGTCGTACCTCGTCGCAATATTCCATTGCTGGCTATACAGGTACGCATTAAGAAATGTTTCTGCCCGTACTCCCAGATAAATATCATCGAGTTGCCTCATTTGTGCTCCTACTTCTGATTGCAACCAATTAAGTTGCCTCTGCTGCTCTTCCATTCTTCTATTATGACTCTGCTATCTCTCTCTTTGCTCACTTCTCATGCTGGACATCTCTGTACTTAAGTTAGACAACATTTGCACAATATTACTCAAGTCACCTGCCTCACCTCTTCTGATGACTCTGCTTTGTTGTCTTTCCGTCCTCTCTTCTTCAGGATATGACGTCACTACCCCCTTCTTCTTTTCAGTATCATATATCTCATACCCATCATCTACTTTTCTCAAATTTATATCCTTCATCGAACTTACCTTAATCCACAAAGTACTCTCCTTGATGATCTTTGCCGCAGTGGTCTCAGCAACAACCCCTTTTACTTGAAGAAACTTAGATAGCATCCACATATGAGGAATCACGCATCTCTCTCGTGTGTTGTACATGTTCCACAAGTCGTCCATTACAATCCAAGCAAAAGATAAAGGCTCCTCTCCCGTCAATAGAGCATGGATGATGCTCACATCCTTAAGCCTCACCTTACTCAGATCTCCAGATCTTGGTAGGATATTAGTAATCAAGATCTTGTGAATCACTTTCGCCATCGGTTGTAAGTCGCTCCTTCTAAACTCCTTATATCTTGACACCTGTTCCCGCTGAAGATCAAATGCGGCTGCCACCTTCCGTTGCCAAACCTCTGAATACATCATCCCCGTTCCGGCTAGATACTCCTGAGTTCTATAAATATATGCCTACCTCACTCCGTCCCTTATACAACTTGTGTCTACCTCAAAAACCTACCTAACATCTGCTGCCGTCATTCTAATCTCTTGAGTTCCCACTCTACCGATCAATGTGAAGTTACAATCGTAATTGCCTCTTCAGGTTGGACATCCATTCCGCAACTACAAATGGATACAACTCTTCTCCCCCTATATCTAATATTTTTTTCACATCCTAAAGTCTTGAACAACTCCACCACACCATAATTACCAAATTCATCCCTGTCCAGTTATTTCTCATATATGTACTTGGTATCCTCTCCCCACTTCTCCATGAACAATTCAGCTCTTATGCGTTCGTCGTGCTCAGAGAGAGACTTGGTAGGATCCCACTCAACTGGAGGACGAATCACTTGTGCTGTCGGTTCAGTTTTCTTCCTCTTGGCTAGCTCTTTACTCTCTAAGATGATGACCCAGACATGTTGCCCTTGCTACACAGTAACAAACACAAGAAAAACAAAATGTTGAACTAATTAGTTAAAAACACACAGCTCCCCTGCGTTCACCTTGTAAACCCAAGATGTCTAAATAGTTAAGCTTAACTTCCTGTCATACAATCATGTGTGCAACACAAACACAAACAAAAAACAAAAAGTTGGACACCCCCTCCCCAACTTACAGGAAGGTGATGTCCTCATCACAGAACTGACTATGCAAGAAGTAGAAGGAGACACAATTAAAGCAACCATCACCTGTTTATATCACATATCAACAAAATTGTTCAAAATTAATAGGGGGAGGAAGGAGAGAGTTAAAAGTAGTTAATACAGGCCAATTGTTCAACGCCACAGACGGCGGAAAGCATCACATCACAACAAAAGAACCAAGTGTACTTAATACAACCAATCAAACCAAATCAGAATCTTCATCCCTCATCGGAGCTTTGTCTCTCATGCTTCGCTCCACATTCTTCACCATATTTGTAAGGTCTACCTAACACAGATCTATCTGGACGCGGAACCGTCAACGAGTGCGGAATCCTCGTTAACGGGTAGACGGAAACAACTCTCACAAAGAAACACGGAGACTATCAGAAGCTGAACGAACGACACACGAACGATCCTACGAACTGATTTTCTCCTAAACGGCACTAACACTGATGATAAACTCGAGATCGCTTAATGCTTAATCACTGACGAATTCTGCAAAAAGTCTTCTCTCCCAAAACGTCTTTTTGCTCTCAAGTTCGACAGAACCTCTGAGCCGTCAAAGATCACTCCAATAATTCGAGTCTATCCCTAATTATAGAGGCTAATTCGAGTCTGTTATGGGCCAAACTCGAATCCGGCCCAAGGCCCATTCGAGTTTGTCCCATCTGACATTCTCGAATCTGCCTAAGTGGACACATTCGAACCTGTCCAAGGAACACATTCGAATCTGTCCTAGATTCGAATGCCAATCCTTAGATTCGAACATTGCCTTCGAGTCTAACCAAATCCGCTCCTTTCGAGTCTGATACAGAGAGTTTTCGAATCTAATTCGAGTTTCTGCTACATTCGAATAGGGTCTCGAGTCTACTTATATTCGAGTTTATTTCGAGTTTGGTCTAGAATCGAATAGGGTTCGAATCTGCTGTGTCTTCGAGTTTGCACTGACCTTCGAATCTGAGGACTTTTCGAATCTGACGTAATTTCGAATTTAATTGAATTTCAACACTTAATCGAATTTAATCTTAAAAGATTTAATCTAAATTACATTCGAATTTACCTAGATTCGAAAGAGTTAGCTTAAGTTAATTTCGAATAAAATTAATTAAGTTCAAATTCAATTCCTTTTGAAAAGATGTCAAATCTTCAAAAATTCCTGGAAATGGACCACGAGGTCGGAAAGGCAAACACTCCGCCTAAGCTGATGAAACTCGAGGATTATTACTGGTGGAAAGATCGGTTTACCGATTTTGTGCGTTTTAATGACATGCGCATGTGGGTGTGTATCGACGAAGGATATATTCCACCAATTTCGGAAGTTGAAGGCCGTCAGAGAGTTCTATCTTATCAGATGATGAAGGAAGACGATAAGAAACTCTATGAAGCTGAGAATAAAGCGTTTTCAATAATTCGTATGGCGTTGCCTCAGGATATTCTGCATACATTTCGGACTCAAAAAGACGTCTAAAGAACTTTGGGAGTCACTGGAGAAAAGGTGTGAGGGTAATCCAAGGGTACGAAGGAAGCGCACGGAATTATTGAAACAACAGTTTGCAATATTCAAGGCGTTAAAGGATGAACAGCTGGATGATACTATCACCCGCTTCTATCATCTATTGACGGAGCTTGAGAGTCACGGGATTGAGTACACTGACACCGACAAGAACAATAAGCTTCTTGATGCCCTTCCAGCCAAATGGGTTATGTATGTGGCAATGATAAAGCTAAATGAGGATCAGTATTATACCCAATCTCTGGAGGATATCGTGGGAACGTTGCGGGCATATCATTTTGAGCGTCTGAAGGCCGAAACGGATTACGACCAAATACAGAATCCAGCAATGTATTTTGGTAAATCAACAAAACCTTCAGCGACCGCCGATCTGAAGACTGCTACAGCGTTTTTCAACGGAGAAACGTCATCACCAGCAGAGCCTGATGATACACTGAACAGAGCGTTCTTAGGATTAGGAAGATCGGAAGAACCTCAACCTCAAGCAGCACAGGCGACGACATCTCAGAGCTATTCGAAGATGCCCATGAGCGCAAAATCAGCGGAAGAGCATTTGAATCTGCTTGCTTCATTTGTGGCCGCGTACGGGAACTGCGTTCAGGGAAAGATAAACGATCCTGCTATCTGGGATGAGGACTATGATCAGGTCGACCCTGATGATCTTGAGGAAATGGATCTTAAATGCAACTGGCCATGGTAACCCAACGGGTTAAGAGATTCATCAAAAGAACTGGGAGGAATCTGACAATGAACAACAAGGGGATTGGATTTGACAAGTCCAAAGTAAAGTGCTACAACTGTCAAGGACTGGGACACTTCGCCAGAGAGTGTCAGAGACCGAAGGTGGATACATACCAAGGGCAGAGTCAGCATCAGGGACAGTTTCAGAATCAGTCTCACCAACGATACCTTCCAAGTTCATCTGCCGGGCAAGCCAATCTAGCTGGTCTGTTAACAAATGTATCATCTGACAGACAGCTTGATGGGACGCATGATTGGAGTTCACATCCTGAGTCGAATGCTAGAGCTTTTATGGCTGAAGTCACGGAGACTGGGTGTGATGGGGAAGAGCAGACCACAAGGGACAGCAGTCCGATGTGGGTGGAGAAGACGAATGATCAGACAGTTCTGGAGTTTGCTGCTAAGATGGCCAACGTGGAATCTGACAACTCAAAGGTTAGTCTGACTTACTCTCTTTTTCGTGAATTATGTGCGTTGTGTGTTAATTCTAGTGATAGGTTAAATCTAGTCTTAGAATCACATAAATCCATAACTGCTCAAAATGAGAATTTAAAAGCTGATAATGCTAGCTTAAACGACATTAAGCAAGACATTAAGGAAAAACTTAAGGCTGATGCTCAAGACGTAATAGTTCTGAAAGACAAACTGAGTGAGCAGTGTGTTAGGTAAGAGCTTATGTATGAGCACGTAGAGGCCTTGACCAAAAGTCTTAAGGACAAAGACATAGAGCTAGCAGAAACAAAGGTAAAGGTAGCCGAGGCGAATAGCAAGTTAGAAAAGTTTAGGAATTCAAGCCTGAACCTAGGGAAAGTTTTAGACGCCCAACGTCAGTCTAAAAAGCCTGTAGGTCTAGGATTTCACGAAATTCCTCCACCTTTTAATGCAAAATATGTGCCTCAGCCTCAGGAGAAAACTGATAAATCAGTAGACTTAGAGGACCTACCTACACCGACACCAGAGCCTGTAATAGATAATGCACCTAAGGTGACTGACACTACAGTCAAGGTTAAAAAGGTCAAATTTGTGTCTTCCTCCAGTGAAACACCTGCAGGAAAACATAAAATTGATTGGGCTGATCAGGACGATGAGCCAGTCGCCATAGATGTACAAAAGGACCAAGACACTAGTGAGACACCTAAGTCTAAGGGAACACACAAAAAGTCCATAGATAAGATGTCTTGCTTCAGATGTCACGAAAAGGGGCATGTTGCGTCTCACTATCCGCTTAGGAAAGCCGATGTTACACCTAAGACAGTGAACCCAACACCTGTTAAGCCCTCAACCAGTGTGGCGAGCACCAGTAGTTCTCAAAGTACTGAGAAAACTGTGCAGGCCGCACCAAAACAAGTTGTGAAACACACACCGGTAAAGGTTGGACCAAAGGAAGTGATTAGGACAAATTCACCGAATCGTGTCATTAATCAATCTAGGTCAGCACCTCAACAAGTCTATAGGAGCACCACACCTAGCAGGGCACACACTCCAGTTAGGTCTCATACTCCAGTTAGACAATACGCAGCGGTAAGAGCTCAGGGATCACAGTCCGAAATGCAATATAATAGGAATTATTCAAGAGCTCCACAACAAATGCCTACTCCAAGGCAAAGAGTGAACTTAAATCACTCGGCACCACAACAAACTCAAATTAAACAACCCAAGTCACCTGAAAGGCGAGATGGGTATTTGAAAGAGTTCAAGTATGTGGACGAGAATGGTATAACCAAGTCAGTTATGGCTTGGGTTCCCCGTGATAACTAACCTATTTTCTTTCATGTGCAGGAGATTACCACAGGTCCAAACAACAAGTGGTTCGTCGACAGTGGATGCTCCAGGCACATGACAGGGGAAAGAGGTCTACTTACAGACTTCAAGGGTGGGAATCGGGGGTTTGTATCATTCGCCGGAAACAAAGGAGGAAACATCACGGGTACCAGAGTGGTCACTAATGGGACGATCAAGTTGGACCAAGTTTATCACGTTGATAAACTGGTTCACAATCTCATTAGTGTATCTCAAATCTGTGATAAGAAGAACTCAGTGTTGTTCACTGACACTGAGGCGTTAGTGCTAAAACCGGGATTCAAGATTCCTGAAGAATGGGTATTGATGCGGGCACCAAGGAAGAATGACTTGTACATGCTGGATATGAACAAGCCGGAGACTTCGATGGGGCCAATCTGTCTGTTATCCAAAGCTTCAGAGACGGAATCGGTACTGTGGCACAGACGCATGGCTCACCTGCACCTAAGAAAGATGAACTACATAACGAAACATGGATTGGTGCAAGGTGTGCCTATGAAGAGCTTTCAGTTCGAGGACAAGTGTCTACCATGCAAGAAGGGCAAACAACATAAGAAGACACACAAGTCCAAGACGCAGAACTCCATAACCTCAACATTCGATTTGTTGCACATGGACCTTTTCGGACCAATCAACAAAAGGAGTATAGGAGGTAGCTGGTACTGCTTAGTTATCACTGACGATTACTCACGATTTTCTTGGGTTTTCTTTTTAGGTACAAATGACGAGACGGCTTCCAAGCTCATCGGGTTCTTAGACCAAGTGGAGAATTCCTACGGAACAAGGGTTAAAAGGATACATAGTGATAATGGAACTGAGTTCAAAAACACTGTAATTGGTGTATATTGCCTATCAAAGGGCATAGTGCATCAATTCAGTGCACCATATGAGCCTCAACAAAATGGGGTGGCCGAACGTAAAAACAGGACACTAATTGAGGCAGCTAGGACTATGTTGTCGGATTCAAAGCTTCCTACCATGTTTTGGGGGGAGGCAGTGAATACCGCATGTCACATTTTAAACCGAGTCCTAACTGTCAAATTTTTAAACAAAACCTGTTATGAAATTTTGAATAAACGGCCACCTAATTTAACTGGCTTCGAACCGTTTGGGGTATCATGCACACTTTTGCGAACAAAACATCAACCTAAGTTTGGTGAAAAGGCTGACTAAGGATACTTCCTAGGTTATGTGTCGAACTCACCAAACAAACGGGTTTTTAATAAAACAAATGGTACGGTAGAGATTGCGTATAACATTGAAGTCACTAGTTATACACATGAACCCCAAACTAGTCCGGAATGGATATTTGACTATGATAAATTATTTGAGTCATTTAACATTCCTTTGGATGATAATGCAGGTACATCGAAAAGGACATGGCGACGTTGCATCTGAATGACGATGGCCATACCTTTCCGAGGACTACGTTTGAATCCACATCCGAGCCTACTGCGACTGTAGATGGGTCTCCAGAAGTTGCTGATCCAGAAGAACCTACCACTGAGAATCAGACTCAAGCAACAAGTTCCAACTCTGAGGAAAATGTCCATGAGGAGGAAAATGTAGAAACTGAGCCTGTTCCCCCATTAGGTGAAATAGGATCCAACTTAGGAGATAATCTAAGGGTTGATGAGATAGAGACCTCTAGGATCAACAAGAACCATCCTATAGAAAGCATCATAGGAAATCCTAACGAGGGTGTGAGGACTAGGAGTAGTTTAAATAACAACACTGTGTTGTTGTCAATGATAAATGACTCCGAGACATATCACGCATGTCTCTATTCTTGTTTCATATCGCAAGTAGAGCCTAAAAATGTGCAAATGGCACTTAAGGATAACTCCTGGGTTGAAGCGATGCAGGAAGAACTTTCGCAGTTTAGGAAACTAGAAGTGTGGGAGTTAGTTCCATTACCTCGAGGGGAAGTTGCTATAGGAACCAAATGGGTTTTTAAGTGCAAAAGAGACGATTGGGGTATAGTCACGCGCAACAAGGCTAGGCTAGTTGTAAAGGGTTTCAACCAAGAGGAGGGAATCAATTACAACGAGGTATTTGCACCAGTAGCAAGGCTGGAAGCCATTAGGTTGTTTCTAGCTTTTGCCTCCTTCAAGGGCTTTAAGGTATATCAATTAGATGTTAAGAGTGCTTTCCTATATGGGAAAGTGAAGGAGTTGGTGTATGTAGAACAACCGCCCGGATTTACAGATCCAAAATATCCTGATAGAGTATATCGATTAGATAAGGCTCTATATGGATTGCATCAAGCACCAAGGGCGTGGTATGAGACTCTATCCAACCATTTATTAGAGAACGGGTTTGAAAGGGGTAGGATAGATAGTACTCTGTTTGTTAAGAGGAAGGGAGAACATTTCATCTTGGTACAAGTGTACGTCGATGATATCATTTTTGGATCATCAGACGAACAGATGTGCAAAGATTTCGAGAAGGTGATGAAGTCGAAATTCGAGATGAGTGCTATGGGAGAGTTAAATTTCTTTTTGGGGTTACAAGTTGACCAAAAGAAGGAAGGGATGTTTATCCATCAAACGAAGTATGTCTATGACATATTGGAGCGTTTCGGGATGGAAGGAACAAAATTGACTGCCCATTTCAGCACGCCGATTCAAGTGAATCACAATCTCGGACCGGGTACTGAAAGTGATACTGATGTGGATCCGACATTATATCGGGCCATGATCTGATCACTTATGTATTTAACTGCTTCAAGACCTGACATTATGTTTGCTATGTGTATTTGTGCTAGGTTTCAAGCTAATCCGAAGGAGATGCACATGAAAGCTGTGAAGCGGATTCTACGATACCTCAAGTCGAAACCGAAGCTGGGACTTTGGTATCACGCGGAGGGAGATCTAGAGTTGGAGGCATTCACGGATTCTGACTACGGAGGATGAAGCTTGACGCGCAAATCAACAACTGGAGGCTGTCAGTTCCTAGGAGGGAGATTGGTATCCTGGCAATGCAAGAAACAAACATCGGTAGCCGTGTCAACGTGCGAGGCCGAGTATGTTGCTGCTGGTAGTTGCTGCTCACAGGTTCTGTGGATACAACAACAATTGCGGGATTACGGTTTGGCTTACACTCAAACTCCTATTAGGATAGATAATCAGTCTACTATCGCTATAACGAATAATCCAGTTAAACACAACAAAACAAAGCACATAGACATTAGGCATCATTTTATTCGTGATTGTGCTGAAAAGAACTTAATCAAATTGGTAAAAGTGGCAACAGAAGATAATAATGCAGATTTATTTACCAAAGCATTTGATAAGTCACGGTTTGAGTATTTAATTCAACTGAATGGAATGCGCAACCCAGAGTAATTTGACCTTAGTAGTAGTAGTTTATTTTCTTTTATAGTCGTAGTATTTCTTTCTTTATAGTAGTCTGCTAATTTAGGAAAGTTTCTATTTTTAGTAAGTTTCTATTTTTAGTAAGTTAGTAGGTTATCTTATTTTATTGCTATTTCTTATGAAAAACAAAAGAAAAAAAGAGAGAAAATCATAAAAATACAAAAAAAGAGAATATCAGAAAAAGAGTTAAGTCTTAGATGCATAGGTTCAAAGTGACGAAAATTAGCACAGTCGTTACAAACTCTAAGTGTTTAGGCTTTCACACATAATGCAACTAAATTCTAAGTGTTATACTTTATTTTAGTTTGATGTGTTGGTAGGCATTATACATATAGGGAATCTCATGGCTAATAAAATATTCAAGAAAAAGTCAAGCGTGTCGCTAACTTAGATGTACGACCAATCGGTCTTAATTTTTATGTACAAGACATACAAACTTTGAGTCTAAATGAGGTATGCAAACTTTCTGGGGATGTATGGCAACATTAAATACATCTTAAAATGGAAAGAATAGAAAAATCATACAAAATTGAGAGTCGAAACATGTAACTCTGTTGTACGTAAGTACAGACCTGTTGCCTCTGTTTAGATTCGGGTTGGCAAGATATGTCGCTTTGTTGTACGTCGGTACAGACCTGTCACCGCTGTCTTGCTAGCTTTAAGAATAAACTTTAAGTCAAACTAAGACACTTTGTTGTATGAAAATACAGACCTGTGTCTGATGTTTGTCTTTTAAAGAAAGTTTGCAAATACCAACAAGTTAGAATCTTTGTCTGTATGCCTTGATCATAAGAGTATGTCTATGTCTGAGTCACGTAAGATAATTTCATGATAAATAAAAATGCCAAGGGATATTCCGAAATGTAGCATGTTTAAAGGGGTAAATACCAACAATCGGCTAAACGGGTATGTCACGCCAAACAATCAAAGGAATCAAAAATTTCTAAGTGTGAAAGTTTAAGTACTGAAAGTGAGTATCTGACACCGCTATCTGATTGAACCTATCTTTGACTTTCTTGCCAAAAATATTCTGTCTAGTGTAGTTTAGAGTAGCTTAAGTTTAAATTAAGTTTTATTTTTTTTTTATTCTTTTAGTAGGATAAAGGTCAAAGTTACTAAGGATGCATGATTGGTTGAATAAACAAATATTGCGTGAAAATCTGTTGCTTAGTGTGATTGGTTCTGCAAAGTTTGTAAACCTCCATTACATGAAAAAGTTGAAAAAGTTGAATTTTATTCAAATATTTTCAAAATTTTCATTTAAGTGTTGAAAAAGTTGAAAATTGTTCAAAGTTTTTCAAAACTTACGAGGTTGGGGCTATTTAAATAAAGATAATGATAGTTTCTCTCAAACTTAGTTCTAGTGTTTGGTTTACGTTCTAAACCTTCAAAGAATGTAAGTAAGGAGTGTTTCATTGTATCTTTATCATTGAATAATGGTAAAAATGGCCTACTAACATCTAATGACTTGTTTCATGTGTTGATTAAGTCTATACACTGTTAGTCTTGAATTCTTCACAGAATTACAGAGTCTTCAACTGAAAAAGGCGATTCGTGAACTTCATGCCAAATTGGATCAGACAGCGACTGATCAGCAGCAGCAGACTGCAAATCTGGAGGCTATATTGGCATTTTGTTGAAAGATCGTCCATCTCAGGGGGAGAAATCGTAGAGGTAGAAGAAATCATAGAGAGTCGAGGAACTAAATCGTAGAGGTAGAAGAAATCATAGAGAGTCGAGGTCCGAATCCTTCGAAAAAGATGGCCTGATCAGTGACTTTGAGTCAAAGAAGATAGCCCGAATAGTGAGCGGGCAGATCTTTCAAGACAGTAGTGAGCTGGCAGATCTTTCAAGACAACAATTGGCTCAGACTGCTAATCCTCAGGGGGAGTTAGTGATCATAGCTACTGACAATAGAAAAGACAAGGATTCAGAGACAACTGAAGTAACTGAAGACATGGTCTGACCGATTGTCAGAGTGGATGAAGATGACTTAGAACATATTCTGAAGTGTTATGAATGCATCACTCGATGAAGGTGTTATGAATGAAGATCAGGATGGGATAGATCTAGAGATGCAGAATTCTGCTCTAAATGATGAATCAGATTATGAAGTGTGAAGTGACTGATTTAGCTTGGAAGGACCTTGTAAATCTGGGAAGACGATTCTTTGCTGAGGTGTTTACAAAAACTATCAGAAGGGAGGGTCGTTCAGCAAGGTTTGAGAGGCTAATCTAAGAGAGATTAGAAGCGCTGTAGTTCAAATAAAAATATATCCTCTAGCTGGTAGGAAATGGACTAAGTTAGTCTTCAAACCAGTGAGGACAGCGAATCTGAAAAGTCAGTCATGGATAACCAGAAGAAGAGGTGATTTCGGCATTCACAGTAACTGAATCAGATAGTCTATCAAGATCAATGAACAACAACTAGAAGCTATCGTCAAGGGGGAGTCTGTTTGTACATTCAGTGTGACGACAGCAATCTAGTTTTGTTATTGATAAGACAAGTTCTAAGGAGCAAATTCGAAGGCAATGTTCGAATCTAAGGATTGACATTCGAATCTAGGACAGATTCGAATGTGTTCCTTGGACAGATTCGAATGTGTCCACTTAGGCAGATTCGAGAATGTCAGATGGGACAAACTCGAATGGGCCTTGGGCCGGATTCGAGTTTGGCCCATAACAGACTCGAATTAGCCTCTATAATTAGGGATAGACTCGAATTATTGGAGTGATCTTTGACGGCTCAGAGGTTCTGTCGAACTTGAGAGCAAAAAGACGTTTTGGGAGAGAAGACTTTTTGCAGAATTCGTCAGTGATTAAGCATTAAGCGATCTCGAGTTTATCATCAGTGTAATCAGTTCGTAGGATCGTTCGTGTGTCGTTCGTTCAGCTTCTGATAGTCTCCGTGTTTCTTTGTGAGAGTTGTTCCCGTTAACGAGGATTCCGCACTCGTTGACGGTTCCGCGTCAGATAGATCTGTGTTAGGTAGACCTTACAATATTTTCCACTGTCACCTCCACATCCTCCTTAGGTGCGTCATCACCTTGCATCGCTTCGGCCATCTCAAACAAACGATCTACCTTCTTACATGTTTCCTCAACAGTAGGTAACACCTTCTGCTGCATCTGGTTGTATAACTTGCAGACCATGTTGGTGAGATCCAGGAGTGTTTTCCTTACTCCCTCCAAATCAGCAGCGCCCACAGCGGAAGAGGATTCACCCACAACATGTTCAGGAGACGGAGATGGCGTCCTTGGTCTGTCCAAAGTGGTTTCATAACCACTCATCAAATCGCGGATGATAGATTTATCGCCAACACGTATGAACCTTGTACGGCTAAAGAGCTGTTTCGTAAAATGTTTTTCGCGATCAGGGATGACAGAAAATTGTGGGTTTGGTGGCAGAGTACCCATCAGCTCCAATAGCTCTGAAATCATTCTAGCAGGCACAAGTTCGGTACGGTTGGAGGACATTTCAGAATTCCAGATGTTGGCTAACACCAAATGGCTCAATGAAATACACGGGGTACTGGTCAGAAGAGCATTGACAACTACGATTTCCTTGACCTTCACACTGGTGGTATCTGCATTTCTTGGTAAAACATTGTATAGCACAAGTTTCCAAAGTACCTTGGCCAATGGCCTGAGGTCCTTGCGTGCATTGGCTGTGTAGGATTTGGCTTGGGCTGGGGTAAGCTCAAAAACAGTGGTTAAGTAACCTTGCTAGATTTTTGGGGATACAAGAGGAATCTCCTTCAAACTTTCCTCGTCCCATACTTCGTGCTCCAATGTTGATCCATCAGTCGCTATTGAACTGTCAAACCCTAAGATCAATTTGAGTCTCTCTGCTGATAACTCAATGTCATGTCCCAACTGAGGCATGAAAAACCATAGGTGCCAGAAGTTCCCCCCTACGCCTCCTGACTTAGTCACAAAACTCCTTCAGATCGTCCGAATAAATCACATCTTTGGTCCAGTCTAGGGCTGCCAGCCACCCTAATCTCCCAAAACAATCAAACACCCGGTAATCCTTAAATTCGTCCTTCAACACATTCTTTTCTAACATGAACTTGAAATCGGAATCAATCCCAAAAACCTCCACAGCCTGATCTGGGTCACGTTCGGGTGACGGTGTGGGTGAAATTGTTTGCCTACTTCATTTCCTGGCGCTTGAGGTAGCAGCCTGCTTTTGCTTCTTTGCTGAGGCGCGAGTCATAGTGCTAATGAAGGGTGTATGAAACAAAGGTCAGATGTGATGTACTAAATGATGTGTTGCACTAACATCCCATGAAGTTACCACTTAAGATGTATCATACGGAATGCATTGCAGGCACAACACACATCTGCAACATCACATCCTAAATTGATGTAACTGATATGGTTGCCGCATACTAAACCCCTAAAGATCATCTACAGACAATGTCTCAAGAGTACACGTCTCACCTATGCACTCACAAACCAGATGGTGACCCCTCCCCAACTTAGACATGAGGAGTGGGTTGATTCCTTGGTTTCTTGAGCCCTAACATACATAACAACCAAGAAAGCCCCAGAGGCTAAGATAACCAACAGTGCACTACTCGTACATCCATGCACAAATGTATGTTACGATATGCAACACAACACACTAACCACCCTTTAACTACCTCAGTTAGCACACACACTCAGTTACTTAAACCTCATCATCAAGTTTACACACAACATACAACCCACAGTAAACCCTAACTTCGAA
Organism: Centrapalus pauciflorus; assembly: GCA_020465985.1. Lineage (NCBI taxonomy): Eukaryota > Viridiplantae > Streptophyta > Magnoliopsida > Asterales > Asteraceae > Centrapalus > Centrapalus pauciflorus. The sequence continues at coordinate 59,616 of JAANYP010005051.1, forward strand.
AATGTAAACCCTAACTTCCCAAAACTTCAAATGTGCATGAAATGCATGTATATAGGAAGAATGCAACTCAACACACACATGATCGACACATTAATGCTAAGAAACATTCAAACATAGCATATGCCCTAATCGAGTTCGCAAAGAACAGTAGAAACATTACAATGCAAGAATGCGATTAGAAATGGTAACCTGATCAATGGGAAGTAAGAATTATGCAAGAAACGACAAATACGAAGTAGACACTGCCTAGCGTCCGAAGAGAGGCTTGAGAGCGTTTTTGAGTGAAAGGGAGACAATATATGTAAATGAATGATGCGGAAAAGGGATTTAAATGGTGGAAGGTGAGGTAGCGTCCCACTTGGCGTCCCAGACGGCGAAGGAGCGTCGATGCGGCTGTTTTGAGCGTCTTGAGGACGCTAACCTTCTGACTTAAAATTACTCCCCGCGTTTAGGACGCCCACTAAAACTCCACGCACTAATGCGCGTTTTGGAACTGTCCCTTAGCATCTGACTTAACTTTTTGAACGCTGCTGCAGCGTCTGAAACCTTAAACGAGCGTCTTCCTTACGCTAACATTCTGTTTGGATATTGATTCCAACGTCTAAGACGGTTTCTAATACGCCGCTCATTTATGTGCGATTCAAAGTTGGACTAGCGTCCTGCCTGGCGTCCTCTATGATGTCGGAGCGCCTGAGGCCCAAAACAAGCGTCCTCCGTACACTATCTCTTGGATTTAAATTTAATTCCTGCGTTCTAGATGCTCACTAGGACGCTGCTACTCAAACTCGTTTACCTCTTTTGTCGAACCTCTCCAACTCCCAACTTGCTCAATAACTGACACTCCCGCTCATTTCCAAGTTAAATACGTAAACTAACCTATCCTAACACAAAATTAACACAAAATAAAATAACCATTTTCGTAGGGAACACGAGTACACTTAGCATGTGTAGCAAGCCTTTAAACCACAAAATTACTTGGATGGACGAGTTAAGTCTCATGAGGGTTTGCAGTGAATATACCCACAAAATTCGTTACCTGCTTAACTTACAGAGATAAATAGGTTGGCTCCTTAAGAGCCACTACCTCAATCAAAGTTGCTTGTTCACTTTCAGCCCTGATAGGACCTTCTATAACACCTTGCCTTTTATTTGCATTTTTATTTTTAAGTATTTTGAGCAATTTGCGTAAAATGATGTAATTTCGAGATTTGGTATAAATAGGGGCTGAGAGCTCATTTTCTCATTTTTGCAAGACATATTCCTTTCCAGAGCCCCTCTCTCTAGAAACCGAACTTCTCTCTAGCTTTTCTCCCAAACCGACCGGCCAAATCTCGCGTTCTATACGTCATCGGAAAGAACTCGAAGAGTACTACACGGATCTGCAATTGCATGTGTGATTTGATTCGGATTTGAGGTAAGAAATGTCATTTTCGACTTCTGCATTTTCGGTTTGAAATACAAAATTCGAGTTTATTGTTTTTAGGCGATTTAAAGCTAATTTCGTATGAATTTTAGCTAGAATATGATAGATAATGTATAATATAACTAAACCGAGGCTTATTACTTAGATTATTTGTGGATTTGAGGCTTGAAAATGCATGTTTAAAGCTGTAGTTTATGAACAAACTCGAGTATGTATAGAACAGACTCGAAATGCCAAGAACAGACTCGAATAGAGCTAGATTCGAGATATGGGTCTCGAATCTATCCTCAGATTCGAATGAGGTTCGAATCTAACCCCTCCCCTGTTCGAGTCTGGCTTCGAATCTAACCTAGTTCGAGTCTGGCTTCAAGTTTGTTACTCAGATTCGAATCTGACTTCGAATCTGATGCTCAGATTCGAATCTAACCCCTAAATTTCGAATCTAATTGATAAAATTTACGAACAACGCATAAATTAGCAATATAAATAGCAAAATATTTAGCTAGAAGTTATGGCTTATAGATGTTGGAATATTGAGCTACAATATTAATTTAGCACATGTTCTGTAATATTGAACTTCAGATATTATACATAAGCCGTTTAGCCCAGTTGCGAGTCAAAGCCAGTGCCAGAATATATTAAAAGCCTAGATAAGCAAGAGCAAGCGTTATAAAGCAATTTAAAGCGTAAATAAGCCCGAGCAAGTATTCAAAGCATTTTCAGTACTGTGAGTAACAGTTATTCTTGTTTACATGTTTTATATGAAATTGAGACATAAATTGCTTCTATGTGACTTCTTTGGAATTCAATAAACTTTTGTGAGTGAAGGCGAACACTGTGGTACAGGTGATGCCCAGCTTAGCCGGATCTTACATTTGATCTATTAATATGCATATTTATCTGCTATTTGATTATTGTTCTGCATACTATACAGCAAACTTTGTGTTAGCGTTTCTTTGTGCATCTCATAAGCATTATATTTAGCGAGCAAGCAATTCTGATGTTCACCACTATCCCTTGAGCATTATGCGGGTAGCTAGCCCCGCATTACAGATTGATCATCTGTCAGCGGTAAACCCATAGTGGTGGCATCTCCGTTCTGCGTGAAATGTCTCAATTGTGCAGCGTTCTTTCTGGGTATTAAGCAAATGAGCAAGCAAGCAAGCAAGCATAACAGCCTTTTTAGGCACTTTCGCCTCATATTTTACATGCATTCATGAATATCTGTTTACTCACTAAGCATTAGCTTACAGTTGCTACTTACAAATTTTACAGGAAAAGGTAAAGAACAAGCTGGACCTTCTGCTTAGGTCTATTATCTGATCAACCCAGAGGACTTAGCTCATTTTCAGCTTGTGGTATAGCTTTATGATGCCTTGGGTTTTGGGTAGCTGCTTTTATTTATGTTATGATGTTTTTAGCAAGTTAGTACTGTAACCTTGAAGCACGTGTAGTGCAAGACTTATTGTAATGTTTTATTTAGCTTTATGCATTTATTGTTATTCCTGGGATAAGCAAGCGTGTTTTAAAGCAAGGATGTGACAGGATGGTATCAGAGCATTAGTTTGAGGGATTCAAGTGTTAGCAATAACACTTGGACTCAAACTTTTAAGCAAAGATATTAGCTTCGAATGTCTAGGCTTTAACTTGACCTGAGATAGGCTTTGACTTTGCTTTAGGAATTGGGAAATGGGGTAGAATAGGAGTTATGCCTATTCTTATGCAAGTATTATTTATATAATTTCAGAACATGTCTGGATCTGGTGAAGGAGCTGGAGGTGGACTCACTCCTGAACAGATCATGCAAATAATGCAAACAATGCTTAACGAGAACAACGAGCGTCAAGCTAAGTTCTTGCAAGATCAGTTTCGTGCTCGTGATGAAGCCGAAACTAAGCGTAGAGAAGAACGTAGGAAAAAGCAACACGATGACACTGGACGCCACAACGATGACACTGACGAGGAGGAAGCTCCTGTAGTCCCTCCTAAGGGCTGCAACTTCCGTTATTTCAAGGCTTGCGGAGCTCAACCTTTTAAGGGTGCTGCAAATTCGATCGAAGCGCTTGAGTGGATCACTGGCATTGAGCGGATTTTTCTCATTAGTGACTGTGCTGAAGAATCAAAGGTCAGCTTCGCTACAACACTGTTCGAGGGTGGTGCTGTTATGTGGTGGAGGTCTCAGGAAAACATGCACGGAGCCAACTGGATTAAGTCCCTATCTTGGGATGAATTCAAAGTTATTTTCTTTCGTCAGTACTGCCCAGCTGATGAAAAGAAACGTCTGGAAGAGAGACTGATGTCTCTTACTCAGGGAACCAAATCGGTGACTGAGTATGAGATTGAATTTACTCGACTTAGCCTACTGTCTGACTACCAGGTTGCTACGGAGGAGCGAAAGATCGACCGTTTTCTTATGGGTCTACATCCCGAGTATCAGAAGTTTTTGAAGCATCAGAGGTACACCAACTACGCTGATTGTGTTGAAGCTGCTCGAATTCTTGAGCAGGATTTTATTCGAGCCGGAGAAGTTCCTGCTTCCTCTGTTAACCCGACATGTCCATCACCGCCCAAGAAATCGCGCACTGGAAGCTATTCTGGATCTTCATCCAGATATTTTCAGCCACAGCAGTCTCAGTACCGACAGTTCAGCTCACCTCCGGCACAGCAATCTCGATCTTATGCGGTCCATTCTGAGCCGAGGCAGTGTCGCCGCTGCCAGAAGTCACACATTGGGCGTTGTAACCCCAATGATGTGAGGTGCTACGTGTGCAACGAAATAGGACATAGCAGTGAAGAATGTCCTAACAAGGTTAAAGTTTGCAACAATTGTTTACGCCCTGGACATAACGAGCATGCATGTATGCATCCGTTCAGCATGATTTACCCGAGTGCAGAGCATCATCCGCGATTGCAGCAGCAGCAGCACCGACCCCAACATCAACATCAACAGCAAAGACAAAATCAACCAGCCCGACATAGCACATCGCGTGGAGGTTCTAGTCGCCGTAACGAGCCAGCTCGGAGTCAGAATCGCGCATTCCAAATCACGGCTGAGCAAGCAAAGGAAATACCAGATGTGGTATCTGGTACGTTTCTTGTTAACTCTATCCCTGCTAGAGTTATTTTCGATTCAGGAGCCAATCGCTCTTTTATATCAAGTGCATTTGCATCTAAGCTTGGAATTACTCCGACAACTCTGCCTGTTATATTTGATATCGAAACGGCCAGTAACGTGTGCGTGTCCACCGATAAAATTTACCGCGACTGCATAATTCTGTTAGATAATTGCACGTTCCAACTTGACCTCATTCCTATGGACTTTCACGAATTCGACGTCATCGTCGGTATGGATTGGCTTGATCATCATGACGCCAACATTGTCTGCAAGAAGAAGTTGATAAAGCTCACTACACCGGATGGCCGCAGTATCTGCATCTATGGTGACAGAAAGAAAGGTGACTTATGTTTAATTTCTGTAGTCAAAGCTAGGAAACATATAGCTAAGGGTTGCGTGTCATACTTAGCATATGCAATAGATGCTAAGTCTGAAAAGAAAACTTTAGCCGAGGTACCGATAGCCTCTGAATTTCCAGATGTCTTTCCCGAGGACATCTCTGGACTCCCACCAGACCGTCAGGTGGAGTTCAGAATTGATTTAGTGCCCGGCGCGGCACCAATTGCTCGAGCCCCGTATAGACTTGCACCTGCTGAGATGCAAGAAATGATGAAGCAATTGCAAGAATTGCTTGACAAGGGACTCATACGACCAAGTTCATCTCCCTGGGGAGCTCCTGTTTTATTCGTTAAGAAGAAAGATGGGACTCTCCGGATGTGCATTGATTATAGGGAGTTGAACAAGGTAACAATAATGAACAAATATCCATTGCCCAGAATAGACGATCTTTTCGACCAGCTTTAGGGAGCCAGTTACTTCTCAAAGATCGATCTTAGGTCTGGGTATCATCAGCTCAAAGTTCATGAAGAAGACGTCCCTAAAACGGCTTTCCGTACTAGATATGGGCATTACGAGTTTCTTGTTATGCCCTTTGGCCTTACAAACGCTCCTGCGGCGTTCATGGATCTGATGAACCGCGTTTGTAGACCAATGCTCGATAAGTCTGTTATCGTCTTTATAGACGATATTCTCATCTACTCGAAAACTGAAGCTGAGCATGCTGTGCATCTTAGAGAGCTGCTAGAGTTGCTGCGCAAGGAGCGACTTTACGCCAAGTTCTCTAAATGCGAATTTTGGTTGCGACAGGTGCTTGCAATCTCGATTTATTTATTTTTAAGCTTATCTTTTCTTAAATTTCATGCTCAGCGTTAACTTGCAAATCTGGTATCTTATCAGATACAATTCCTTGGTCATGTGATATCTGGTGAGGGAATCTCTGTGGATCCTTCTAAGATAGAAGCCATTCAAAATTGGGAAGCTCCCAAATCAGCCACTGAAATCCGAAGTTTCTTGGGATTGGCGGGTTACTACCGTCGATTCATTAAGGACTTCTCAAAACTAGCCATGCCTCTTACATCTCTTACTCGCAAGAATGTTCCCTTTATTTGGGAAGAAGCTCAAGAGAACTCATTCCGAACTTTAAAGCAGAAACTCACCGAAGCACCTATTCTGGCCTTACCCGAAGGCAATGAAGACTTTGTGGTCTTCAGCGATGCCTCATATCAAGGGCTTGGGTGTGTTTTGATGCAAAGAGGCAGAGTCATAGCATATGCTTCTCGCCAACTTAAGGATCACGAAAAGAGTCATCCGACTCATGACCTTGAACTTGCTGCTGTGACTTTTGCGTTGAAAATATGGCGACATTATCTCTACGGCACCAAATGTCAACTGTATACGGATCACAAGAGCCTTAAGTACATTTTTAGTCAGAAGGAGCTCAACATGCGCCAGCGACGCTCCATGGAACTCATCAAAGACTATGACTGTGATATTCTTTATCACCCTGGCAAAGCGAATGTGGTGGCCGACGCATTGAGTCGTAAATCCTACTCTGCTAAATGTCTCTATACCTTGACTCATACTTTGTTTTCATCTACTCTGATTGATGAAATTCTCGTTTCTCAAACCGAATCCCTAAAAGAAGAAAACCTCAACTCTGAGGACATGAAAGGGCAACTTCAGTTCTTAGCCGATAGCCCTCGTGGCTTGAAGCTTTTCAAAAATCGTGTCTGGGTTCCGAAATTTGGTAATGTTCGACAGAAAATTCTTTCGGAAGCCCACTGTTCTAACTTCTCGGTACATCCTGGCAGCACCAAGATGTACAACGATCTAAAAGCCGAATATTGGTGGCCCGGTATGAAAAGAGACGTAGGCCAATATGTTGATAATTGTGTTACATGCCGATTAGTCAAAGCGGAGCATCAGCAGCCTTACGGCAGTCTTCAGCCCTTACCGATCCCCGAGTGGAAGTTCGATCACATAACTATGGACTTTGTGACGAAGTTGCCGACTACACGAAGACAGCACGACGCAATATGGGTTATCGTGGATCGCCTAATCAAAGCCGCACCTTTCGAAGCCTTATACGGACGCAAGTGCCGAACTCCTACGTGTTGGCATGAAGCCGGTGAAGCACCAATCGCCGGTCCCGAGCTACTTCAGCAGACAAATGAAAAGATCCGAATTATACGTCAACGATTGGAAACTGCTCACTCGACAGAAATCGTATCACGACCGACGCCATAAACCTTTAGAATTCCAGAAGGATGACTATGTTGTATTAAAAGTCTCGCCGATGAAAGGTGTGTTCAGGTTCGGCAAGCGTGGCAAGTTAGCACCACGATTCGTTGGTCCTTTCAAGATCACCGAGCGTGTTGGAACTCAATCTTATCTGTTGGACTTGCCGAGCGAACTGTCCAACATACACCCCGTGTTTCACGTTTCGCAACTAAGGAAGTGCAAAGAAGATGACAGAGAAAAGTGGGCCGATCATCTGAGCTACAAGATCAACGAGAAACTGCAAAGTGATGAGCCTGAAGTTATTCTAGAAACAAAGATGAAGAAGTTGAGGAATCGAGAGGTAGCAATGGTGTTGGTGCAGTGGAGGACTTCTCACGGAATTTCTCAGACCTGGGAATCTGAGGAAGACATGAGAATTCGACATCCGCATATGTTTGAGTCTTAGGTACTTCGAGGACGAAGTGCAAGCGTGGTGGGCTCATACTATAACACCTTGCCTTTTATTTGCATTTTTATTTTTAAGTATTTTGAGCAATTTGCGTAAAATGATGTAATTTCGAGATTTGGTATAAATAGGGGCTGAGAGCTCATTTTCTCATTTTTGCAAGACATATTCCTTTCCAGAGCCCCTCTCTCTAGAAACCGAACTTCTCTCTAGCTTTTCTCCCAAACCGACCGGCCAAATCTCGCGTTCTATACGTCATCGGAAAGAACTCGAAGAGTACTACACGGATCTGCAATTGCATGTGTGATTTGATTCGGATTTGAGGTAAGAAATGTCATTTTCGACTTCTGCATTTTCGGTTTGAAATACAAAATTCGAGTTTATTGTTTTTAGGCGATTTAAAGCTAATTTCGTATGAATTTTAGCTAGAATATGATAGATAATGTATAATATAACTAAACCGAGGCTTATTACTTAGATTATTTGTGGATTTGAGGCTTGAAAATGCATGTTTAAAGCTGTAGTTTATGAACAAACTCGAGTATGTATAGAACAGACTCGAAATGCCAAGAACAGACTCGAATAGAGCTAGATTCGAGATATGGGTCTCGAATCTATCCTCAGATTCGAATGAGGTTCGAATCTAACCCCTCCCCTGTTCGAGTCTGGCTTCGAATCTAACCTAGTTCGAGTCTGGCTTCAAGTTTGTTACTCAGATTCGAATCTGACTTCGAATCTGATGCTCAGATTCGAATCTAACCCCTAAATTTCGAATCTAATTGATAAAATTTACGAACAACGCATAAATTAGCAATATAAATAGCAAAATATTTAGCTAGAAGTTATGGCTTATAGATGTTGGAATATTGAGCTACAATATTAATTTAGCACATGTTCTGTAATATTGAACTTCAGATATTATACATAAGCCGTTTAGCCCAGTTGCGAGTCAAAGCCAGTGCCAGAATATATTAAAAGCCTAGATAAGCAAGAGCAAGCGTTATAAAGCAATTTAAAGCGTAAATAAGCCCGAGCAAGTATTCAAAGCATTTTCAGTACTGTGAGTAACAGTTATTCTTGTTTACATGTTTTATATGAAATTGAGACATAAATTGCTTCTATGTGACTTCTTTGGAATTCAATAGACTTTTGTGAGTGAAGGCGAACACTGTGGTACAGGTGATGCCCAGCTTAGCCGGATCTTACATTTGATCTATTAATATGCATATTTATCTGCTATCTGTTTATTGTTCTGCATACTATACAGCAAACTTTGTGTTAGCGTTTCTTTGTGCATCTCATAAGCATTATATTTAGCGAGCAAGCAATTCTGATGTTCACCACTATCCCTTGAGCATTATGCGGGTAGCTAGCCCCGCATTACAGATTGATCATCTGTCAGCGGTAAACCCATAGTGGTGGCATCTCCGTTCTGCGTGAAATGTCTCAATTGTGCAGCGTTCTTTCTGGGTATTAAGCAAATGAGCAAGCAAGCAAGCAAGCAAGCATAACAGCCTTTTTAGGCACTTTCGCCTCATATTTTACATGCATTCATGAATATCTGTTTACTCACTAAGCATTAGCTTACAGTTGCTACTTACAAATTTTACAGGAAAAGGTAAAGAACAAGCTGGACCTTCTGCTTAGGTCTATTATCTGATCAACCCAGAGGACTTAGCTCATTTTCAGCTTGTGGTATAGCTTTATGATGCCTTGGGTTTTGGGTAGCTGCTTTTATTTATGTTATGATGTTTTTAGCAAGTTAGTACTGTAACCTTGAAGCACGTGTAGTGCAAGACTTATTGTAATGTTTTATTTAGCTTTATGCATTTATTGTTATTCCTGGGATAAGCAAGCGTGTTTTAAAGCAAGGATGTGACACCTTCAACATAGAATTTAAGCCTGTGACCATTCACAATAAAGGAATGCCCATGCTTAAGATCTTTAATCTTCACTGCTCCATTCTCGTATGCATGAACAACTTCATATGGTCCCGTCCACTTACTCCTTAACTTACCTGGAAACAATTTAAGATGTGAGTTGAAAAGCCAAACTTTATTACCAACCATAAAACTCTTCTTCCTCAAGTGCTTGTCATGGAAATGCTTAGTCTCAACCATAAGTAATAACATTACTTATTAAGTAATATCAGAGTCATCTCAATGATTTCGGAGGCCTTGTGCTATAATCATAAACGATGCTCTTTAAAAATATAAAATCCATATATATATATATATATATATATATATATATATATATATATATATATATATATATATATATATATATATATATATATATATATATATATATATATAGACTAAAGATCTTTTGTGAACAATACAATAATTATGTTGGCACTCATCCCAAATTCTTGGATCAAATATATCAATATCAATACTAACATCAACAATAGTATCAAAAAATTACTACGATAAACATAAGTGATATCAATACAAGTACCATTAACAAGCGTATTTTCAAGATTTGTATCAACACCTTCGTCGGCAAATATTAGTATCACATGACATTTGTCATCAATGTATCACCAATATTAACATTACTAATAGGTGCTATGAACATTAGGAACATTTAGTATTCATATCACTAACATAAGTGTTATCAATATTTTGCTTGTATTTAGAAACTTATGGCTCTTTTCGGACAAATGTAATAAAAGTGTCACTTAGTTCCTTCAATTTCCTTCTTGTTTTTATGCTTTTCACATCCAAAAAATAGAATCATACTTTTTCATTTTACTAGTCATAAGAACAAGTAAAATTATTAGAAAAGAAAAGAGCAAATACATGACTTGATGAATGTTGAATGACCAAATTCTTGAATGACGAAGAAAAAACCAAAATCAAATTTAATAATCATATTGAAATCAGAAATCACATATCACAATTTCAAATAAGTGAAATCACAATGTAGATCAATAAACTATATATTAATTCGCCCCTTTTGATAATTGTAGCACTCACAGTAACAATCACTCAGAATAATTCAAACAATGAGAATAAAGAACTCTATCAAAGTTGAAATTGTCAGAGAGAATTCTTTCACCAAAAGCGGCGGCCGTATATTTCAATTTAGAATAAGACAAAGTTATGAGTTTCGCTTAAATATTAAAAGCGACTTTGAGGAGTTTACAACCTACACCCCACAACTTCTAAATACAATAATTAAATTACAATAGAGATAAAGTAAATTACATGGAAAATAAATTTAAACTAACTATTACAAAAAGAACTCCACATGGTTGAAATTTAGAATCTAACACTATAGACTAAAAGAAGCTGTAAATCAATGGATTATATAATATTACGAAAATACAATCTAGAGTCTATGAAGTGAAACTGCGGCTTTAATCGAGTCTCTTAATTCGATTGCTATTTCGAGAAGTAAGTGATATTAAAATTGATCGTTTTAATATAAGAAGAACAAAAGAGTATTTCGAATTGTCCATTTCAATTGCAGATTCCTATTTAGGGTATGTTTAACGTAACACAGTGAAACTTCAAGCTCGAGCTTTTGAAAGCTGTAGGTTTTTAAAAGAGCTGTAGTTTTTGCTTTTATAATTGTGTTTGGTAAAAATAGTTGTAGATGTAGCTTTTAGTATTAAATGACATAAAAATACATTGATATTAGTTAAAAGTTGTACTTTATAATTATTTGGAGGGTAAAAAGGTAATTTTGTTTGACCATACGCTCAATCGTTTTAAAAGCTACTTCAAATAGCTTTTCGTAAAAGAGCTTTGAGAGTTATCAAATCCGAATCAAAATATTAAACTCATATCAACCAAACAAAGCTTTTGAGTTTGAGCTTCAAAAAATTAAAAGCTGAAGCTCCCAAAACCTCATTGTCAAACGCAACCTTAGTATTTACATACCTTTGACTCTTGATTTGAATGTTGAAGACGAGACTCAGAAACTAAGATGATGATGAGGTCTGACTATTTTGTATAAGATGTTGTCATCTTCGATCGCCTCACTACTCAATTTATTAATGTCATCGCTCGTCGCTTTGATTTCCACGCCATCTCTCTCTAGGCAAAAAAGCGTGCACTGGAAGCGTACGCCGATGTTGGACTAATTTCTTTTTATAATATTAGATCAACTATAAACTTGGGTTTGGCCCAACAAATAGAAAACACACATACATGTGATATAGATTAGGTATATAATGGAGGCCCAAAAAATTTGGGATCCCTGTGCATGTTGGTTTTTCATTGAACCCCTATAGATACATACGTACATAGTAGGTACATACACACACAAATGAAAGAATGTTAGCTATCAATATATATTACCATACCGTTAAAACATCATATATATTTAGTTAAAAACAATAAAGCAAAACTTCAAAATAACCGGCCGAAAACCAATAATAATAATAATAATAATAATAATAATAATCAACACCCGACCCAAATCTTAAAATGTTGCTAGCATTTTTTTAACGTAGATATGGTAAGTTTAAATAGTAAATAACATAATTTTTTTTTTTTTGTTATTTTAAGATATGAATGATATAATCATTTGTTTATAAATAATATTCCATATTAGTCTGATATTTGTTTTTCTTATTTAAGTAGATATCAATTTTTTACTTTGAAAAGGATAGTATTTTTTAAGTAATATCTTGTTATTAGATTAGGAAGATGGTATTTGGTAAAAATAAAGATTAATTTATTTTGTAAATATTTTTCAGAAAGTGATGATGTAGACAGTTTATTTTTTATTAAAAAATACATCTAACAAACATTACCTATTTATTTTTTAAAAAATTTATCGTTATTTCTATTTTATTTCTAAAGAAAGAGAGTTAATAATACAAATAATATAAAAATTACGGTTTTATTTATTTATTTATTTTTGTATAAAATAAGAAAAGAGAAGAAAATAAGATGAGAGATAATAATAATAATAATAATAATAATAATAATAATAATAATAATAATAATAATTATCGTTGTTGTTAAAAGAGTTTAAAAAAAACATTAGCCAAATCAAGTAACCAATGGTATGAATAGAATGTTCCTTTTTTATTTCTAGTTTGATTTTGTATCAATTGTATATTTCGTATTATGGGTTGATTTTGATTTTGGAAAACATGTTCAATCTGTTTTTGTTGCGGATATCATATATGATTAGTAGGCTAAAAAGTTGAAACACAAACATAAAAAAGGAATGTTTAAAGTTTAATTATACACTTGAATTTTTTTTTTTCATTTTGAGTGATTTTTTTTTTTCTAAAAAATGCATACCTGAACGAGATTTTAAAAATCATTGTTTTTATTGAAAATTGGCTTGTTAAACGTTACATTAATAAGATCCTTTTTGGTAAAAAAAATAAACTTCATTTAATTTAAGTCATCATAAAAAAGGGCTTGTTAAATGGTTTGTCAAATTTTCGGTTCGTTTGAGGCACTCAGGATAATCGTTTTTGGGCACATCAATCTTAGGGGCTCATTCTAAAAAAAGTATTATATATTTAGGCCTATTAACGATTGAATAGAGTTATTGGCTTGCAAAATATTAAATTTGAACATTATCTACTGAAAACTTCTTTTAACTTTATTACTATATATGAAATTTATTATTTTGAATACGTATGTATATAGATGACCCATTTCAAATTCTTGTCCCGAACCAAAAAGTATTGGGCCGGTCCTGACGGCCCTAAACACAACTCGCTTGCATACATTTTTAACTTAGCATACCCATATGTTTTTGCAATGCTAACATTGAACAAGATGTGTATGTGCATTATTAACATTACACATGTGCATTACTAAATAAAATAATAAAGTTTCAATAAAATCGACCCTCATAAAAAAGTTAGCATTACCAAAAAGTTAGATTCGATAATTGATTATTTTTATAAACTGTAAAAATCTTCTACTAATAGTTGTTAATAGTTGTTAAGACATATCCCTTGGAATTTGATATGGCAATTATCATAAACAGGCTTGATACCAAAGAATCGTCTTTGGTACTGGCAATAACAATTCAAATGTTGTTTCAATTCAACACAACATCTTGGGGTTGGTGGTATCTCTGGTCTGTCAAGCGATGCCCCACAATCTACAATATCAGATTCGTAGCAAACCTCTTGTGGTTGTACTTTTCCTGTTTGCATCATCATCATCACCACAAAAATAACTAAAACACTGTAAAACTTCATTATAATGCAAAAAAAATATTGATATATAAGTTCGATCGAGTGTTGCAGAATTATCTATTATCTCATAATATATAATAGAGGTTATGACACAATATTAAATAGGCATTCAATGGTGTATTGAATGTCAAGTAAATGATGCGTTAAAAACTTTATAAAATCTCAGTCTTTAATTTTGAAATCACTAGTCATGATGACCCGTGCGACCCACAGGCTGAATGATTTTTTAATTAAAAATATCTATCTATATATAAAAGTTGAGTCCTAACCCTAATAAATGTTGGTAATCAATTTTGTTTTTGTATAATTTAATTAATTTATTAGATGATATAAAACTCTAGATTTATTGAATCTTGATAATCAATTTTATTTTTTAATAAATTAATTCATTTCATAATTTTAATTTTAATTTTCTATTAATTAATTCATTTCATAAATAATATAAACCACTAGATATATTGAATCATTTTCTAAATATCAATATATCTATATATATTATTATTATTATCTATATAACTATAAAAGTTGAGTATCATGTAATAAATTTGAGTATTAGTGATTTAATTTTGATTTTTAAATAAATAATAGAAATATACATTTAGTTATTTTTTATTAAATATCTAGATATCTATAAAAGTTGCGTCTCATGTAATAAATATGAATATTAATGATTTAATTTTGATTTTTAAATAAATAATAGAAATAATCATTTAGTTATTTTTTATTAAATATCTAGAACATTATTTAGTCTATATTAAGTCTCATACTCCCATGCCATAAACATGAGCATTAATGATTTATTTTAAGCTTTTAAATATTTAAAAGTTTTAATCGTTTAGTTATTTTTTTATTAAATATCCTTAACATATACTTTTTAATTTATTTTTATATAAATATTAGTTATGTGTATCTAATATATATCTAATTGAAAAAGTTGATTCAATAATCATTTATATTTATATTTAATTTCTCTTTTTATAAGTCTTAATGATTTTATTTTATCTTTTAAACACCTTCATTTTTTTCAATCAATAATAATTCTAAGCATTTAGTTATTTTTTTTATTAAACATCAAAACTATAGCAATAGTCATTCTTTCTAATTTTTAATTTTTTTTAAATAATAACAGTTATATTAATTTATCTAAATTTAATTAAATATACAAAATAGATCATCTCAAAAGATATTAGGTGCATAATAAATACAAACACTTAAATGAGTGAATTTATTTTATTTAAAGAAAACACAACATTTGATTTGCATTTAACAATACATAGGCAAATATTTGCTAAATGGAATCTCATGTAATAAATATGAGTATTAATGATTTAATTTGATTTTTAAATAAATAATAGAAATACTCATTTAGTTATTTTTTATAAAATATCTAGATATCTATAAAAGTTGAGTCTCATGTAATAAATATGAGTATTAATGATTTAATTTTGATTGTAAATAAATAATAGAAATAATCATTTAGTTATTTTTTATTAAATAACTAGAACATAATTTAGTCTATATTAAGTCTCATACTCCCATGCCATAAACATGAGCATTAATGATTTATTTTAAGTTTTTAAATAACTAAAAGTTTTAATCGTTTAGTTATTTTTTTTATTAAATATCCTCAACATATACTTTTTGTTAGGCACAAAAAGGCCTCAATCAAACGTATTCTATATCATAGGAGGAGATTATTAATCAAACATGTTTGATACACTTAATGGTATAATTTAAGGCCTCTTAATGCCTTATTGAAACCTGAAAAGTGATTTGCAATATAAGCTCAAAGCTGTCACCCTGTTGCATTAGTTGTAACTAAGGCAGATTGCCTAAGCTGTCCTAATCTGTTGGACAAGCTGGACATAATCTGTCTACGCTACTCATGCCTGTTGAGCAGCTTGGACCAAAACTAAGTGTTTTGATCTTTTTGACCTGTTCTTTGTGAACAGGCTATACACTTTATGGAATATGTTTCCATGTCATCATGTAATGTCTTGGACGAGAAGATCAGTTTACAAGTTGAAGACAAAGTGAAAAATCAGAATTTGCTTACACTGCCCAAACTGTTCTGATAAATGAAGACAAATTGGATTTTTTAAATGAGTGACATGCCATTTCTTATATCAAAATGGCTATACAAGAAGAGGAAAGGATTAAAGTTTACATTCCTCTTTAAGGTAAAGCAATTTGCAACAGAGAAAAAATGAAAAAGATAAAGATTCTGCTACATAGGGACAAATGTTGTTTTGTCAGAATGTGAAGAAAAACAGTTTTGTCTTTTTGGAAAGGCACTCCACTATCTCTGCATCAAATGAGGGAGTTTCACAAATATTCTCTGAGAGAGTATAAAATGAAGTTTCTAAAAAATGTGAGACAACCAAGAGAGAGATATCTTTGAACGTGCAAAAGAATTGTGTTTTCATGCATGCAAAGTCTGCTTAGAAAATAATAGTTGAGTGTGTCCAAGTTGTTCTTATTCAAGTTGTCTGTCTGTCTTGTAAAAACAGTGAGTGCCTTTTAGTGAGTGAATTCATTTTAACCAGTCTGAGTGTGTCTTAGATTAGTTGTCTATCTGTTGTTTCTGTCATCTCAGTTTGAACTATTCCGCAGTTCAAACTTGTTTGTAATTAACACTTGTTGATATATACATACGAACCTTGAGAAAGTGTGCTGAAATTTTAAAAAGTTGTATTCACCCCTCTCTACAGCTTACAGTAAAATATTTGAAAAACCTTTTGGGACCTACAACTGGTATCAGAGCAGTTTAGAGTGTGTGTTAACTCTAGATCTCTCATAACTCCATATTTCCCACCATGGACAACAATTCTGCCAACTTCTCTTCCTACTATGACAATGGGTCAATGGCAAAACCCCCTATGTTCAATCATCAGAATTTCTCTGGCTGAAAGTGCAGAATGATGCTCTATTTAGAGGATCTAGATGTACAACTACCAGAGATAGTGATGGAAGGTCCCTATGTGCCAACTTCTGTCACTGCTATAACTCCTACTGTTGAAGGAGCTGTTCCTGAAATCAGAACTATTGAGAAGGCAAAAGATCAATGGTCTGATGAAGACAAACGTCTAGTAGCCCTTGATGCAAAGGCTAAGAACAACCTTGTAATCTCTCTACCTGATGATGTGTTTAAACAAGTTGAGAAGTTGAAGACTCCAAAGGAAATGTGGGATACTTTGTGTACTGTCTATGATGGCCCCACTATCACATTGGACAACAGGATCAATAATCTTGTTAGACAATATGAACTGTTTTTTGCAAAGCCAAAGGAGACTCTCACTGAAACCTACACCAAGTTCACTGCCTTAATCAATGATCTCAAAGTTGTTGGGATCACTAAAGACAACATAACTTTGGTGAACAAGTTTTTGGACATACTGCCTGAGAAATGGAATTACTTCCACTATCCTTAGAAACTCATGTACCATCAGACGCATGAATCTTGTAAATCTTTATGATCCCTTGTTAAATGATGAACAGTCAAGGCAGTAGAAGCGAAATGCCTTGGAGATGTCCAAAAGAGGTGCAGCCTTAGTGGCCAGCGTGAGACAACCTGTTAATCAGACGTGTGATGTGTTCACACAAGCTGATCAACAGGCTGATGATGAAATTGAGGAAATGTCTGAAGAAGAGGATTGTGAAGATCTTACTGAGTTTGATGATGAGCAAATGATAGCCATGCTTGTCAGAAAATTCAATAAGAAGAGGTTTGGTGGTAAGATGCTGCAAAAGAAATCAGATGTCATAAAAAAGTAGGCATTTGACAAAACTAAACTTGAGTGCTTTAAATGTGGAAAAATAGGTCGTATAGCTACTGACTGTGTGTCTAAAGTTGTTGGCTCTTCCTCTAAACCATACAAGACAAACAAAGATGATGGCTACAGGGTTAAGTACCTAATGGCCATGGCAAAGCTGAAGAAGTTTGAAGACTCTGTGGCTGGGAGGAGTCTGATTAATCATCTGATCGATGAAAAATATAACAACTGTCTGATGGCCAATACTGATGTCCCCTCATCAAGTAACTTTAAACAGGACCTGGCTGAAGCTGAAACTCTCAACACTTTAGAGAACTGAAATCCACCATGATGTATAAGGTACAAAACTTTAAGGATTACAACTCTAAAGAAAAAGTTAAAATGTTTGATTATTTACTTGTTGATTTAAAAGCTGCTGTTGAGAAGCATGATGCTTTGAAGTCTGAAATCTCTAAGCTAAAATCTGATCTTGAAATAAAAATAATGAACTGAACAGTTTTCATGAAAACTGAACTTGATGAAGCAAAACACATCAACATCATCTTATTAGAAGAAAAGAGAGAAACAGACTCAAATCATGCTAAGCTTCAAAAGATTGTTAACTCTTGGTGCCATTCAGCTATGAGAGTCAGTCAATGCATCAATCAGCAGATTCCTACTCAAATATAAGCCTATATTGGAGGAGATCTTGATACAGTAGCTTCTATTGTTAAGATCAATAATCTGGAAAAAGACTTATCCTCTCTTGGTGAGCTTCCAAGTATTTTTATCCAAAAAGTAAATGGAAAGCTGGTCTCAACAAACAGGTTTGTCAGGCCTCAAAACACTGACAGTTTGTGTGAAAAAGCCACAAAGACTGATGATGGAATGTGTTTTCTGTCAAATCAGCCTGCTAAGTGCATGGTTTGTTCACACAAACAAAAGAATGGAAAGCAAGCTAAAACTACAGCTTTGGGCACTAAACCTGCTAGACATGTTCTGGATCTAAAGCTGATGGCAAAAAACTTGTTAATCCATTCAATGCTGAACATTTTGAGAAAAAGTTTTCAAAAGGAAAGCAGCCTGCATCCAACAGGGGTAAGTCTCATGTTGGAAGCAAAACTGCTATGAGTTCAAATAAGTTTTTAAATCATAGCGGGAAGCTGGTTATAAATGAAAGAAAATCTGTTGTTAAAACCAGAAGTGATGATCATGCTAACAAGCAACAATCATTACAGCTCAGCAGAGGCAAAGGCAAAGCCATTGCTCAACCTGAGAAAACTAGGAATAAGTTTTCCAAACCTGTGGAAGGACAAAAGATAATAAAATTACCTGTGTTTGATCTCTGTCCTTCTAAAAAGAGGAAAGAGGACACATGCAAAGTTATTGTCGTTGTACCTTCCACTCAAGCTGTTGGTTCTTCTAAAACTAGTGATAAGTTTGCTAAACCTGTTGAGAAGTCTAACAAAGATATTCCAGAATGTCATTCTGGGAGTACTTCTTCCAAAAAGTCTAAAAACAGAAAATGTTACAAATGTGGAAAGAAGACTCATATGGCCAAAGATTGTCCTGAAACTAAGGACATAAGGCCTGCTGACACTGCTAGTTCCAACATTGCAAAAACCATTAGTGTTGGAAGTAACGTTGTCATTGAGGAGAGTATCTCAGCTGATACAATCCAAATAGGAAATATTAGTGTAGATCTTAGTGGTCCATCAACAAATGTTGATGAAGAAGGAGAACTCATCCTTATGATGAGTTACCCTAAAAACTAATATTTTCTTATGTCACTCTGCAGGTTAAACAACCAAGCCAGGTTTGGTACTTAGACAGTGGTTGGGGCTGACAGCAAGCCACTGTCGGGGACTGATCATCCCACTCATTTTCGTGGTCAGGTTCGGCACATCCCCGATCAGCATTTTGAACTGCCAACCCCATGCTTGCAATGCATGGTTTTCACATATTATGGGGCTTACACTGCCCGTTTTCACACTATGCTTGTAAAGAAATAATTGTTGAATGTATAATCTGTTATCTCACTAAGCAAATTAGCTTACTATTGACTTTAATATTTTCAGGCAAAGGCAAAGGTGTAGATGGACCTTCCTCTTAAGCATATCATTTCATATCTTGGTGACCCTAGAAGCTACGTTGGTACATGGACGATATAGCTTTGGGGCTGGGATTTCATGTTTCTGAAACAATTTGTGATGTTGTAATAGTTAGATCTTATCACTGTAGACATATACTTTTATTGCTTTAGTGTGGAACTGCTTAAATCTGAATTAGACATCAATTTTAATTATCATGTTAATCATTGGGTTGTGTGTTGATCCTGGTTATTTCAATTATACCATTAATACTAGAGGACGTCACAGTTTGGTATCAGAGCATTAGTTTGAGGTTTCAAGTGTTCGCGAGGACTTGGACTCAAACTTAGGTTATGATATTAGAATGGACTCCTAGGAAATGATCCGAACTAAGATAGGATTGACAAGCACATGGGAACAAATAAAGGGTAACTGTAAACACTTAGGACTTACAAATAAATGTTCTAAATATAAATTGTTATATTTCAGAACATCTTAGGAGATGATATGACTCCTCAACAGATGTTCCAGATGATGCAAGCTCTCATGGAACAGAACAATGAGTTACAATCCAAAAGAAAGGCTGAGCAGGGTCAGTCATTTGCGTACCAATTAAGGGCCAGAGATGAGACCGAAGCAAAACATAAAGCTGATAAAATAAATAACAAGGAGCAACAACAGGACGATCAAAAGAAAAGACAAGGAGACACTGGGTCTTCTAACAAGGCCAGAGGGTGTAGGTTTAAGGACTTCAAAAGTAACGGAGCTGTTACTTTTGATGGGACTGGAGATGCCGTCACAGCACTGGAATAGATCACCACCACCGAACGAAGTTTCAGAATCAGCGACTGCGCTGAAAAGGACATGGTCCGGTTTGCAACCGCAATGTTTGCAAGGGACGCAGTAATGTGGTGGGATGCTATGACTAATGTGTTGATGATGGAGGTAGTGTCACACATGTCCTGGAGTGAGTTTAAGGAAGTATTCTCTCAATAATACTGTCCTGCAGATGAGAAGCGCCGTCTAGCGGCGAAGTTTTTGAATCTAACACAAGGAACAAAGACGGTAACACAATACGCCGTCGAGTTCACCCGTTTAAGTCTGTTCGCACCCCATCAAGTTGACACAAAAGAAAGAAAGATAGCCCGGTTTGAGGCCGGTTTAGATTATGAGATTCGCCGAACCTTGAGTGGGGTTCAGTATACAACGTTGCTGGTTTGCTGGAGGCTGCTCGAAATGTGGAGCAGGTTGTTTTGTTGTCTGGGTATGTCATAAGGTCAACCCCCGCAGTACCGACTCAACCGTCGCCGCCAAAAAGGCAGCGGGAGTCTGGATCATCACGATCTTCTCCTCTTTCCAATCAACCATATTCATCGCCCAACAAGGGAAAGGATTTTTCGGCCAGTTCTGAAATGAGAGACTGCAGGAGGTGCAGGAAAGTGCACTCTGGAGAGTGCAAAACTCAAGACATGTATTGCTTCTGTTGTGGGCAGAAGGGCCATCACTGGGAGCATTGTCCTCGAAAAGACGATGCGTGCTACAGCTGCCGCAGACTTGGCCAATTTGCAAGGGATTGTCCAAAACCCCCAAGAGATCAAAGTGTTCAAAAATCAACGACAAGATCTTCTAGAGCTTCCACGGCTCGCAGGGATCAATCTCAAAGGGCTCCAACAAGGGCATTCCAAATCACAGCTGAAGAAGCAAAAGATGACCCGGAGGTGGTCACTGGTACGTTTCTTGTTAGTTCAATTCCAGCACGAATTCTGTTTGATTCCGGAGCCAACCGTTCGTTTGTCTCCACTTCATTTGCTCGTCAACTTAATATGTCTACTTCAAAATTATCATTTGTGCTTGATATTGAGACTGCTAGCAACATGTTAGTTAAAGCAGACAAAGTATATAGGAATTGAACATTACTTGTTGAAGATGTAGTATTCAACATAAACTTAATTCTCATGGAGTTCGGAGAGTTTGATGTTATAGTAGACTGGTTGGTCCATAGCGAGGCCCAGATTGTTTTGCAAGAAAAGAATAATTAAGATCACCACTCCTGAGGGCCGAGACATTTGTATTTATGGTGACAGACACAAGGGCGACTTATGCCTCATTTCAATCGCAAAAGCCCGAAAGCACGTTGCTAAGGGTTATTAAGCTTATTTAGCCTACGCTGTCGATGCAAAGGCTGAAGTTTAAATTCTCTCTGCTGTTCCCGTTGTTTCAGAATTTCCAGATGTCTTTTCAGAAGATATCTTGGGATTGCCACCTGATCGTCAAGTGGAATTCCGTATTGATTACTTTCCTGGAGCTGCTCCAATAGCAAAGGCTCCCTATCGTTTAGCCCCTGTAGAAATGCAGGAAATGATAAACAGTTACAGGAGCTACTTGACAAAGAATTATCCGCCCAAGTTCATCTCCTTGGGGCGCTCCTATTCTGTTTGTCAAGAAGAAAGATGACACATTGCATATGTACATCGACTACAGAGAACTCAATAAAGTCACAATAATAAAAAAATACCCATTGCCTCGGATTGATGATCTCTTCGACCAATTACAAGGCGCAAGTTACTTCTCGAAGATTGATCTTCGTTCGGGATATCATCAACTAAAAGTCCACCAAGACAATATTCCAAAAACAGCTTTCAGAACTCGTTACGGACACTATGAGTTTCTGGTGATGTCGTTTGGTCTCACAAATGTGCCGGCTGCGTTCATGGATCTCATGAAAAGAGTCTGTCGGCCAATGCTCGACAAATTTGTCATCGTGTTCATCGATGACATTCTTATCTATTCGAAGACCAAATAGGATCATGCTACACATCTGCGAGAATTGCTAGAGTTGCTGCGCAAAGAGCGACTTTATGCCAAATTCTCAAAATGTGAATTCTGGTTGAGGCAGATACGTCTCAACATTCGAAACAAATTTCATGATCCTTATACTCAATTATAAACTCTTTTTTAACTTGTACCTTCTCAACATTCAATTCAGATCCAATTCTTGGGGCATGTGATATCAGGTGCTGGGATTGGTGTTGATCCTGCAAAGATCGAGGCTATCCAGAACTGGGAATCACCTCGCAACGCCTCAGAGAT
Organism: Centrapalus pauciflorus; assembly: GCA_020465985.1. NCBI lineage: Eukaryota > Viridiplantae > Streptophyta > Magnoliopsida > Asterales > Asteraceae > Centrapalus > Centrapalus pauciflorus. The sequence goes on from JAANYP010005051.1 coordinate 82,298, forward strand.
TCGTAGCTTTCTGGGATTGGTTGGTTATTACCATCGATTCATCAAAGACTTCTCTAAAATCGCCGTTCCTCTTACCAAGTTGACTCACAAGAATACAACTTTATTTTGGAAAGAAGAACAGCAAGCGGCTTTTGATAACCTGAAGAAATTACTAAGTGAAGCACCTGTTTTAGCCCTGCCTGAAGGGAACGAGGACTTTGTAGTCTACACAGATGCATCAGGCATGGGTATGGGAGCAGTTCTAATTCAAAGAGTAAATGTCATAGCCTACGCTTCTAGACAGCTCAAACCGCATGAGAAAGACTACTCTACTCATGATCTAGAACTAACGACTATGACTTTCGCTCTCAAACTATGGAGGCACTACTTGTACGGGACCAAGTGTCAGCTCTACACCGATCACAAGAGTTTGGAAAATATATTCAGTCAGAAGGACTTAAATATGAGGCAGAGAAGATCTATGGAGCTGATTAAAGATTATGACTGCGAGATCTTATACCATCCAGGGAAAGCCAACGTAGTGGCTGATGCCCTAAGTAGGAAAGCTTACTAGAAGGCGTACTGTTATGCCTTGACTTCTACAATTCTGACATCAACGATCACAGATGACGTAAGGCTGCTCAATTGCATGCCTTAAAGGAAGAAAATATAAAAAACGAGAATGTCAGATTTCAACTCCCATTAATGCAAGATGACGGAACCGGAATCAAATGTATTTACGGCAGAATATGGGTTCCTAAGTTCGGGAATATGCGAGATGTAATTCTTGAAGAAGCTCACCAATCCAAATTCTCAGTTCACCCTAGAAGCACAAAAATGTACAACGACTTGAAAGCAGATTTCTGGTGGCCAGGGTTGAAAAGAGATGTCAATCAATACGTAGAGAGATGCAGAACATGCAGATTGGTTTAAGCAGAGCACCAACAACCCTATGGTAGTATGCAACCTCTTTCTATTCCAGAATGGAAGTGGGATCATATTACTATGGACTTCATAACAAAGCTACCCAGGACGCGTCGTCAACATGATGCCATTTGGGTCATTGTTGACCGATTAACAAAATCTGCTCACTTCATTCCCATTCGAAAAACCTATTTACTGGACCGTCTTGCCCAGATCTACGTGAATGAAATCGTCATCAGGCATGGTGTGCCTAAGTCTATCGTCTCTGACTGAGATAGTAGATTCACTTCCAACTTCTGGGCTGCCTTGCAAAATGGTTTTGGTAGTCGTATCGCAATGAGTACTGCTTATAGACCCCAATCTGACGGGCAAAGCGAAAGGACGATTTTAACTTTAGAAGATACGCTCAGAGCTTGTGTCATGGATTTAGGTGGTGACTGGGACGATCACCTTCCATTGGCTGAATTTTCTTACAACAATAGTTAGCATTCAACCATCAAAATGGCACCGTTCGAGTTCCTGTACGGAAGGAAATGTAGGACTCCAACTTGTTGGAGGGAAACAGGAGAAACTCCTATCGCTGGTCCAGCCTTATTGCAAGAAACAAATGAAAAGATTCAGCTCATTCGCCAGTACATGAAAACAGCGCAAGATCGACAAAAGAATTACCATGATCGCCGTCACAAAGCCATAGAATTTCAGAAGGATGATTGAGTGTACTCGAAGGTATCCCCAATGAAAGGTGTAACAAGGTTTGTAAAGCAAGGAAAGATATCTCATCGATTTGTAGGACCCTTTCGCATCATTGAAAAAGTTAGGAATCAGTCCTATCATTTGGACTTGCCGGAGTAATTATCAAGTGTTCACCCGGTCTTTCACGTTGGATACTTAAGGAAGAGTCTGGTGCCCGAGAGGGAACTATAGACTGATCATTCAGAGATAAAGGTTGACGAACGGCTAAGGTTTGTTGATGAGCCAGAGTGTATACTAGAAACAAAAGGCAAGAAACTACGGAACAAAGAGATCAAAATGGTGCTGGTCAAATGGAAGCATCATAGGGGAGCTAATCACACTTGGGAATCGGAATAAGACATGAAGACTAACTACCCAAGTTTGTTTAACACAACATGACTTTGCGGGCGAAGTATAGGCGTGGTGGAGCCCATGCTGTAACATCTCTACTTTTCAATTACTTGTAATTGGCAATTTAAGACATAATTAATGTATTACTGGATATTTATCGATTTAATTCGAAGTAAATTTCCATCACAATTTAAAAATAAGAAAAAATGAGTTAAAATCCTCATCGTAGTTTTTTGAGCAAGCAAACAATAAGGAACCGACATCGGTTAAATGCCGTCAATAGTCAAAGTATTTTAAAGATAGCAATGATAATGAGAAATTATCATTGTCGTCTTTTGAGCGAGCATAAACATGATAAACCGACATAAAATCGGTATAAATAAGAAAAAATACAAGGTGGAGGGGTAGAATATGCAAAAGTGACAAAGTGGCAAATAAAAAGGAAATAATCCTTCATTTTTACAAATCTCCTTCTCTCTCTACTCTCAACCGTCTCTCACTCTCTCTCTCTCTCTAACCTCACGGTTTCACTCCAAGAAACACCAAAAAGCATCAAATTAAAGTGCAAAAGTTGGATTCAAGTTGCAATTTAGGTACTATAACAACTACAAGCATCAAATCAAGGTAAAAATCGTTCAATATTACAAATTTTAGAGTTTTTGGTTTGGTTTTGGTGTGAACCGAATCAAAGGATTTAAGTAGCAAATGTTAATGCATGTTGAATGTTGTTATGGATATGTTAAAATCGAGTAGTAGTGATGCAATGTACCAAATTTCAGATTCAAATTCCACTTCTAAGTATGATTTTTGACATTAGTGTGTGTTTTAGTGTGTGTGTTCATCGACTGTGATGAACAATGGACACAAATGGATTAATTTGGTATATTGATGATATGTTATAAGTTAAAAGTGTACATTTAGGTTCATATCTGCAATTTTAGATATAAAAACATGCAAAAATGATCAAAAGTATATTCTGAAAAATATGGGAAAATATATAAGTATGAACTCGGACCCACTCCCAATTCGGACCAATCCGAATTCGAGTCTCAACCAACTTCGGACCAATGTGTCATTCGAAGTTTGGATGAGGTCTCAACATAAGTTACTAAGGATGGACCTCGGACCATCCGGATTTCGAATCATCCGAAATTCGGATGTGGCCCGAATTCAGTTCAATTTCACTTAATTTTCAGAATTTAAGTTTTAAGCAATTACTGACATAAAATCACCATCATGCCCTCACTATCAATCCCACCATCTACATATCCCATATAGAACAGTTTTGGAAATATGCCTCTGTCAAAACCATCAATGAAGTCACTTCTTTGACATCCAAAATTGATGGAACCACTGTCACCATCACTGAGGATCTCATCCGCCAACACTTGCATCTTCAAGATGCCGCAGGTATAACAGATCTATCTCTTACTGCCTTACATGAAGGCCTTTTTGCTATAGGGTATAGGGGCCCTACTGATTCTTTCACTTTTTTTAAAGCTCATTTTGCCCCTAAGTGGAAATACCTTGTACATATTATACAACAGTGCATAAGCCCAAATGGTCAGAATTTTCTTCAAATATAGCCACTGCCTTAGTGTGTTTATCAACGGGCCAACAGTTCAATTTTTCAAATAATATTTTTCAGGGTATGTTAAGGCATCATGCCCTAAAGAATGGGAAATTTTTGATGTATACTCGATTTTTGGCTGAAATAATTGCAAGAACTTGCAATAATTTCAATGTACACAAAAGGATACATTTTTCCCATAGGCATCCTTTACCATCAATAAAAAGACCTTTAAAACCTAGTGCCAATTTTTTGAATATAGATGTCTCATTGCCCTCTGCAATGCTGGGCATCCATCCAATAAACAGAGGAGAGGGTCCTGAGCAGGCTCAGCCTTCCATCACTGCTTCACCCCCAGGACCCCAACCCACTCCTCATGATACAAATACTCCATCTGCTCCTTCTGTCAAACCCACATCCCCACTCATACTATATAAAATAAAAAGGGTTTCAGGAGCTCCTTCATCCTCAACCCTAATACCAGAGCTAAATATACCTGTGCAGGAGGACACTTCTGCACAGAATATCCAAAGGGCACCCACTGAGGACACTCCATCCTCAATTTGGAGGTGGCCATCCCAACAGAGGATGTCCATATGGGTTCTGTGGCTGACACTACTGATGTCTCTGCACAAGGGGCACATGACAGTGTCAACATCAATAAGACCATACCCATGGCAACAGAGGGTGTGCAACCACTTTCTGGAAGTCCCCAGTACAAAGAATAGAGGGGCCCAGATGTGTCCACTTCTGGAATTCCTGCCAGTGATAGATCACAAGAACCACTCTCATCTGCTGATCTTGAGGCTAGTCTGCAACTAATGATATTGACGGATCCTCAGCTGAAACCTGTTGTAGCAGTATTGGAGCATTACCAGTTCCTTATTGCTACACAGGGGGCACAAATCACAGCTCTCCAACAGACAGTTGCAGCTCAGCATCAGAGGATGAATTATTTTCATCAGGGGTTCACCCTCTGTGGAAATAAGATCATTCAACTTGAGAAGATGATTCGAACCCTAATGGCAAAGGTTGTAGGTCCTCCTGGCCAAACCAATGCATCCAAAAAGGGGGAGAATCAGGAGATCCCTAGTTCAGTCCAAACAGCTTCAGCTCCTGCTCCAACAGTCCCAGATTCTAGGCTAACAGTCCCAACAGCTACTCAAGCTGTTAGCCTAGAAACTCAAGCTGCTCCTATAAGAACAACTGGAGTTGTTATCAGAGAAGGAACTCAAGCTCCTGTCAGTGCAGTCCAAGCTACAACATCTGCAACCAAAGATAAGGGCAATGACATACTCATAGAATCTCCAAAGCTTAAATTTTCATCTAAAGAAGCCCAGGTTGCTCATGATGCTGAATTTGCCAGAAAATTAGCAGATGTACAGGATGATCTCTTGGAACAACAAACCCATACTCCAATGCAGGATGATGAAACCTTAGGTGATGACCTAAGAGGGTTTGTGGTCAAGCAGAATGAAAAGAAAAGGAAAATGCCAACAGGGCATTCAAAGGCAGAGCACATAAAATTTTTGATCAAATTCTCTTCATCAGTTGGAATTCCAAAGAAAATGGCTCAGTCATGGGAAACAGAAAAGCTGCAAGAAATACATGACAAAGAGATGGAAAAACGAAAGGCAGCCAAAGTCTCCCATCAAGTCCAAAGCAAACAAGAACAACTTCAAGCTGGTGTAAGTGATCATCAAGCTGGTGTCAATGATCCTTCTCCTCCTGTTCAAGTTGTTTCTAATGATCCTCAATCAGAAGCCATTCAACAAGCAAAGCTTGATCAGGTGAAAAGGGTGTTGTTTGAGCATCAGCTTCAAAAGGTGATGGAAATAGAAAAGACCCTCGATCAGCATGACTTCTCCAAGCCTCCTATTAAATACTCGTATGCTAAGTCAATGGATGACATTGATTTAAAATATCATTTTGTAGTCAGAAGATAAGCTGGTCCTGAGGAAGAATACAAGAGTATAGTGCACCTAGTACAAGGGATGACCAGAGATGAACTGACTCGAATGCACCATATTGGAACTGTGAGTCAATCTAGGTCTTTACTACTTTGGGTAAAGCAGAGTATAAAGATTTGAAAAGTATTTTTGATCCAGAATCCATCAGAAAAGATATAGAAGATGCCAAGGACATGAAGATTGCACATGTTGATCTGTATGTGAAATCAAAGACATATAGACTCAAATTTGCAAATGGATCCAGCATGTTCTTCAGTTTAGAATTCTTTGATCTTCCAAGGGCATGGTTAATGCAACTGAGCTCAGTGAAGATATACTGTGACAAAGAAGAGATGAAAAGAGAATTTATGAAGGCAATTAAGCAGAAACTTTCACAATTGTAAGTTTTTGGATGCCTTAGTTTGTAGATAACAGTTTTACTTTGTTTTATTTCCTTATTTGTATAGAAACTTAAAGTTTTGTGTAAAGATAACAGTTTTACTTTGATTCAATACAAGGTTATTGGTTTTATACTCTGATTAATTCAAACCAGTTAATCTTAGGTAGTGATTATGATCTTGACAAGATCTTGAAGAATTACTTTCCAAGACAAATCATACTGATCAAAATTGTATTTTAAACAAATCTGAAGAAGTTTTTGCTCTTGAAAAAGAGTTATTTTTAACTAAAGATTTAATTGAGAAGGAAAGACATGAGTTCTTGCTTAAAGAACAAGATTTTAATACAAAATCTAAATTGTTTGAAGATGAAAGACAGATGTTCTTAATTAAAGAACAATCTTTTAAATCTCATTACCAATCATTTGTGTAACAACCTAACTTTTGATCAGTTATGTAATGTTTATTTTGAGATAATAATATAATTTTTGTTATATTATTTGTATTTGCAAATATTGAATTAAGAATAAAAATATATTAAGTAAATATAATTTTATATTATATTTATGATATAATTAAATTGAGTAAAATAAAAGAGATGTATTATACAAAAATAGAAGTGGGTTAAATGTAAATGAAGTATTTAAACCTCAAAATGATCATTTAAGATCATTTAACACAAATTAACCCTCTCTCTCTAACTTCTCTCTATCTCTTGGATATCTCACAAATCCTCAAAAAGTTCCATAAATCGGCATTAAATTGAAGATTAAAGCCAAAAAGAAGTTACAATCATCATTAATCAAGAACATTCAAGGTAAATTCACTTACTTATCTTAAAATTTTAGTTTGGTTCGGTTTGGTTGAGAAACCGAAAAGATAGGATTGGAAATGTGATAAAAATGTTTGCATGTATAAAATTCTGATAGAATATGATAGAATTAAGTTAATAAATGTAACAGAAAAAAAAATCGGTGATTAGATTGTCCAAAATAAGAAGAAATCGGAATTTTTATAAAAAATGTGTTCTTGACAAAATGTTCAATTTTGGATGATCTTGTTATATTTATGATGTTTTTGATCAATATAATTATATAAAATTACTCAAATAATGTTAATACATCAATATATTAAGTTGCATGTTGATTTAATTAAGTTTTGAGAAATTTTAAGAAAAATCCGTATGAACCAAATGAAGAACATCAAGAACAATTTCTGGGAAAATATTAAGTATAGGATCCGAATTCGGATATAACCGAATTCGGATGATTCTCTATTTCGGATGCTTTCAAAAATTCAGAACTTAGCATTTCGGATCTAAATGATCCGAATTCGATACCTATATTAATCTTAATCCTAATTCGGATACATGCTAATTCGGACCTTGCTTTTATCCTAATTCGGGTAAGATGCTAATTTCGGATCTTATGAATTAAAATATCCTAATTCGGATCCCAAGTCATCCTCAATTCGGATGATGATCAATTCGGACCGGCCATTTCAATTCGGATTGGTCCGGATCCGGATGATCCGAATTCGGATCCTATATCCGGATGGATCCGAAGTTGATGACCCGAAACCCAATTTTATGTATTAGAATGATTTGAGAATAAATAAGTTATCAGAATCAGATGAAATTTAAGATTATAAAGATTAAAAGACAAAAGATGACGGCCTCGATAAGACAAGTTATCAGATATCAGACTCAGATAAAGTACCAGAATTTATGACCAAAAGATGATGAAAACTCCATGATAATGATGATGATATTGACATGAGATTTATATGAATAATTCTGGACAGGTTCAGTTAATATCTGAACAAAGATTTAAAGACTTAAAGACTTAAAAGCGGGTCAGAGAATTGAATTGACAGAACAGATTGACAAAGATAAAATCCTGAGATAACTCAGGTGGCAGATTCTTATATCTGTTTGACCAAGACCCAGACCTGTGAGTTATAGATATTCAGATTGAACATGCATAAGATCCGGTTGAGATATATTGCTGTTGTTAGATTTATTGACATTCATTTATCAGCTGGAATGAAACCTGTGCACACCATGGATGGGTGTTGCCCAGTGAATCATGATAGCTATTTGATTATCTTTTCATATTGCATTTAATATTACTTCAGTCTTTGCTTTATGATTCATTGCTATCATGACTTCTAAGACATATGCTTACATCATTGATCAGACATTTGATAGATTGATTCAGCTTGACTAGTCCTTATGGTCTATTGTTCTAGACCCGGCTATTTCACCAGTTCTTATGAATTGGTAATGACCTCCGATGTTCCGCCATATTGACTTACTGGTAGCTAGCACAGTATGTGGCTGATCCCCACGATTTAAGCGTGAGTGTGGCTTGAACATCATCCGATTCTATGATTCTATATCTCAATCATGAGGGCTGTAGCGGCAGCCAAGACATATCACGCTAAGACTAATGACTCCGCTTAACACGCATGTTGATATTGAAAATCTATAAACTCACTAAGCTTTGCTTACAGATGTTGCATTAATATTTTACAGGAAAAGCCAAAGGAAAATCACCTGCAGGACCTAGTACTTAGGTCATTCAAGATCCAAGTTTTGAAGCTTTCTTAGACCACTACTCAACAAACGTTCTGGTACTGATTGGAAGACAGTAAATGTGGTGGTTTTGGGTAGACTTGATGCGATTTATGATGTTATGACTAGATTAGATGTTACCTTTTTATAACTTTAATTTGAAAATCTGTAATTTGTAATGAACTTTATCCTAAAATGTTTGTACTTGTAATTTTTAATTCCGCAATTAATTACCCTATCTTAGTATGATTGATATTGTGTTGCATGAATTGGGACCTAGACTCTGAGGACTGCCCCGTAAGGGAAGGTCTTCACAGGATGGTATCAGAGCACTAGTTTGAGTGAATCAAGTATTACGTGAGTATACTTGGTCTCAAACTGAAGCAATACATATGTATCAATCATTTAGGTGGTTTGAACTGAGATAGGATGTACAGACTGTTAGGATGGGAAAAAGGGTACATAGATCTAAGTCTATAAACTGATAGTTAATTGATTTTAATTTTCAGTAGAAGATGTCAGGATCAGGATCAGGTGATATTCCCAGCAACATGAACCCACAACAGATGTTTGAAATGATGCAACAACTTCTAGCCCAACATTCAGAACAACAGAACAAAATAATGCAAGAACAGTTTCAGGCCAGATATGAGGCCGAAGCTAAAAGACGTGAAGATAAAAAGAATAAGAGAAAAGAAAAGCAAGTCCAGACTAATGAATCTGATTCTGATAAATCTAATCCAGAAACCCAAACTGCTCAGCCAAAAGGCTGCAAATTTAAAGATTTCAAAGCAAGTGGTGCCCTGAACTTTGAGGGTACAGTGAATCCCATTCAGGCGATGGATTGGATTAGTCATACCGAAGAGATCTTTAGAATCTCTGACTGTTTAGACTCCAAGAAAGTAAGTTATGCATCCGCATTATTTGTCGGTGCTGCACGTGCCTGGTGGAAAACTCAGAGAAGTATTTACGGCGAAGAAATAATTCAGACTCTAGAATGGAACCAATTTCTCGACATGTTCAACGCAAAGTACTGTCCAGTCGATCAACAAGATAAGATGGAAGTCCAATTGATGCAGCTGACTCAGGGGACAAAGACTGTTGATGAATACGAGCACGAATTCTCAAGACTATACGGCTACTCTTCCTATCAAGTAGCTACTGAGGAAAGAAAGATGAATAGATTTCGTGTAGGACTTAATCCAATATACAGACATCCGATGAGCGCTATCAAATATAAGAGTTATCTGGAAATGGTAGAAGCAGCGAGACAGATCGAGCGAGGATACTTAGAGTACGGTGATCAACTATACACTCCAACGACTAACCCAATGAATCCGTCTCCTCCGAAGAAACAAAGATTTGGTAGATTTTTCAAGCCAAATAAGTCACAATCTCAGCAATCCCATCAGCATAGTTCACAACAGAAAGCACAAGTTTACTCCCTCACGAACGAGCCACGATTCTGCAAGCGATGCAGAAAGTCGCATATGGGGTTGTGCAATCCAGAAGATGTTACTTGCTTTGCGTGCAACATGATCGGTCACAGTAGTGAAGAATGTCCACAGCAAGGACGTGGATGTGCAAAGTGCGGGAAAAGAGGACATTTTATGTACCAGTGTCGTAGTGGATTGCGTTATCAGTCACAGTCATCAGCTGGAGGGTCTACAGTTAAGAGTTCTGCTGCAACGCCGACTGCACGGACTCGAGCTTTCCAAATCACAGCCGAGGAAGCAAAAGAAACACCTGACGTAGTTACCGGTATGTTCCTGCTTAACTCGATTCCGGCTCGTGTATTATTTGATTTCGGCGCAAGTCGTTCTTTCATATCAACATCTTTTGCACAAAGATTACATAAGTCTCCATCAAAGCTTTCCGTGACACTAGACATTGAGACAGCTAGTAAAAATTTTGTTATGGCTGATTTTGTTTATCGAAACTGCACACTACTTGTTGATAATATCGTATTCAATCTCGACCTCATCCCGATTCCGTTAAAAGAATTTGACGTCATCATCGGCATGGATTGGCTAATGAACAACGAGGCTACAATTATCTGCAACCGGCGAGTCATCAGAATCAAGTCTTCAGATGGCCGAGTATTGGAGATCAAGGGCGAGAAGCGGAAAGGTGCACATTGTTTCATATCTGTTGAAAAAGCGCATAAGTACTTATCTAAGGGTCACGAATCTTATATCTGTTATGTTTCATCTGAATCCAACTCTGAAAAGAAATCTTTGTCCGATATTCCTATCGTCTGTGAGTTCCCAGACGTATTTCCTGATGACATATCCGGAGTGCCACCGGAACGTCAAGTCGAGTTTAGTATTGACTTGGTTCCTGGTGCGGCTCCTATCGCAAAAGCTCCATACAGACTTGCACCTGCAGAAATGCAAGAAATGTCTAAGCAACTGCAAGAGCTGTTAGAGAAGGGGTTTATCCGACCGAGTTCTTCTCCGTGGGATGCACCAGTTCTATTTGTTAAAAAGAAAGACGGAACCTTCCGTATGTGCATCGACTACCGCGAGTTGAACAAAGTCACCATAAAGAATAAATATCCTTTGCCCAGGATAGATGATCTGTTTGATCAGCTGCAAGGAGCCAGCTATTTCTCAAAGATAGATCTCCGTTCTGGGTATCATCAGCTGAAAGTTAGAGATGAAGATATACCAAAGACAGCCTTCCGAACAAGATACGGTCATTACGAATTTCTCGTAATGCCGTTTGGCTTGACGAATGCACCAGCGGCGTTCATGGATCTCATGAATCGCGTGTGCAGACCAATGTTGGATAAATCAGTTATTGTGTTCATAGACGATATTCTGATTTACTCCAAAACGGAGGCTGATCATTCTATTCATCTGCGGCAATTGCTAGAGTTATTAAGAAAAGAAAGACTCTACGCAAAATTTTCTAAATGTGAATTTTGGCTCAGACAGGTATAAATTTTATTATATAAGTCTTGAGCTAAATTCATTAAGTATTCTTAACACTTCAAAAATTTGATATCCTGATATGATTCTTATAGATTCAGTTCCTTGGCCATGTTGTTTCTGGCGAAGGGATATCCGTTGATCCGTCAAAAGTCGAGGCTGTTCAGAAGTGGCAAACGCCTCGTAATGCCTCCGAAATAAGAAGTTTCCTTGGATTGGCCGGTTATTATCGGCGATTCATAAAGGACTTCTCAAAGATTGCTGTACCTCTAACGATGCTAACACGAAAGAATACTCCTTTCGTTTGGTCCGATAAACAGCAAGAGGCATTTGACATTCTGAAACAGAAACTTATTCAAGCGCCGATCCTAGCCTTACCAGAAGGCAATGATGACTTTGTCGTTTACAGTGACGCATCTGGTACTGGCTTAGGATGTGTTCTTATGCAAAGGGGAAAAGTAATTGCTTACGCTTCAAGGCAATTAAAAGATTACGAGAAAAGTGCACCAACTCATGATCTTGAGTTGGCTGCCGTCACCTTTGCTCTGAAAATCTGGCGGCATTATCTTTATGGGACTCGGTGTCAGCTCTACACCGATCACAAGAGTCTCAAATATCTTTTCACTCAAAAGGATCTGAACATGAAACAGCGTCGGTCCTTGGAACTTATCAAGGACTATGATTGCGAGATCCTATATCATCCCAGCAAAGCTAATGTTGTCGCGGATGCTTTGAGTAGAAAAGTCTATCCGGAAAAGTGCTGCTATGCCCTGACTCCTGTAGTATTCTCTTCTGATCTTATTGAAGACATCCGAGTTGCTCAAGCTGAAGCATTGAAAGAAGAGAATATTGATTCTGAAAATCTAAAAGGGCAACTACAATTTCTAACTCTGAATCATTTGGGACTTCACTGTCTCAAGGGAAACCGAATCTGGGTTCCTAAGTATGGTCCAATTCGCAGCACTCTTCTGTCTGAAGCTCATCAGTCCAAGTTATCTGTTCATCCTGGCAGCTCAAAGATGTACTTTGATCTGAAAGCTGACTACTGGTGGCCAGGAATGAAGAAAGATATCGGTAAGTGTGTTGAAAGCTGCAGAGTCTGTCAGATGGTTAAGGCAGAACATCAGAAACCCTTCGGGGATATGCAACCACTACCAGTTCCCGAGTGGAAGTGGGAGCATATAACTATGGATTTCATCACAAAGCTGCCGAAAACCAAGAGACAGCACGACTCCATCTGGGTAGTCGTGGATCGATTAACGAAGTCAGCTCACTTCATACCGATGAAAGAAACTTATTCTCTCGATAGATTGGCGCAGTTGTACATCACAGAAATTATTTCTCGTCACGGTGTGCCAAAATCTATCGTGTCAGATCGTGATAGTCGTTTCACATCCAGATTCTGGCAAGCTCTACAAAACGGGATGGGTACTCAGATTTCTATGAGTACTGCTTATCATCCTAATGCAGATGGCCAGAGTGAGTGTACTATCCTTACTCTCGAAGATATGCTTCGTGCCTGTATTCTTGATCTAAGTGGTAACTGGGATGACCACTTGCCGTTGGTCGAATTCTCGTATAATAACAGTTATCATTCAACGATCAATATGGCTCCATTTGAAGCTTTGTATGGAAGAAAGTGCAGAACTCCTATCTGTTGGCGCGAAACAGGCGAATCGCCAATAGCAGGACCTGCCCTTCTACAGTTGACTCACGAGAAGATTCAACTAGTCAGAAGGAACATTCTTGAAGCTCAGAGTAGGCAGAAGTCATATTATGATAATCGACATAGATCGATAAGCTTTGCGGTTAACGACTGGGTGATGCTGAAAGTATCCCCAATGAAGAATGTGGTGCGGTTCATAAAAAGAAACAAGCTAGCTCCGAGATTCATTGGTCCGTTCAAGATTGTTGAAAAGATTGGTTTGAAAAGATTGGAAACCAATCTTATCGTCTTGAACTACCAACTGACTTAGCTGGAATACATCCTGTATTCCATGTTAGTCACTTGAGAAAAAGTTTAGCTGACGAAAGAGAAGTTCAAATACCGCACGTCAACTTGCAGATAGATGAGAAGCTTCGAGTAGTTGAAGAGCCGGAGTGTATTCTGGACTCGAAGACTAAAAAGCTTCGGAATAAAGAAATACAGATGGTGCTCGTCCAGTGGAAACACCACAAAGGTTCGCATCAGTCTTGGGAATCAAGTGATGTTATGAAAGCTACATATCCAAGTCTGTTCGAACATAGCTAACTTCGGGGACGAAGTTTGTGCATGGTGGAGCCCATTCTGTAACAACCTAACTTTTGATAAGTTATGTAATGTTTATTTTGAGATAATAATATAATTTTTGTTATATTATTTGTATTTGCAAATATTGAATTAAGAATAAAAATATATTAAGTAAATATAATTTTATATTATATTTATGATATAATTAAATTGAGTAAAATAAAAGAGATGTATTATACAAAAATAGAAGTGGGTTAAATGTAAATGAAGTATTTAAACCTCAAAATGATCATTTAAGATCATTTAACACAAATTAACCCTCTCTCTCTAACTTCTCTCTATCTCTCGGATATCTCACAAATCCATCAAAAAGTTCCATAAATCGGCATTAAATTGAAGATTAAAGCCGAAAAGAAGTTACAATCATCATTAATCAAGAACATTCAAGGTAAATTCACTTACTTATCTTAAAATTTTAGTTTGGTTCAGTTTGGTTGAGAAACCGAAAAGATAGGATTGGAAATGTGATAAAAATGTTTGCATGTATAAAATTCTGATAGAATATGATAGAATTAAGTTAATAAATGTAACAGAAAAAAAAAATTGGTGATTAGATTGTCCAAAATAAGAAGAAATCGGAATTTTTATAAAAAATGTGTTCTTGACAAAATGTTCAATTTTGGATGATCTTGTTATATTTATGATGTTTTTGATCAATATAATTATATAAAATTACTCAAATAATGTTAATACATCAATATATTAAGTTGCATGTTGATTTAATTAAGTTTTGAGAAATTTTAAGAAAAATCCGTATGAACCAAATGAAGAACATCAAGAACAATTTCTGGGAAAATATTAAGTATAGGATCCGAATTCGGATATAACCGAATTCGGATGATTGTCTATTTCGGATGCTTTCAAAAATTCGGAACTTAGCATTTCGGATCTAAATGATCCGAATTCGATACCTATATTAATCTTAATCCTAATTCGGATACATGCTAATTCGGACCTTGCTTTTATCCTAATTCGGGTAAGATGCTAATTTCGGATCTTATGTATTAAAAGATCCTAATTCGGATCCCAAGTCATCCTCAATTCGGATGATGATCAATTCGGACCGGCCATTTCAATTCGGATTGGTCCGGATCCGGATGATCCGAATTCGGATCCTATATCCGGATGGATCCGAAGTTGATGACCCGAAACCCAATTTTATGTATTAGAATGATTTGAGAATAAATAAGTTATCAGAATCAGATGAAATTTAAGATTATAAAGATTAAAAGACAAAAGATGACGGCCTCGATAAGACAAGTTATCAGATATCAGACTCAGATAAAGTACCAGAATTTATGACCAAAAGATGATGAAAACTCCATGATAATGATGATGATATTGACATGAGATTTATATGAATAATTCTGGACAGGTTCAGTTAATATCTGAACAAAGATTTAAAGACTTAAAGACTTAAAAGCGGGTCAGAGAATTGAATTGACAGAACAGATTGACAAAGATAAAATCCTGAGATAACTCAGGTGGCAGATTCTTATATCTGTTTGACCAAGACCCAGACCTGTGAGTTATAGATATTCAGATTGAACATGCATAAGATCCGGTTGAGATATATTGCTGCTGTTAGATTTATTGACATTCATTTATCAGCTGGAATGAAACCTGTGCACACCATGGATGGGTGTTGCCCAGTGAATCATGATAGCTATTTGATTATCTTTTCATATTGCATTTAATATTACTTCAGTCTTTGCTTTATGATTCATTGCTATCATGACTTCTAAGACATATGCTTACATCATTGATCAGACATTTGATAGATTGATTAAGCTTGACTAGTCCTTATGGTCTATTGTTCTAGACCCGGCTATTTCACCAGTTCTTATGAATTGGTAATGACCTCCGATGTTCCGCCATATTGACTTACTGGTAGCTAGCCCAGTATGTGGCCGATCCCCACGATTTAAGCGTGAGTGTGGCTTGAACATCATCCGATTCTATGATTCTATATCTCAATCATGAGGGCTGTAGCGGCAGCCAAGACATATCACGCTAAGACTAATGACTCCGCTTGACACGCATGTTGATATTGAAAAACTATAAACTCACTAAGCTTTGCTTACAGATGTTGCATTAATATTTTACAGGAAAAGCCAAAGGAAAATCACCTGCAGGACCTAGTACTTATGTCATTCAAGATCCAAGTTTTGAAGCTTTCTTAGACCACTACTCAACAAACGTTCTGGTACTGATTGGAAGACAGTAAATGTGGTGGTTTTGGGTAGACTTGATGCGATTTATGATGTTATGACTAGATTAGATGTTACCTTTTTATAACTTTAATTTGAAAATCCGTAATTTGTAATGAACTTTATCCTAAAATGTTTGTACTTGTAATTTTTAATTCCGCAATTAATTACCCTATCTTAGTATGATTGATATTGTGTTGCATGAATTGGGACCTAGACTCTTAGGACTGCCCCGTAAGGGAAGGTCTTCACAATTTGATAATGACAGAATTTCTTATTTGGTTAGTATCAAAGAATTGGAAAATCAGATATTTCATCTTAATAAACAATTGCATGACTCTCTTTCCTTGATTAAATTAGAGGTTAAAGATCCTTCAGTTTGTTAAAAATCTAAAGTTGATCAATCTGATTTATCTACAGAAACTGAAAAGAATTCAACTGAATTTTCTAAATTTGATTCTTCTTCCGATCTTAAACTTAAGTATCTGTTAAAGATACACAGCAAAGATAAAGTTGTTGAACAACTTCCGGTAAAGATATACACTGGTGAATCTTCGAAGACAAAATTTCTTAAAGTTTCTAGAAATACTGGTCATTCTTCACAGATTAACACCAAGTATTACCAGAAACATGCTAGAACCGGACAGTTGTTCACAAAGAAGAGTTTGAAAAAGTCTGAACATTCAAACTCAAGTTTCTTTAGAAATTCAGATATTCAATTTTCAAATACTCATAGAATTTTGTTATCTGTTTTTGAAAGAGAAGCTGATTGTTATAATCTGCATTGGGTAACTAAACCCCAGTTTAAGTGGGTACCAAAATCCGTTTTGAAATGGGTACCCAAAGTACTAACCCGTGCTTCAACTCAAGTTGGTTTCTTATCATTTCAGACAAGAACCTGAGCTTCAATTCAACTTTGGTTTCTAGTTAGCTTCAGACTAGAACCCGTTCTTGAATTCCAAAGGTTTCTTCTCACATCAGAGTAGAACCCAGTTTGGTTTCTAGTTAATACAGACTAGAAACCGGACTTCAATGGTAAAGGTTTTTAGTTATTTCAGACTAAAACTCAATCATCATTGAAAATGGTTTCTGTACTTCTCTGTACAGAATCAGAGCTAAAGGCTTTCAGTTACTTGATACTGAAACTTGAGCTTCCGCGACAAATGGCTTCTAATCATTTCTGATTAGAACCCGATTCTAAGAGACGAATCTTTCTGGAATTCCTGTCCTGCATTCAACTCTGAAGCTATATTGATAAAGAGGGAGTTTTATTTTACAATTTTTTACTCCTAATTAATTTCTATGAGTTGACTAACTTAGTATGCTTATTTTCAGGGGGAGTTTCAGACATTCTTTGACGATGACATTTTTCACAAAAACCCAAGCTTCCGCGACAAATGGCTTTTAATCATTTCTTATTAGAACCCGATTCTGAGAGACGAATCTTTCTGGAATTCCTGCCCTGCATTCAACTTTGAAGCTATATTGATAAAGGGGGAGTTTTATTTTACAATTTTTTGCTCTTGATTAATTTCTATGAGTTGACTAACTTTGTATGCTGTAAGGTCGCCTTCCTACGGATTCTATCTTGACGCGACACCGCCTAACGAGTGCGGAATCCTCGTTAGCGGCTTGACGGATAGACCACGCACACGAAAACCGGAGTTTATTCCTAAGTCCGTCATTATTCCTAAATCCGTCATTGTTTTTAAGGTTTGCTGCTCTTGTTTCCCTATGTTTAGTGAAGACTCTGACTTTTTGTAGGGACAACCTGAAGCAACATGTCCTTTCTCATGACACTTAAACACAAGATATCTTGTCAATAGATTTCTTATAGGCACTCTTTGACCTAGGTTTTTTACTAATGCCCTGATTGTTTGTATCAATAGCTTCGTTTAACTCCCTTTTGTTATTATTACTTACGGTCTTTTCTTCTTCTAGTTTTGGCTTACAACTAGACTGAACACACTGTACCGTTTGCCTAACCTGAGGAGTAGTTGAAGATACTTTAAAAGACTCAGTTACCTTGACTACCTCTGATTTAACCATATCATTGGTGTCATCCTGAGGAGTAGGTACATGGTTGCTATTTGCCTCAGCAACCTTAGCCCTAGACTCAACTAATTCCATATCTCTAAGAGAGATCTCTTTGGTCAGTGACTCTACATGCTCATAAATAAGTTCATTCCTGACACTTTGTTCAATTAATTTGTCATTTAGAACTACTAAATCTTGAGCATCATTTCTCAGTTTGGCCTGAAGATCTTCCTTAACGTATAATAAATTAGCATTATCTGATTTTAAGGATTGAATTTGAGCAGTCATAGATGAATGTGTTTCTAGCACTAAATTCAATTTATCATTCAAAGTAGTATATAAAACACATAAATCATTGTCAGGATCTAAATATTACTACCTAAGATTAACTGATTTGAATTGATCAGAGTATAAACCAATAATCTTGTATTGAATCAAAGTCCAATTAAGAAGTTTGCGGAATAACACTTAATTGTTTTAAGAACAACTTTCAGAATCAAACACAAATAAATATAATTGAATAGACAAAGTTGCTTGTATTGCTGAACTCAATGATTACAATCACCTCTAATCTGTTTGATTCTACGAAGAACACAAATTGTTCTTAGGGTTTTACAACCTTAGAGGCTTATGAAAACTTAAACAAAAAGCAATTACAAACTTGAACGTGCAGATACTTGTTACAATAGAAAAACCTATTCTATGTATTTATAATGCTTTCTGATTTGTTTCCTTGAAGGACTCTGACTTCTCTGATAGTAGATATGCTGGAATCTTCTTGTAAATATCTCTTCCTGAATATCAGCACTTTCTGTTTATGAAACTGTTGAGCAGCTTGAATGATTTTACTCTGGCAGCTTGAACTTTTATACTAGCAACTCGAACTTCTTCAACTAACAGCATGAACTTTGTACTTACAAAGAAAATCTACTAACAGTTTGAGAAATCTAACTAACATTTTGAACTACTTAGAATATTTCCCAACAATCTCTCCCTAACTTAAATTCTTTACACAAGACTTTAAGTTCTATACAAATAAGGAAATAAAACCAAGCAAAACTGTTATTTACAAACCAAGGCTTTCCAAAAAAAAAAACTTACAACTGTGCAAGTTTCTGATTGACTGCCTTCAAAAATTCTTTCTTCAGATCTTCTCTATCACAATATATTCTCACTGATCTCATCTGAAGTAACAAAGCCTTTGGAAGATCATAAAACTTAAAATTGAAGTACATACCGGATCCATTTTGCAAATTTGAGTCTGTAAGTCTTTGATTTGACAAACAGATCAACTTGTGCAATCTTCATCTCCTTGGCATCTTCTATATCTTTTCTTATTGACTCAGGATCAAAAATGCTCTTCAGATCTTTGATAGCTTGCATTACTTGTGGAAGAGAGGATCTAACTTGGGTTACAGACCCAACATGATGCATTCTTGTGAGCTCATCTCTGGTCATCCCTTGGACTATATGCATTAAGCTCTTATACTCTTCCTCAGGACCAGATTCCCTTCTTACTACAAATTGATATCTTAAGTCAATGTTGTCCATTGGCTTAGCATACCAGTAATTTATAAGAGGTTTTGTGAAGTCATGCTGGTCTAAGGACTTCTCAATATCCATCACTTTCTGAAGTTAATGCTCAAATAGTACCCTTTTAACCTGATCAAGCTTTGCCTGTGAAATTGTATCTGATTGAGAAATAGAAGCAGCAGCCTGAACAGAAGGAGCAGTATCACTCACACCAGCTTGATCATTACTTATACCAACTTGAACTGGTTCTTCTTGACGTTGGATGTAAGGTCTTGTAACACGGATCTATCTAGACGCGACACACGCCAACGAGTGCGGAATCCTCGTTAGCGGCTTGACGGATATAACCCTCACACGAAACACAGAGACTACCACAACGTTGTACGATCGACGATGAACGAACCTACGTGATGATTCTCTCCGAACTAACACACTATCAGCTGATAAACTCGAGATCGCCTTTTGCTAATTGCTCACACGAATTCTGCAAAAGTCTAATAAACGTTCGAGTTAATCCCTAATTATAGTGACCCATTCGAGTTTGTCATGGGACAAACTCGAAACCAGGCCCAAGGCCCATTCGAATTTGTCCTCATGACAATTCGAATCTGCCATATTCGAATTTAACCAAATTCGAATCTGCCTTATGTGTAAATTCGAAATTGCTCTAAATTCGAATTTCACAAGTCAAACTTCTATTTGAACATATGTTTTAACTTATGATTGAATTAATCTTTGGACTTTATGTTTGAACTTCTTGCAATACATTACATCAAGTTCAAACACACAATCAATAACTATCAAACACATATAAACACATATATCAAACACTAGTTCATATTCAAACCTTGTAACATGACTAATACAAAATGCTAACTTCTTTAGACTGCTATCGTCACACAGGGTGTACTAACAGACCCCCCCTTGACGATAGCTTCTAATTAATTTCATTTTGATTAAGTGCTAGAACTATATATACTGCTACCTGCATATAAACCTGCATCTATACATACTTTCACTACCTTCTGGTACTTCCTAGCATCAGACCTCCAACCTTCATGGAAGAAGATAGGCTGATCATTCAACTTCTGCAGGTCGTCCTTCGATAGATTTATTAGATGCAACGGATCATACACTCGCAAAATTACTTTGTCTTCTGTATCCTCCATTATTGCTTCAGCAGTTTCGTTATCTACGTACCACCACTTCATGTTGCTCAGAACATCCTGTGGCATCGTTTTCATAGGCACTCTCTTCAAACACTTTACAGGCCTGTACACCATTCTGGCCCATGGCTTACCTGTATGAGGATCTATTTTTGATACGTCCTCGAATCTCTTCCCAGTTCTTGGCTTGAGCCTTTCGAATTTCCCTGACCGACCCTCTTTCCTGATAATCTTTGCAATTACTTCAGCATAAGGGTCGTCACCAATATTAATCAGCTCTTTCCACGCCAATTCTTTCACTTCATCCTTCGACAATGTATTGAAAAGTTTAAGCGTTCGCCTTAGGTATTGAAGACCATCTCTCCTTTTTAATATAAACAGCTGCAGTTCTCGGTCAAAGAACCAGCTTATAATTCCTCCTGAGAGATTTTCAGCCCCAGGAATCCTCATCTTCTTCTTCATTTTCGGCTTTTCTTTCTTTTGTTCCTTCTTGAACCACAAATTCAGTAAATCAGCCCTGGAAGGCTCTTTTTCTGCTCTTTCAAGTTCAGAGTCTTCGACCGAGGCTATCTTGATTTCATCTATATCAATCACATTATGATTATTGCGCACATACAACTCCGTGATAGGTTGTGAATTTATGATCACCTCGTTGACATTATCATCCTCGTCTTCTATCACTTCATCGTCAGAACTCCAATCAACAACATCCTCTGGTACGAATTCTCCTTCTTCCAGTTCTCTACATCATCTTCAAAATCAAATTCAAAATCTAGTGGCTTTTCCTCGATGTCCATCAGAGCTTCAATGATTTCACTCATATCGCTCTCGACCACCTTCGAGGAACTTGCCTCTCCTCTTTTGGCTTAACCTTGACTCGGCTCCCCCTGAAGTTCGGCATATAGAGCAGCAGGAAAATCTACTGGCTCATTTTCTTTCGGTGCACAGGGATCATCGCCGTCATCATCATTTCCCCTTCTTGGGTCGTCACTATCCTTACAACTTGTCTCCCCCTGAGCCTTTAGAATTTTCAATAGTTGCTCGATAAGGGATCTCATTGATCGGATTTCGGCAGCTTGATCTGCCACAAAGGATTTGAGCTCAAAATTTTCTTCCTCCATCTTTCCAACAGCTTTCTTCAATTCAACATTTTCGTTGTCAACATTGGCATTATGCTTCTGTATTTCCCCAATAGCCCTTGTTAACTGAAAGATTTGGACTTGCTGGAAGTCAACCTTGCTCCTCAACTCAGAAAACCTTTGGTTGTCTATGAAGGTTGATGATGTGGATGGTATGGATTGGATGGGAGTGGGGATGATTGGTGGAGGAACGGATGTTTGAACAGGTGGTGGTTGTGGAATGGGTTCTGTAGGTTGGGTAGAAGGTATTTCTGGCTCAGGAGCAGAGGCTGATGAAGCTCCCTGCATGAAGCGGTGCCTTTTAGCCCTCTGCCTGGTTACCAACGGAGCTACCTCTTCTTCCTCAAAATCCGAGTCGTCTGACTCCCTTGCAGCTCTTCTCCTTCTAACTCCTTCTTCAACGACTACCAATCTTGATCCATATGTCCCTATGTGAATGGACGGATCTGCAGTCACAGTTTCAGGGGCCTCAACTTCAATCTCTTCAACTTCTTCTGACTCAGAATCAGAAGTTGACTTGGCTTCACCTTGTGGCTCAGGTTGATACTCATCTATCTGTTTAAACACATCAACTTCTCCTTCTGGAGGCTCCAAGAGATCTCCAACGAGTTCAGCAGTGATTTCCTCATTAGCATTCGGACCGGCTGCCCAAATCTCTTCCAACGTTTGAAGTGTCGGATCAGATACAGATGGTGCACTCGAAGGACCAGCCTCTTCCGGCTCTTGAGCTTGGCTTGTAGAGGGCCTATCAGCCTGATTTTGTCTCGCGGATGGCCTTTGCCTCCTCCTCTGCTGCTGAGGCCTAGGTTGTGGCTGTTGCTGTTGCTGTGGTTGCTGCTGTACCTGTAAATCCCCTGCCCAGTTGGCACCTTCAGGGACTACAAAATCAGGATTGATTACTGCACCAAAAAGAGGTGCTTCCACTGGCCTAGCCAGTCTTCCTCTATGAGCTGAGCAATCTGCAAAAATTCGTTTGTCTATGACAGCAACGCTTTGAATTTCGTTCAGCTGTGGCAAGTTTGGTAGGAAATGTCTGATCAGCATCATTACGAATCGCGGATATAGTAGAAATCTTTCTCTGTCTGGAGCCGTTATTTGTTGAACAAACTCAGAAAAGAACATCTCAGAGAAGCTAAACCGTTGATTGTACACCAATGCTATCATTCCGGACTGAATCTTCGATACAATGTAGTCGAAGCCTGCTTTATTCGCAGCAAAACATACCATAAAACATGCGCCAAATATCTCCATTGTCCCATAAGCCTATTTTTCATGTAAGAAGACTTCGTTACGTCCAGGCTATACCCCATTCTAGCAAAAGCTACCTGCCTGATTGATAACGGGAAGTCAATCGGCCCATTCTCTTGTTCCTGAGATCCCAGCTGCAAAACTTGACGTAGCATATCGGCTGAAAACACTAGAGGGTGTCCAGCGACCCTCGTCCTTAGTACTGTCGGAGTAACAATACAGTCCACTTGCAAGTGATCCCAAAACTGACGAACGTAAGGGATGACTATCTGAATGTTATGGGATAAAGCATATGCAATCCTTGATCCAATCAGAAAATCCACCATCTGGCGGAAGGCTTGAGCCTCTGGAATCGCATGGTCAGAAGAGATGACCATGTTATGCTTGGGAACAAAAATTCTATCAGCCATGTCTGCACAATACAACATATAAGATATTAGAATTATTAAAAAGAAATAAACTTGTTTAAATTCAAATTTGTTTTATTTTGAACTTGTATAAGTACAAAATCCAACACTTATGAATTTCTACAAGTTTAATTTAAAATTTTAATCAAATAATTCGAATATAAAGACAAATTCGAACAGTAAATTCGAACAACAAATTCGAACAACAAATTCGAAACACTCATTCGAGTTTAATAACATATTCGAGTTTAGTGACAAACTCGAATCTATCCAAGAACAAACTCGAATGTGTCGGTCATTTGAATCCCAATAGTCCAAGATTTTAACCTTTGTAGACGTAGAAAATCACATCTATTAGTCCTAAAAGGTTCTAATCAAAGATATTTATAATCAATTTGACTTTTCACCGGTTCAAAGTTTGTAATTTTGAAAAACAATCTTTCCACCAATAAAACTTCAAAATCCGTTAATTTTTGGCTCAAATGGAGTCTAAAACCACTTAAATCTCGTACAATACTATTGATTATACCTAGATTAGTTGGTAATCTCGAACACAAATGGACAAAAGTTGTGAAATAGTGCGAAACTCGAAAATCGGCAAAGTCGAAGATAAACTCGAAACGCTCTGATAAACTCGAAGGGTTAAAATCGAAGGTAGGTGATTTATGACCATCACTGTTGACCTATTTATACCAACAACCTTCGAGTTTGTCTACATTCGAATTTATCAGCAAATTCGAGGAATATGCCAAATTCGAATGTATATTCGATTTTACCTTAAACTTGAATTTAAACTTGAAAATTTTGAAAATATTGAAAATCTTTGAAATAAATTCAACCTTTTCAACTTTTACAACTTTTTCGTGTAACCGAATAAACTATGCCAAATCTTTTACCCTAAGCACAAGATTTTCACGCAATGTTTATTTTATTCAACTAGGAATGCACCCTCAGTAACTTTTGACATTTTTCCTAAAAATTAAAAATAAAAATAAAATTAAAAAGAACATTTAAAAATAAAATAAATTAAATTAAAGTAAAAATTGTGAACAAAAATTAAACTTAGACTAAACTACATTATTTAAAATTTACAACCTATACTA
The DNA here is from genome assembly GCA_020465985.1 of Centrapalus pauciflorus. Lineage (NCBI taxonomy): Eukaryota > Viridiplantae > Streptophyta > Magnoliopsida > Asterales > Asteraceae > Centrapalus > Centrapalus pauciflorus. Next base: position 106,842 of record JAANYP010005051.1, read on the forward strand.
AAAACTTAACAGAATATTTTTGACGAGCATAGTCAAAGAAAGGTTCAATCAGATAGCGGCGTCAAATACGCACTTTCAGTACTTAAACTTTCACACTTAGGAATTTTTGATTCCTTTGATTGTTTGTCGTGACATACATTTCTAGCCGATTGTTGGTATTATTTTCCCTTTAAACATGTTACATTTCGGAATATCCCTTGGCCTTTTTATTTTTCAAGATATTACCCTATGCGACTCACACTTAGACATACTTTTATGATCAAGGCATACACACAATGATTATAAATTTTTGGTATTGCAAACTTTCTTTAAAAGGCAAACATCGGACGCAGGTCTGTATTTACATACAACAAAGTGTCGTAGTTTATCTTAAGGTTTATTTTTAAAGCTAGCAAGACAGCGATGACATGTCTGTACCGACGTACAACAAAACGACTTATCTTGCTAACTCGAGTCAAACCAGAGGCAACAGGTATGTACTTATGTACAACAGAGTTACTTGTTTTGACCCTTAACTCAGTATGATTTTTCTATTTTTTCCATTTCCTTAAGATGTATCTGATGTTGCTATACATCCCCAGAAAGTTTGTATACCTCATTTAGAATCAATGTATGTATGTCTCTAACATAAAATTTAATACCAATTGGTCATACATCCAAGTTAGTGACACGTCTGACTTTTTCTTGAATATTTTATTAGCCTCGAGACTCCCTATATGTATTATGCCTACCAATATATCAAACTAGATAATGTACAACACTTAGAATTTCAGGTGCATTATGTGTGAAAGCTTAACACTTAAAGATTGTAAAGATTGTGCTAATTTTCGTCACTTTGAACCTATGCAACTAAGACTTTAACTCTTTTTCCGATATTCTCTTTTTTTTTTTTTGAATTTTTTATGGTTTTCTCTCTTTTTTTTTTGTTTTTCATAAGTAATAGCAAGAAAATACTATAACCTACTAACTTACTAAAAATAGAAACTATCCTAAGTTACTAAACTTACTATAAGAAGAAAGAGAGACTACTGCTATAAAAGGAAATAAAATTCTACTAAGGTCAATTCACTCTGGGTTACGCATTCCATTTAGTTGAATCAAATACTCAAACCGTGACTTATCAAAAGCTTTGGTAAATAAATAAGCATTATTATCATCCGTTGCCACTTTTACCAGCTTTATTAAGTTCTTTTTAGCACAATCACGTATAAAATGATGCCTTATGTCTATGTGCTTGGTTTTATTATGTTTAACTGGATTATTAGTTATAGCAATTGTAGACTGGTTATCTATCGTAATAGGAGTATGAGTGTAAGTCAAACCGTAATTCCGCAATTGTTGTTGTATCCACAGAACCTGTGAACAGCAACTACCAGCAGCAACGTATTCGGCCTCGCACGTTGACACGGCTACCGAAGTCTGTTTCTTGCATTGCCAGGAAACGAGTCTCCCTCTTAGGAACTGACAACCTCCAGTTGTTGACTTGCGCGTCAAGCTGCATCCTCTGTAGTCTGAATCCGTGAACGCCTCCAATTCCAGATCGCCCTCCGCGTGATACCAAAGTCCCAGCTTCGGTTTCGACTTGAGGTATCGTAGAATCCGCTTCACAGCTTTCATGTGCATCTCTTTCGGATCAGCTTGAAACCTAGCACAAATACAAACAGCAAACATAATATCAGGTCTTGAAGCAGTTAAATACATAAGTGACCCAATCATGGCCCGATATAACGTCGGATCCACATCGTCATCACTTTCAGTACCCGGTCCGAGATTGTGATTCACTTGAATCGGCGTGCTGAAGTGAGCTGTCAGTTTTGTCCCTTCCATCCCAAAACGCTCTAATATGTCGTAGACATACTTCGTCTGATGGATAAACATCCCCTCCTTCTTTTGGTCGACTTGCAAACCTAGAAAGAAATTCAACTCACCCATTGCACTCATCTCGAATTTTGACTTCATCACCTTTTCAAATTCCTTGCACATTTGCTCGTCTGATGATCCAAAGATGATATCATCGACGTACACTTGTACCAAGATGAAGTGTTCTCCTTTTCGCTTCACGAACAGCGTACTGTCTATCCTTCCTCTGTCAAACCCATTTTCTAACAGATGGTTGGACAGAGTCTCGTACCACGCCCTTGGTGCTTGATGCAATCCATACAGAGCCTTATCTAATCGATATACTCTGTCTGGATATTTCGGATCTGTAAACCCGGGCGGCTGTTCCACATACACCAGTTCCTTCACTTTCCCATAAAAGAAAGCACTCTTAACATCTAGCTGATAAACCTTAAAGCCCTTGAAGGAAGCAAAAGCCAGAAACAAACGAATTGCTTTCAACCTTGCTACTGGCGTGAACACCTCATTGTAATCGATTCCTTCCTCTTGGTTGAAACCTTTACAACTAACCTTGCTTTGTTGCGAGTGACTATACCTCGATCGTCTCTTTTGCACTTAAAAACCCATTTGGTTCCTATTGTTATTTCCCCTTGAGGTAATGGAACTAACTCCCACACTTCTAGTTTCCTAAATTGTGACAGTTCTTCCTGCATCACTTCAACCCAAGAGTTATCTTTCAGTGCCATTTGCACATTCTTCGGCTCTACTTGGGAGATGAAACAAGAATAGAGGCAGGTATGAAAGGTCTCGGAGTCATTGATCATAGACAACAACACAGTGTTGTTATTTAAACTACTCCTAGTTCTCACACCCTCATTAGGATTTCCTATGATGCTTTCTATAGGATGATTCTTGTTGATCCTAGAAGTCTCTATCTCGTCAACTCTCAGATTATCTCCTAAATTTGATCATATTTCACCTAACGGGGGAACGATCTCAGACTCCACAATTTCTTCCTCGTGGACAGTTTCCTCAGAGTTGGAATTTGTCGTTTGATTTTCGTTTGTAGGTGCTTCAGAATTAGTGACTTCTGGAGAACGATCTTCAGTTGAAGTAGGCTCAGAATTTGATTGAAAAGTGGTCCTCGGAAAGCTATGACCCTCGTCATTCAGATTCAACAACGCCATGTCCTTTTCGATAGTACCTGCATTTTCATCCAAAGGAATATTAAAATAACTCAAACAGTTTGTCAGAGTTAAAAATCCATTCCGGACCTGTTTGGGGTTCATGTGTATAACTTGTGACTTCAATGTTATACACAATCTCTACTGTACCATTAGTTTTGTTGAAAACCCGTTTGTTTGGTGAGTTCGGCACATAACCTAGGAAGTATCATTCGTCAGCCTTTTCACCAAACTTACGTTGATGTTTTGTTCTCAATAAAGTACATGGTACCCCAAAAGGTTCGAAGCCAGTTAAATTAGGTGGCCGTTTATTCAAAACTTCATAACAGGTTTTGTTCAAAGATTTGACAGTAAGGACCCGATTTAAAATATGGCATGCGGTATTCACTGCCTCCCCCCAAAACATGGTAGGAAGCTTTGAATCCGATAACATGGTCCTTGCTGCCTCAATCAATGTCCTGTTCTTTCGTTCGGCCACCCCATTTTTTTGTGGCTCATAAGGAGCACTAAATTGATGCACTATGCCCTTTGATAGGCAATATACACCAAATACAGTGTTTTTAAACTCTGTTCCATTATCACTACGAAGTCGTTTAACCCTTGTTCCATAGGAATTCTCCACTTGGTCTAAGAACCCGATGAGCTTGGAAGTCGTCTCGTCCTTTGTTCCTAAAAAGAAAACCCAAGAAAAACGTGAGTAATCGTCAGTAATAACTAAACAATACCAACTACCACCTATACTTCTTTTGTTGATTGGTCCGAAGAGATCCATATGCAACAAATCGAATGTGGCAGCGATTGAGTTCTGAGTCTTGGACTTGTGTGCCTTCTTGTGTTGTTTTCATTTCTTGCACGGTAGACACTTATCCTCGAACTGAAAACTCTTCATAGGAACACCTTGCACCAATCCATTTTTCATTATATAGTTCATTTTTCTCAGGTGCAAGTGTGCCATGCGTCTGTGCCATAAAACCGACTCTGTTTCTGAAGCTTTAGATAACAAACAGATTGGTCCCATCGAAGATTCAGGCTTGTTCATGTCGAGCATGTACAAGTCATTCTTCCTTGGAGCCTTCATCAATATCCACTCTTCAGGTATCTTGAACCCCGGTTTTAGCACCAACGCCTCAGTATCAGTGAACAGCACTGAATTCTTTTTATCACAGATTTGAGATACACTAATGAGATTATGGACCAGTTTATCAACGTGATAAACTTGATCCAATTTGATCGTCCCATTAGTGACCACTCCAGTACCAGTGATATTTCTCTCATTGTTGCTCGCGAATGATACAAAGCCCCGATTTCCTCCCTTGAAGTCTGTAAGTAGACTCCTTTCCCCTGTCATGTGCCTGGAGCACTCACTGTCGACGAACCATTTGTTGTTTAGACCTGTGGTGATCTCCTGCACATGAAAGAAAATAGGTTAGTTATCACGGGGAACCCAAGCCATAACTGACTTGGTAATACCATTCTCGTCCACATATTTAAACTCTTTCAAATACTCATCTCTCCTTTCAGGTGACTTGGGTCTTTGAACTGGAGTTTGTTGTGGTGCCGAGTGATTTAAGCTCACTCTTTGCCTTTGTATAGGCATTTGCTGTGGAGCTCTTGAATAATTACGATTATAATTAATTTCAGACTGGTATCCCTGAGCTCTACCCGGTGTATGATGTGTAACAGGAGTGTGTGACCTAACCGAAGTGTAAGCTCTGCTAGGTGTTGTACTCCTATATTGTTGTTGCGGTCCAGACCTAGATTGATTAATGACCCGATTTGGTGAATTAGTCCTAATCACTTCTTTTGGTCTGACTTTCACCGGTGTTTGTTTCACAGCAGATTTCGGCGTAGCTTGCAAAGTTTTCTCGGTACTCTGAGAACTACTAGTGCTTGCAACACTTGCAGAAGGCTTAACTTGTTCTGGCTTTCCTGTCTTAGGTGTATTGTCTACTTTCCTATACGGACAGCTAGAAGCAACGTGCCCCCTTTCGTGACATCTAAAGCAAGACATTTTGTCAATAGACTTCTTGTGTGTGCCCTTTGACTTAGGTGTCTCACTAGTGTCTGGTTCTTTTGGTGCATCTATAGTGACTGGTTCATCATCCTGATCATTAAAGTCAATTTTGTGTTTTCCTACAGGTGTATCACTAGAGGATGGCACAAATTTAACTTTCTTGATCTTGACATTAGTATCAGCCACCTTAGGTACATTTTCCTTTACAGGCTCTGCCACAGATTTCGGTAATACCTCTAAGTCTACTGATTTCTCAGTTTTCTCTTGAGGTTGAGGTACATAGTTGTCATTGAGAGGTGGAGGACTCTCATGATATCCTAGACCTACAAGCTTTTTAGATTGACGTTGTGCATCTAAAATTTTCCCTAGGTTAAGAGATGAGTTCCTAAACTTTTCAAGTTTACTATTTGCCTCAGCTACCTTCACCTTAGACTCGGCTAGCTCTATGTCTTTGGTTTTCAGCTCCTTGGTTAATGCCTCAACATGTTCATACATGAGTTCTAACCTAACACACTATTCACTCAGTTTGTCCTTTAGAACTATAACATCTTGTGCATTAGCCTTAAGCTTATTCCTAAGATCTTGCTTTATATCTATCAGGCTAGCATTATCTGATTTTAAAGATCCATTTTGAGCAGATATGTTTTGATGTGATTCTAGTACTAAAGTTAATCTATCGTTAGAAGTAGCACATAAAACACACAAATCATGGAAAAGAGAAAAGTTCAGACTTACCTTTGTATGATCTGATTCCACGTTGGCCATCTGAGCGGCAAACTCCAAAATCGTCTGATCATCTGACTTCTCCACCCACATCGGACTGCTTTCATTTTGACTGCTGTCCCCTGTGTTCTGCTCTTCCCCGTCACATCCAGTGTCAGTCACTTCAGCCATAAAGGCTCCAGCGTTCGTTTCTGGATGTGTACTCAAGTCATAAGTGCCGTCTAGCTGTCTGTCTGATGTGACACTAGATAACAGACCACCTATATTTGCTTGACTGGTTGAAGTACTCAGAAGATATCACTGTTGTGATTGGTTCTGATACTGTCCATGATTCTGATTCTGTCCTTGGTAATTCTCTACCTTCGGTCTCTGACACTCTCTAGCGAAGTGTCCTAACCCTTGACAGTTGTAGCATTTTACTTTGGACTTATCGAAGCCAATCCTGTTGTTACTCATATTCACATTTCTTCCCGTCTGTTTGATGAACCTCTTAACTCTCTGAGTTACCATAGCCAGTTGCCAATGTAGATCCATCTCTTCAAGATCGTCAGGGTCTACCTGATCATAATCTTCATCCCAAAGCGCGGGATCGTTGATTTTACCTTGAACACAATTGCCGTAGGCGGCCACGAATGAAGCCAACAGATTTAGATGGTCTTCAGCCGATTTTGCGCTCATAGGCATCTTAGAATATCCCTGAGATGTAGATGCCGGTGTAGCCTGATGCTGCTGTTCTTCTGGTCTAGTAAACCCTAAGAAAGCCCTACTCTGTGCGTCCTCTGGCTCAGCCGGTGACGATGTTTTTCCCGAGAAGAAGGCTGTAGCTGTCTTCATTTCGGCTGCTACTGAAGGTTTTGATTTTCCGAAATACATTGCTGGATTTTGAACTTGTTCATAATTCGTTTCTGCCTTCAGTAACTCAAAATGATACGCCCTCAGCGTTCCCACCTCATCATGCTTAATCAAGGCCACATACATCGCCCATTTGGCCGGTAAAGCATCCAGAAGCTTATTATTCTTCTCAGTGTCACTATACTCAATATCATGACTGTCTAACTCAGTCAGCAGATGATGAAAACGCATGATAGTGTCTTCCAGCTTTTCATCCTTCAATGCTTTGAAGATCGCAAACTGCTGCTTGAGCATCTCAATACGCTTCCTTCTAACCCTCGGGTTACCCTTACACCTTTTTTCCAATGCCTCCCACAGCTCTTTCGCTGTCTTCTGATTTCGGAAAGTGTGTAATATATCCTGAGGTAACGCCATTCTTATGATAGCGTATGCACGGTTCTCTGCTTCAAACAGCTTTTTGTCATCATCCTTCATTTTAGAATAAGGAACAACCTTTTGTCGTCCCTCGATCTCAGCTGTCGGTGGAATGTATCCCTCGTCGATACATATCCACATGCACATTGAAATGTTCATATTTATACATATTTTTGGCATCATTTACCTTGCATTATTGGTCGGTTTTTCTCTCGAAATACCTGAAAAAGATATCTAATTCATTCATTTTTGTTATTCATAGGACAAAAGAGGTTTTATCGACGAAGGAACGAACATCGAGGAAAATCCGACCGAATTTGAAGCCACGACGAGTTCTCAATAATTTTCCAAGAAGAAAAGAGTCGAAATAGTATTTTTGGAGCCTACGACCATAGGAGGAGAAGCCTACGACCGTAGGGGGCTAGGGCACGGGTTTGACCAAGTCAAAGAGGCCTACGACCGTAGGACTTAAGGTATACGGTCGTAGGCGGCGCAGAATTCTTATAAACAGAGCAGATACGGCCAGTAGCGGGGGGAGGAGCTTAGCAGCGAATTACAGGCGATTTCTAGAGCCATTTACTGCGTTTTTCTTAGCTTTTCACATATTTTTATCATAGATTAGTTTAGGGTTTAATTCTTCTTCGATTTTACAAGCATCCGGGGCGATTTCAGCGTCAATTTGTGCGTTTCAGACACGACCTAGGTGATTTCAGAGCTTTCTTTCATCTTTCACGTAATTTAATCATAGTTTAGCTAAAGGTTTCGAAGTTCTTGGATTACAAGCATTCGGTTCGAGTTTTGGATTCAATTTCTTTATTGTAGCAGCGCTATTTGGTACTCTCGTTCCTTAAACTTTCTGATTTTATAATGGTTTTTATTAATTTGAGTTTAATTTTGGGTTTTAGCATGATTAGTGAGTAGTTCTCTTGTTCACCCGCTTGGGATGATGGACTCTATGTATTAATTGGTAAATTGTTGGATTTTGGTTTATATTTATTGGATTCTTGATTATTTCATATTTTCTTATTAAAAATCAGATTTTTATTAATCTTTTAGCATTGTTTTGCGATAATAAAGTGTTAATTAAATCTGCGTTTTAAAAAGAAAGAGGCTTTAAATGAAAAACTAATAGTCAAATATCTCTTCTAGGCATTGTGTTGCGATAATGATTTGATAATTGATTGTTAATCTAGAATTTTATGCGCTTGTTGGTTCTTATGCATTGTGTTGCGATAATAGGGTTGACAAATCATAAAATTTGATTTTTAAAGTGACAAAGTCAATTTGTTGGATTTCGGTGTTAATCAATTACCTATATGCATTGTGTTGCGATTATAAGATTTATTGGTTAATATTGGAGTTTCAACGAGTTGCTTCGTTTTCATCACGTGGTTATCAAGATTAAATATTTTAACTTGAAGTAATTAAATAATCGGTAAATTAAACCAAAATCCGGGCTTAATTGAATTTAGAATTGGTTATCAACCGATTTGTCTTTAGTCAGTCAATTCAATCCATCGCCAATTAATCGTAGTTTTCTAATTCCAAGTGGGTGACGCTTTCGTAATATAAGAGTTTCGTAAAATTTATCATCGTTCTTTACTTACTTAAGTTAGTTTGATTTGATTTTGCTTTAGTTAGTTTGGTTCGTATAATTTAGTTGTCGTTACTTGTTTGCCTTAGTTGTTTAGTTTAATTCGCGTTTGCTAGAATTGGTTTTTATTTAATTTGAAAAATCCAAAAAATATTAGGTTAACTTTTTATTCTTGTGTTACTTAGTTCGCTTCAGTTAATCGGTTAATTAATTTTAATTATTGCCTTTAGTTGATGATTTCCTCAAAACGTCAAAAATAGCTAAATATTGGTTTAATTATAGTATTTGAGTCTCCGATCTGTATTCCGTTCCTTGAGTTCGATAAATCCTGGGTGATTCTTAAAGCTATATTGCACATGATTGGTACACTGCCAGTTGTGTAATTTATACTTTGGGTTCATTTAGACATTAAAACCTGAGGTGTGTTTTGCACGCGCCACACATATCATTAAAACGTGCGAAGTCGGCAAACCGATCCTTCCACCAGTAATAATCTTCAAGTTTCATCAATTTTGGCGGAGTATTTGCTTTTCCGACCTCGTGATCCATCTTCAAAAACCGTTGTAGACTTGTCATTGTTTCAAAGATAATTGAATCTCAACTTAATTAATTTAATTCGAAATTAATTTAAATTAATTCTTTCGAATTTAGGTAAATTCGAATTTAATTAATTTCAAACCTATTTGGGATTAAATTCGAGTTTAGTTTTTAAATCCAATTAAAGTCGAAATTAATGACAAAGTCGAAGGTGTCTAAAGTCGAAATTCCAGGTAAATTCGAAAACTACTCAAACTCGAAACCCAGGTAAACTCGAAGCCCCCTATTCGACTTTAGTGCAAAGTCGAAATCCAAAGTTAATTCGAAATGGCCAAACTCGAAACCACTTTTAGGAAACTCGAAAGGAGCGTATTTTGGTCAAACTCGAAAATGAGCAAAACCCTAATTTCTCCTTAACAAAGTCGAGCGCCGCAAATTCGAGAAACGGCTAATGCCTCGAGTTTTTCACGTTTTTCAGATTAAATCAATATTTTTACTAGTACAAATATTGATTGTGATAAAAAACGTGAACTACAACAAAGTATTTCCCGGATTCCAATTTGATAAGCTCGAAAAACCCAAAAACACGTGAGATTAACCGTCCAAAAGCGTCAAGAAACCTAGGATGTATCTTTATGAACACGAAGAACAATAAGAACACCCCGTTGGCTCTGATACCACTTGTAAGATCTTGTAACACGGATCTATCTAGACGCGACACACGCCAACGAGTGCGGAATCCTCGTTAGCGGCTTGACGGATATAACCCTCACACGAAACACGGAGACTACCACAACGTTGTACGATCGACGACGAACGAACCTACGTGATGATTCTCTCCGAACTAACACACTATCAGGTGATAAACTCGAGATCGCATTTTGCTAATTGCTCACACGAATTCTGCAAAAGTCTAATAAACATTCGAGTTAATCCCTAATTATAGTGACCCATTCGAGTTTGTCATGGGACAAACTCGAATCCAAGCCCAAGGCCCATTCGAATTTGTCCTCATGTCAAATTTGAATCTGCCTTATTCGAATTTAACCAAATTCGAATCTGCCTTATGTGTAAATTCGAATTTGCTCTATATTCGAAGTTCACAAGTCAAACTTCTATTTGAACATATGTTTTAACTTATGATTGAATTAATCTTTGGACTTTATGTTTGAACTTCTTGCAATACATTACATCAAGTTCAAACACCCAATCAATAACTATCAAACACATATAAACACATATATCAAACACTAGGTCATATTCAAACCTTGTAACATGACTAATACAAAATGCTAACTTCTTTAGACTGCTATCGTCACACAGGGTGTACTAACATTGGACTTCTTGGGAGACTTTGGCTATCTTACGTTTATCAATCTCTTTGTCATGGATGTCTTGCAGCCTCTCTGTACTCATGGACTGTGCCATCTTCTTTGGAATACCAGCTGAAAAGGCAAAATTGATCAAGAATCTTCTATGCTCAGCCTTTGAATGCCCTGTTGGCATTTTCCTCTTTTTCTCATTTTGTTTGACCACAAACCCTCTTAGGTAATCACCTAAGGTTTCATCATCTTGCATTGGGACCTGGGTTTGCTGGGCTAAAGCATGATCTTGTTCTTCTGCTATCTTTCTGGCAATTTCAGCATCATAGGCAATCTGGGCTTCTCTAGAAGAAAATTTGTGCTTTGGAGACTCAATGAGAATACCCTTGCCCTTATCCTTGGTTGCAGAAGATGTAGCCTGGACTGTACTGATGGCAGCCTGAATTCCTTCTCTTATAACAACTCCAGTTGTTCTTGTAGGAGTAGCTTGAGTTTCTAGACTAACAGCTTGAGCAGCTGTTGGGACTGCTAGCCTAGAATCTTGGACTGTTGGAGCTGCTTGGACTGATGGAGGGATCTCCTGATTCTCCCCCTTTTTTGAAGCATTGGTTTGGTCAGGAGGACCTACAACCTTTGCCAAGTGGGTTCGAATCAGTTGCTCTAATTTAATGATCTTATTTCCACAAAGGGTGAACCCCTTATGAAGATAATCCAATCTCTGATTTTGAGCAGCTTCTGTCTGTCTGAGTGCAATGATTTGTGCCCCCTGTGCAGCAATAATGGACTGATGGTATTCCAACATTGCTACAACAGGTTGCAGCTTAGGATCCGTTAAAAGCATAAGTTGCAGACTAGCCTCAAGATCAGCAAACGAATGTGGTGCTTGTGATCTATCACTTACAGGAATTCCAGAAGAAGAAACCTCTGGGCCCCTCTGTTCTTGGTACTGGGGACTTCCAGATGGTGCTTGCACACCTTCTGTTGCCATGGGTGTGGTCTTATTGATGTTGGCACTATCCTGTGCCTCTTGTGCAGAAGCAAAAGTAGTTTCAGCCACAGAGCCCATATGGACAACCTCTGTAGAGATCTCCACCTCCAAATTGAGGTTGGGAGAGACCTCAGTGGGTGCCCTTTGGATATTCTGTGCAGAAGTGTCCTCCTGCACAGGGATATTTGGCTCTTGTAAGAGGGCTGAGGAGGAAGGAGCTCCTGGACCTCTTTTCCTTTTATATAATATGATTGGGGATATGGGTTTAACAATAGGAACAGATGGCATTTGAGTATCATGAGGAGTGGGTTGGGGTCCTGGGGGTGAAGCAGTAGTGTTAGGCTGAGCCTGCTCAGGACCCTCTCCTCTGTTTCTTGGAATGATGCCCAACATTGCAGAAGGCAATGGGACATCAACAAACAAAACATTGGCACTTGTTTCTAGAAGCCGTTTTATTGAAGGTAAAGAGTGCCTATGGGAAACATGAATCCTTTTATGTACATTGAAATTACTGCAAGTTCTTGCAATAATTTCAGCCAAAAATCTAGGATAAATCAAAAATTTCCCATGTTTTAGGGCATGATGCCTTAGCATACCCTGAAAAATCATATTAGAAAAATTGAATTGTTGGCCCGTTGATAAACACACTGAGGCAGTGGCTATATTTGATGAAAATTCTGACCAACCAGTTCTTTTTGGGCTTATACATTGTTGAATAATATGTACAAGGTACTTCCACTTAGGGGCAAAATTTGATTTAAAGAAAGTATAAGATTCAGCAGGTCCCCTATATCCAATATTATGAAGACCATTATGTAATGCAGTAAGGGATAGATCTGTTATACCTGAGGCATCTTGAAGATGCAAGTGTTGACGTATGATCTCCTCAGTGATAGAAACAGTGTTGCCATCAATTTTGGATGTCAAAGATGTGACTCCATTAACGATTTTGAGGGAGGCATGTTTCCAGAACTGTTCTATATGAGAGATGTAGATAGTGGGATTGATATTTAGGGCATGATGGATATGAGAACTTCGAAGGAAGTCCATCATGTCATGGAATGGTTCAAGATCAGCGTGTTTTAGAGAGTAGGGTTGGCAGTTGTGTTCTTTGACAAACTCCATTGATGATCGATGAATTAGGGTTTTAGTGATGTGCATGGGAAATGCTCAGAGAATCGAAGAAAGGTTGTGGAAGATATTTTGCAACTGGTAGTTACAATAGAACGAGATTGGAACCTTTAAAGGTTTTGAAAATATCTAAACTCGCGCACACACTTATGGAAATTACCAGATTGCCCTGCACACTTTGACATATCAAGTGAAACAACTGACAGTCCGAGAAAATGAACTAGCAGCTTGAGAAAATACTCAAGCTGTTAGTTGAAAATTAAGCAACTGCTAATGAAACAGTGACTCCCCCTTAATCAAGCATATGTATAATTTTCATGGAATAAGAGAGAATAAAGAAAAACAAATTAATCCATATTAACCATGTCAATATTTTATACCAGGAAGGTGAATCTTCCTACATCAAATGGTTTTGTAAATAGATTAGCTAACTGATCATCAGTATGGATTTTGGTAACTTGGATTAATTTCTTCTCATTACAGTCCCTTATAAAATGAAATGTAATGTCTATATGCTTGGTTTTGGGAAATTTCACTGTATTTTGTACAATACTAATTGCACTTGTGTTGTCAATGTAAATGGGAGTGGATAGGAAATTCATACCATAGTCTCTGAATCCACATCACTTGGGAGCAGCAACTTGCAGCTGCTACATATTCTGCTTCAGTAGATGAAGTGGAGACAATAGTTTGCTTTTTGCACTGCCAAGAGACCAATCCCAAATATTGACATCCACCAGTTGTGGATTTTCTGTCAATGTTGCATCCTCCATAATCACTCTCAGAATAGGCTGTTAATTCAAGAGGAGAGTCTTTAGGATACCAGAGGCCCAAATGTGGTTGGCCTTTGAGATATCTAAAGATTCTCTTAACAGCAACCAGATGGGAGTCCTTTGGATAACATTGAAACTTGGCACAAACACAAACAGCAAACATAATATCAGGTCTAGAAGATGTTGGATACATAAGAGATCCTATAAGGGATCTGTATAGATGAATGTCCACATCTATTCCATCTTTGTCTGTATGAAGCTGCTTGTGAGGATCCATTGGAGTACTTGCAACTTTGTTATCTTTGTACCCAAACTTTTCCAGTATGTCTTTAACATACTTTGATTGACTTATGAAGAGTCATGTGGGCTTCTACTTGACCTGCAATCCTAGAAAGAAGGTGAGTTCTCCCATTGAACTCATTTGAAACTTTTTGTGCATCAAATTCTCAAATTCTTTGCACAGACTGTCATTTGTTGACCCAAAGATAATATCATCAACGTATATCTGTACAAGCAGAATCTCAGATTTGATGGACTTTGTGAACAATGTTTTGTCCAGAGTACCTCTCTTGAATCCATTCTGTAGAAGGTATGATGACGAAGTGTCATACCATGCTCTAGGGGCTTGGTGGAGTCCATAGAGGGCTTTGTCTAGTTTGTAGACTCTGTCTGGATACTTGTAGTCCTCAAATCCAGGAGGTTGACATACATAGACCTCTTCTTCAATTGTGCCATATAGAAAATCAGACTTCACATCCATTTGATACACTTTAAACCCTTTGAAGCTTGCATAAGCAAGGAACAGTCTGATGGCTTCAATTCTTGCCACTGGAGCAAAGACATCATCATAGTCTATTCCTTCCTCTTGAGTGTACCCTTGTGTTACTAGTCTTGCTTTGTTCTTGATGACTATCCCTCTCTCATCCTTTTTGTTTCTGAACACCCATCTTGTACCAATGGCTCTATTTCCTTTAGAATGATCAACTAGTGTCCATACATTCTGAATCTTGAATTGTAGAAGCTCTTCCTGCATTGCCTCAATCCAAGATGAATCTTTCAAAGCTTCTGATGCCTTTTTAGGTTCTATCTGAGACATATTATAGGCATGTTCAAATGCAGCTAGACTAAATTCAGAAAGTGTTGGTTCAGCAGCAGTAGTCTCCTTTTGAACCATTGTCCTTGTTTGCACAGGTGTGCGTGGATCATCCATTATTTGATTGAGGGGATGATACTTGTGAACCCGGAGTGTAGGCTCTCTATCTGTCTGGAATGAGGTTCCAAGATTTGTATCATCTCCATCAGAACCAGTTGATGGTTCAGCTTCTGGAACAGCTTGACTAGAATCTGAGACTGTTTCCCTTTGTGTTGGAGCTGTTCTCTTAGGACTTGGGATGTGCAATTCATTGTCTGGATTTGAATCATGTTGAGCATTCAGAACCTCTGGAGGGTCACAAGACAGAAGTGGTATAACTGTATACTCATCCCATTTAGTTGAATCTGCAGCAGGTTGAAATTTTGTGCCAACAGCTTGATCATTTGTACTACCAGCATGAGGATTTGCATTGACAGCTTCAATCTTGTTTTCATCAGATTTTTAGTATACTCAACAAAGCTCAGAGAATTTGTTAGTGAATCTAAATCAAACAACCAATCAGGACCAGTGCCATTGACATTTACAGTATTTTCATTAAATTCAACATTGGCACTTTCTTCAATGGTTTTAGATACACTGTTATATACTCTATAGGCTTTGCTTTGATTTGAGTATCCTACAAAGAAACCTTTTTCAGCCTAACTTTCAAACTTCCCTAAGTGAGTCTTAGTGTGAAGAATGGTACATGGACAGCTAAAAGACTTGAAAAAGGCTATTAAGGGTAGTCTATTATGGAATAACTCATATGGAGTTTTCCCCTGTGATTGTACAACCTGAACCCTATTTAGAACATAACAGGCTGTATTAACTGCTTCTGCCCAAAAGGTCATTGGCAGTTTTGAATCAGCTAGCATAGTTCTAGCAGCCTCAATTAATGTTCTGTTCTTTCTTTCAGCTACACCATTTTGTTGTGGTGTTCTTGGTGCACTATATTGCCTAGCAATACCTTTGGACTCACAAAAACTGTTTAGAATATGGTTTTTAAACTCAGTTCCATTGTCTGACCTTATCACCTTAACTTTTGAGTTGGATTGGTTTTCTATCCTAAGAATAAATGACTTAACCAGCTCAGCAGTTTCATCTTTAGACCTAAGAAAGTAAACCCAAGTAAATCTGGTGAAGTTATCAACAATGACTAAACAGTAAGCCCTTTTATTCAAACTCAAAACAGATGTTGGACCAAATAGATCCATATGAATCAGATGAAGAGCAGATGAGATTGTATTTACTTCTCTGGCCTTATGAGAAGTTTTGTGTTGCTTGCCTTTAAGGCATGCTACACAATGATCATCACATATGAACTCCTTTTGTGGTAAACCTCTTACCAAGTTCTTTTAGACTAAAACATTCATGGATTTGAAGTTCATTGACACATCATTCTGTGCCAAAGAGCAGACTCATTGGATGATGTTTTGGATATCAAACAGCTTAAAGTACTTGATTTGAATAAAAGTTCTGTGTCCAAACAGTATACATTGTCCTTTCTTGTTTCTTGGTGTTCTTAGTAAAACAAGATTTTCAGGAATTGTAAAATCTTTTGAAAGGACAATGCACTCAGAATCTGTAAACAGAACAATATTTTGTTTGTCACAGATTTGAGACACACTCAATAAGTTATACTTAACCTATTCAACATACAAAACATCATTGAAAATCATGTTGCCTGCAATAACAGTACCTTTACCTGTAACCTTACCTCCTTTAGAGTTTCCTCCAAATGCAACAAACCCTCCTTCAAAGCCTTTGAAATTTGACAAGCACTCAGAATTGCTTGTCATGTGCCTAGAGCATCCACTGTCCAAATGTCATCTTGTTTTATGAGGTGACCTGTGGTTGCCCTGCACAAATAAAAGCTTAGTTAGTAGTGGAGTAAACCCAAACCAAGTTGGTTTTGGGTTGTCCTTGTGCATTAACATAACTAAACACTATCTTTGATTTCTTATACTTAGTGAGATCCACTGATGGATTTTGTGGAGAGTACTTAGCTATCACATGAGGTATCCAGGTGTTTTGTCCATCCTTGTCAATACCAGTCTCAGATGATCCATTACCAGTCCCAATTTTGAGCCTAGCAGTCTAAACTGAGTGTGTAGTGCTAACAACCTGAGAATTTGCACTAACAGTCTCAACTTTAGACTTAGCAGTTTCAATATTTGTATCAACAGGTTCACCTGAGTTTTTACCTTTAACACACCATATTTGTTTAAAATTTAATTTTGGTTTAGCTAAAACTTGTTTTTGGTGTGTGGACTGTTTCTTATTTACTTTTGAGAACCTGTGATCAACTGTTTTCTTTGGAACTGATGCAGTAGGAGGTTTGGCCTTTGAATATTTTGAATTTTGAGAGTTTGTCTTTTTATGAATCACAGTCTGTTTTGCAACAGATGGTTTATAAAAGCAATCCCTGGCCAAGTGATTTTTCCTGCCACACTGGAAACATTTTTTGACTGTTTGGAATGGAGAACCAGTTTTATTGGATAATATCTGGTTCTTGTTCCTTTGATTTCCCCTTACCTGTTGTTGTTTGGGAAACTTTTGGACACCATGCTTTTGGCATGTGCAGATTGGAACATTTTTACCCTTTTTATTATTCTTTTGATGAAGATGCAGTGTTACAGTTAGAAGGGACAGAAACCTGTGGAGCAGCATTGCATACACTCATCTTCTCCTTTCCTTTCTAATTGGGGATTTGGATTTCTATAGGTGCACTCATTGTTTTGTGTTCTTTCTCAACTGCTGTGCACTCCAGTCTCTATTTTGAATCAGATCTTCTTTAGATTCAGGACTGTTTTCAAGGATAGGATCTACAGTGGTCATACACTTATCTAATGGTTCATTAACAAGCCTATCAGCAACTTCACTCATTGGATGAATGTATTTGTTGTCGTATGGAGGTGGAGTAGCTCTGTATCCTATACCTTCTTTGGGATTGAGTTGAGATTTTACCTTATCTTTAAATTGGACTTCCATTAGGTGTTCCAGCTTTTGATTTGCCAATTTGAAGTTTCCTAGATCTATATTGACAGATTCTAGTTTCTTATTAGCCTCTAACACCTTTTGTTCAGTCTCTTCTAATTTTTTATTTAGAGATTCTATTTTCTTATTCAGCTCCTTTTTCTCCCACTCATGATATGTTCTATCATGTCCCATTTGAAATTCATTATCCTTATGGCCTGCATGTATTCATATCTCCTTTCTTCCATCTTAGCCAGAGTTTTACACATGCTCTCATTATGATCTCTGTACTTTTTAACCATATTTTTGCATGTTTGAGAGCAGAGTTTAGAATTTACCTCAGATGGTAGTTCAGTGGAAGTGACATTTGATGTTTCTGCCATTAAAGCTTGATTTTGAAACTCTTCCTCTGTCTGATCACTCCAGTCAAACACATTGTCTTCTTGAGAGACAAGTGCTTGTGATGATGAAGCCTGATTAGTCTGCTGAGGTCTTGATGGTTGTTGACCTTGAGATCTGCATTCTCTGGCAAAGTGACCAAGCTTGTGACATTTAAAACACTCAACTTTTGACTTATCAAAAGCTGGTTTGCCTTCTGCTCTGGCTTGAAAGTTGGATCTGCCAGTTCTTTTCAGAATCCTTTTGGCCCTCATGGTCAGCATTGCATGTTGCCATTTCAGATCCATCTCTTCTAGGTCATCTGGATGAATTCTAGATCTTCAGCATTTAGAGCAAACAGTCCATCATTGGCAACAAAAGCTTCATAGGGAGCTTCAGTAGAGTTACCATCACCACCTGAAAAAGAATCAATGCAATTAGATTTTTCAGATGACAGAAGAGCAGTGTTGTGATTATAAGAAAAAGATTTCTTTTTAGTGTCAATCTCAGTTTCAAACACTTTCAGACTGTTGCACAGATCATCCAGCTCTATTTCATCAGGAGTGTCTTTTGTTCTCCATTGAGCAGCATAGACTGTCCACTCTTCACCAAGAGATCCAAGGAATTTCCTGTTTACTTCATCTTGATCCAGGCTGACTTTTGCACTCTCCAATTCACTTATCAGTTTGTTGAACCTGTCAAAGATTTGAGTAAGGTTTTCATTCTTGCCACCAGAAAAGTTCTCATACTGCTGTTCCAAAAGATCCTTTTGATTTCTCTTGGTACTGGCATTCCCAGCAAATCTTTTCTCGAAAGCAATCCAAAGAGAATGAGCAGTATAAAACTTTTTAAACTGATATTGATAAGCATTAGGAATGGCTATTTGTAGAAGTGTAAGAGCTTCCACTTCATTCATTCTAGCCTTTCTTTCAAGTTCAGTTTTTGGAGGAGTTTTGATGGGTTTGCCATCAGCATCAAGTTCAGGATCAACTGCAGGAGGAAATTCAACAGCTTCCCATATGGAATAATCAATAAATTGAATATGCTGTTGAATCCTGAGTTTCCTGTTGAATCCTGAGTTTCCACATCTCAAACTCAGTAGGCTTGAGCATAGGCACTTTGAGTCCTTGCCCAGATCCACTACTGCTATTTTCAAATTCCATTGCAGAAAATCTAAAAATTTTAAAAGAAAGCTTCTGACTTTGAAAACAAAGAACGACCTGTGGCTCTGATACCACTTGTCAGGATCTAAATATTACTACCTAAGATTAACTAATTTGAATTGATCAGAGTATAAACCAATAATCTTGTATTGAATCAAAGTCCAATTAAGAAGTTTGCGGAATAACACTTAATTGTTTTAAGAACAACTTTCAGAATCAAACACAAATAAATATAATTGAATAGACAAAGTTGCATGTATTGCTAAACTCAATGATTACAATCACCTCTAATCTGTTTGATTAGACGAAGAACACAAATTGTTCTTAGGGTTTTACAACCTTAGAGGCTTATGAAAACTTAAACAAAAAGCAATTACAAACTTGAACGTGCAGCTACTTGTTACAATAGAAAAACCTATTCTATGTATTTATAATGCTTTCTGATTTGTTTCCTTGAAGGACTCTGACTTCTCTGATAGTAGATATGCTGGAATCTTCTTGTAAATATCTCTTCCAGAATATCAACACTTTCTGTTTAGAAACTGTTGAGCAGCTTGAATGATTTTACTCTGGCAGCTTGAACTTTTATACTAGCAGCTCGAACTTCTTCAACTAATAGCATGAACTTTGTACTTACAAAGAAAATCTACTAACAGTTTGAGAAATCTAACTAACAGTTTGAACTACTTAGAATATTTCCCAACAATCATGAAAAGTAGAAAAGTTCAGAGTTACCTTTTTCCGACCAGATTCGATGTTGGTCATCTGAGCTGCTGCGTATCCTCTTTCTTTTCCTCTTCTGCTCCCATATTCGTTTCTGTCACTTCGGCCATGAAAGCCCTAGTATTCGCCTCTGGGTGTGTATTCCAATCATATGTGTCATCTAACTGTTTGTTAGACCCTACATTAGTAAGTAAACCAGCTACTGAACCCTGACTCCCTGATCTCTGATTCTCTGAACTGGCTGAATACTGACGTCCCGAGTTCTGATGATTATCCATCTTAGGTCTTTGACACTCTCTCGCAAAGTGTCCCAACCCCTGAAAGTTATAACACCTAACTTTTGACTTATCAAATCATGCATTGTTCACACTTAGATTTCTTCTCGTTCTTTTCATGAACCTCTTCAATCTCTATGTGACCATAGCCAATTGCCATTGTAGGTCCATTTGTTCCAAGTCATCCGGATCCACCTGATCATAATCTTTTTCCCATAGAGTGGATTAATTATTTTCCCTTGAATACAATTCCCGTAAGCTGCTACAAACGATGCTAGAAGCTTCAGTTGCTCCTCTGCAGTTTTAGCACTCATTGGCATTTTTGTGTATCCCTGAGACGATGATCCTGAAGTAGATGCATGTGGCTGATCATCCGGATTTGAAAACCCCAAAAAGGCCCTATCATAAGATTCTTCTGCTTCTCTTGATATGCCTTCTTGTTCTCCAGAATAAAATGATGAGGCTTCAGGCTTAGGTACACTAGAATTAGATGGTTTAGATTTACCAAAGTACATCTCAGGATCTTGTACCTGATCATATTCCCGTTCCTTCTTTTGTAACTGAAAGTTGTAAGCCCTCAGCGTTCCAATGACTCCTTCAAGCGTAAGAGTTTCGTATTTATCTTCATCATGCTTTATAAGCGCTACGTACATCTTCCATTTCGCTAGTAAAGCATCAAGAAGTTTCTCAATCTTTTCAAGTTCACGATACTCGACATCGTGATTATCCAACTCTGTCAATAAGTGATAGAACCTTGTGATAGTCTCATCCAGCTTTTCATTTTTTAATGCCTTGAAAATTGTGAACTGCTGCTTAAGCATCTCGGTCCTTCCTTTTCTAACCCTCGGATTTCCTTCACACCGTTTCTCGAGTGCATCCCACAACTCTTTCGCTGTACGATGATTCCTGAATGTGTGTAGAATCTCCTGAGGTAGTGGCCATGCGAATAATAGAAAATGCTCTGTTCTCAGCCTCACATAGTTTCTTGTCGTCATCCTTCATCTTCTGATATGTCATGACTCTCTGACGACCCTCAACCTCCTGAGTAGGCGGAATGTATCCTTCATCGATACAAATCCACATCTGCATGTCATTGAAACGAGCAAAGTCGGCAAACCTATCCTTCCACCAGTAGTAGTCTTCCAAGTTAATCAGCTAGGGTGGAGAATTTGCCTTGCCTACTTCGTGGTCCATTTCTATAAACTTTTCCAAACTAGTCATCATTTTTAAACTTTTTAAATTCGAACTTAATTGATTTAATTTGAAATTAATTTAAAATCAACTCTTTCGAACTTGAGTAAGTTCGAATTAGTTTAATGATAAATTCTTTTTAAAATTAAATTCGAAATTCAGTAACTTCGAGTTTAACAAATTCGAAAATATGACAAGTTCGAGGTTCCTAACAAGTTCGAATATCTGACAAATTCAAATGCTAGCAAATTCGAATCTCAGTCAAATTCGAATGAAACCCTAAAATAAATTCGTGAGGAGCGTATTTTCTGACAAATTCGAACAAACCCTAATACCCCCTATATTCGAGCGCCGCAAGTTCGAAAAACGGCCAAAAGTTTGATTTTTTCAACTTTTCAGTTTAAACCAAAGATTTTAGGATTAAATATGATTTCGACAAAAATGATGAACTAATATGAACTTTTCTCCGTTATCTTGCTTGTATAACTCGAAAAACTAACCAAAAAGTGATTTTTCCCTTCCAAAACGCCAAGAAACCACGGATGTTGTTTATGAACACGAAGAACACCAAGAACACCCTTATGGCTCTGATACCACTTGTAAGGTCGCCTTCCTACGTATCCTATCTTGACGCGACACCGTCCAACGAGTGCGGAATCCTCGTTAGTGGCTTGACGGATAGACCACGCACACGAAAAACCGGAGACACACACGATGATAGACGAACAATGGAACGCCCTAACACGTGATTCTCTCCAATAACAAACTCTCAAACACCTTGCATGTTCGAGATCGCCTCTACACTAATCGTCTTTCGAATTCTGCAAAATTTTCGTTCACCCGGATGCTCTGTTTGCTCTCAAGTTCGACAGAATAGTTGAGCCGTCAAAGATCCCTAATTTCACAATGAAAAGTTCAATACATAGACGACAAGTTCGTGAAGACGCTCCTCACGAACTTATTCTCACTAAGTTCAAACTCTACCCTTTGAACTTATGGCTTGAACTTGTCTTTGAACTTGTTCCTTTGAACTTATCTTTGAACCTGTTCCTTTGAACTTATCTTTGAACTTGTTTCCTGAACTTGTACTTGAACATATTCTAGAACTTAATATGATAGTCTAGAACTTACCATGCAAATGTAAACATCATACACAGTCATGATATCAATAACAAAACTAGACTTCTGTCGTCACACCGGATGTACCAACACACAATAACCCGGACTCAATTCGAACCCGACAACCCCATGGAACTGAAACCCGATCAATACCCGAAACCCAAACAAAACTTGACTCAAAGTAACCCCAATGAGACCCCAAACCCAGACAAAACTCAGCCCGAGCAATCCCGAAGGAACCCGATACCAATTCGACCTAAAACCCCTTTCATGAGACTCAAACCGGAATTCCCCTGCAGGCTACCAGTCGCGCTGCTAACCCCCTGTAGGTCGCGCCGCGACGAAGCGAAAACTTGTACCCTGACCTGCGATTTCAGCTCTGCCCAGGAGTATCAAACTCCCTTTCTACTCGAATTCCAGCCTCAAGACACATACATAATCACTAAATACAGTCCCTTATAGCTTGGGAACCTTATTACACAAATTCATAACATATATCACAATTTAAAGATCCAAATTCAGCACCCTTACCTTAGAACCCTGAAGAACACAAAAGAAGTGAAGAAGATGAAATTAGCTTCAATTTCAGCAACAACCGTGGGTTTTGGAGCTTCAATCTGCTGGAGCTTTTCACACAACACACACATACACTTTTAGGTCACTCTCAAGAATGGATAAGGGTGAAAAGGAGATAACATTTATGTACGTCTCTATTTTAACCGGTCCCGAACCCAATAACCCGAACCCGATATCACATTTTCATAATTAATGCCCATTTAACCCATTTAATCCCGTGATCCCAAAAACATAATCCATCCGCTAAAATTATAACCCGATGACACGCAAACCCAATCCCGACACGTATCAATCCACGAAACGGGATATAACTGGACTAACCCAATATTAATAAGATAATTATCCACTAAAATAATTACACGTTCCATGTCCAAAAGACGGATGTTACAAATCCTCCCCTCTTAAAAAGATTCCGTCCTGGAATCTAACTCGAGCTCTGAAATAGGTGAGGATATCTCAATCGCATCTATGACTCGGGCTCCCAGGTAGCGTTGGTACCCTTATGGTGTTTCCACTGAACGATAACCAAGGCAATCTCTTTATTTCGCAATTTCTTGATCTTTCTATCCATGATGGCCTCGGGCTGCTCCACATACCACAGCTGATCATCGACTATAATCTCGGATATAGGGGCACGAACTGATCATCCTTCGCCAGACACTTTTGGAGATGACTCACGTGAAAAGTATCGTGCACACCGACCAATTCTGAAGGCAATCGCAGTCGGTAGGCCTGATCACGGACCCTGTCAACAATCTCGAATGGCCCGATATACCGCGGACTCAACTTCTCACGATGTCTGAACCGGATGACCCCTTTCCACGGCGACACCTTAAGCAAGACTCGATCCCCAACACTGAATTCCAACTCTTTTAGACGGTGATCGGCATAGCTTTTCTGACGTCTCTGGGCGACCCTCATATGCTCTTGAATTACGGCCACCTTATCACTGGTCTCTTGGAGTAGCTCCGGCCCGCTAATAGGTCGATCACCGACCTCGCCCCAACACACAGGGGTCAGGCACTTGCGCCCATATAGTGCCTCAAACGGAGCCATCTTGATCGTGGCGTGATAGCTATTATTGTAGGTGAACTCGACCAACGGCAAATGCACGTCCCAATTACCGCTGAAGTCGATAGCACACGCCCGCAACATATCCTCGAGGGTTTGATTGGTGCGCTCGGTCTGCCCGTCAGTCTGCGGTCTGTATGCCGTGCTCAACTGAACCCTGGTACCCAATTCCCGCTGGAAGCTCTGCCAGAATCGAGACGTAAACCGCGTATCTCTGTCCGAAGTAATCGACTTCGGAATCCCATGTCGCGATACCACCTAATTGATGTACAGTCTCGCCAACTGATCCATGGTGATAGTGCCCCGGACCGCTAAGAAGTCTCTGTTATCATATAATTAATTTAATAACAAACAAATGTATAGATTCTTTGAAACTTCAATGTAGATGCAAATTCGAAAATATGTCAGGAAAGTTATCTCAAAGATCTAATGAATTTATTTTAAAGGTTTAATTATGTCAATGTAATTTATTGTCACTATTTTTTTAATTTGGGTAACATACTAATTTTTTTTACTATTTAAAGTAATTTATTTCCAAATCAAGTCAATCAATGTTATCTTATCGGATTGAAAGATAAAAATTACTGACATAGAGTTTCTTTATCCAGTCATCAGTTTTTTTTAATTTCTAATATTGTTTAATTATCTACATATTTGCTCAAAATATCAATGTATTATTAAAAAGCCCTTTTAAATTGTACAAAATAGTGCGCGTCATATAACAATTAAAATGACATTTCTATAAAAAAAATGTTGACTGGACAAAGAACCAGTCATGTCAGTAATTTTTCTATTTCAATCCGATATGGTTACCTTTATTGACTTGATTTGGAAAGTATTATACTTGAAAATAGAAAAAAAAAATTAATGTTACTCAAATTGAAAAAACAGTAACAATATATTACCTTTTGACACAATTAACCCTATTTTTTAAAAAATGTTTTGGGTACAACTTTCGAAGTGATTATTATTACTTTTTGAACAGCACAATAAATTAATTTTATGAAACAAGTTACAATAACTCAATAAATTACAAACATGAAGTGTAGCAAATAACCTATAGCAAGATGCCAAGATATAAAACAAGATTTTTTTAAAAAAAAACCCTCACACTACATCAACATGAAAAGAATGGTTAATTTAGAAGTTCATGTAAAAATAAAATCAAATAATTTGTTGTAATCAATTAATTGATTAAAAGTTGATGTTGTCAAATGATTTTAAATCCTACCTCGTAAATAAGGTTTTTTATCAACTAATAATAAACATTAGATTTACCAAAAACTATAAAATTTATTTTTGCAATTTCCCGAATCTTCTATGGGTTTGTTTCGTTTTCTGTTGTCGGGGTTTTGGATTGTTTCTGTCACATACTCACATCTCTTGGAATCCAAACAGATTGCAGCTTACAAATAGTCATGATAATGAGACTATAAAAATCTTGATTTAATACAAAAAATTACATAAGTTTAAAAACAATTATTGGATCCAACAATCCATATTTTTAGTACAAAAGAACCATCAACAAAAGTACTACAAACGTTTTACAAAACTTTGGTGAGATTGTTGTTCCTTCTCCAATAGAGGTCGCTCTCCCGTTATACACCACAATGGGACTACCGGTATACACAACAATAGGACTACGAACTTTGTGAATTCCATCTGTCCACAAGAGTGACACCCTCTCCAATGTATAAGGCGGCTTAATCCCTTTTCCTCTAATTGTCACCGTAAACGACATCCTCTGGTTCAATGCTGTGAATCGTAGAATGTTGGGCTTAACAAGTACGTGAAAATTTGAGACACCTTCTATAGATGCAACATACGTCGAATTAGCTTGACCCACATTCGTAACTACTCTAGGAAAAGAAACCACAAATGCTAATTCCATGTCAACTTTAACTGCCATGGAAGGGTAGTTGATTTCTTTAGGTGTTAACTTTGGTGAACAGCTAACATGTTGAGATATGTTGCACCATAACTTGAGGTACTCTTCTATAGAGGTCTCATACACAAGGCCTGGATCTTTAGCCTTCAAGGGATCAATATGCCCAGACCCATACGCAAACTCAGCATCTTCGTTCCAGATAGGATCTATTTCCCATGCTACGACACAGTTAAAAAAGATAAAGAAGGAATAAGATGAACTCTTCAAGGAAGAAAAAAAAAGTTGCTGAATAGTAAAAAAAAAAACTGGTGCTTGATTGTATTTACTCGCTAATTTCTCAATCAACATAATAATTTATGTTCTAAGAAATTAAGATTGCATTACAAATTAAGATAACAGATTAATTTACCCGTAGTCATTAGAGCAGATTTAATTGCAGAAGGAGACCACGTAGGATGGAAAGACTTGACAAATGCAGCAGCAGCAGCAACATGTGGGCAAGCCATGGAAGTCCCTGATTGGATATTGTACTTCACTGACCTCTTGTCCAATGGGCTTCCGGTTGGTGAAGCCATTGGTGAAAAGGCCGCTAGAATTTCCACTCCAGGGGCTATCACATCCGGCTATAATAACATTGCATATTTCATTTGTCTCACAAAATGTATACTAGATGATATATGTATATGATTTAGTAGTAAGTGAAAGTAAGATATGTGGATATTTCAAGTAAATTTACAAAAAATATTAGACCATGTGTAGCCAGTAGCCTTAAAGGGGCATCCATTGGATTCTATGAAGTTTGTATAACAGAAGTTTTCGGTTATCACAATAAGTGCTAAAAACAATAAAATAAGTACCTTTATAATATCAGGTATAGATCTGATAGGTCCTCTGGAAGAAAAGTAAGCAACACGAGGAGCATCTGGATTGTTGATAGCTTCACTTTTGAAAATTTGAACTCTAGGTTCTCTGTTTGGAAGACCAGCAACCATTAGGTGTTACATTAACATAAATACATATTACAAAGTTTAATTTTAAAAACTATCATTACTTCGTGAAGCTTTTGTAGGTTTTGACCAAGTTCATATCGATTGTATTTAGGGCAGCAACAGGTAACGGCGTGACCTCTGAGACATTCTTTTCCCTATTTGGGATGATACAACCAAGGGCTCTCGCTTTGATAACTGCATCTAGACCGTCACTTTGATCACATACAACCACCTTTTGCTCAACCAGTCTACTATCTAAGCACTTACAATTCCTATGAAAAAAATGTTGGAAATGTAAATGTTATTTGAAACTTTAGTTATATTATTAAGAAACATTAATATTATAATTATGTAATTAATCCTAAGTCTAATTACCGGAATTATGAAAACCGGTTTAAGGTAGTTAAGGTGTAACTGTTCTGTCAACAGTTGCACCGGTTCAGAAACAATGTGTCTGTTGACACAAGATTGATGCCTATATATATGTAAGATGTATACGTATGTAAGTGTGGTGATTATCAGAAATACAAAATAGTTATTTTAGAGTATTTCAGTGTTGTTTCTCTCTTGATTTCCTCTCTGTTTTTTGGTCCGAAAACATGAAGAACAGCAGTGGAGTAATGGATGTTTTCAACAATTCTGTTGCATCAGAATGTGATGATCAGTATGCGAAAAGAGTGTTAATAAACCTGGGACATGTTAGACACAACAATTGGTATCAGAGCAGGTTAGACATCCCATCAACCGAAGATTCTTGATTAAACAAAAGTTGCAACGTCTCAAATTGAAACAGCAAGATCAGGGACAGTCTTTATCATTGACACTCGCACAGAGAAAGCAACGAAGATCACGATGTTATGTATGCAAGAAGAAAGGACATTTTGCCTGGGATTGTCCATCGAAATCAAAGGGAAAGCAGTGTGCAGATTCAAGTATTCCAGAGTATACCGTTACTGCAATGAAGAATCAAAAGACGTATGAACACAGAGACAAGATTTGCTTTGCTGGGGAGTATATGTTAATTGGAACAGAGCACAATAATTGGGATCACATATGGTACGTGAATTCTAAAATCTCCACACATATGTCTCCGAATAAAAAAGTGTTCAAACGTTTGAAAAATTGTTTCATAGTAAACGATAAAGATCATGAAGATAACTTTGTTTTTGCACACGGTATCGGAGCAGTAGACATCACCACAAAAATGATTTGAAATGTTCCATCACTCATATGTTTGACCCTTGTGGTTCATCCGATTTGTTTGATGAAACAGTAGGAGAGAAACTTCAAGATAATTTTCTCAAAAATTATTTTGAAGAAATTGACAAATCATTAGTGTTTGAAAAATCACAGAAGAGTCTTTCTTTATCAAATCAAGAACAAAGTAATTGGGAGATTAGATCCCTGAAAGTTGACAACATAAGTGAGTTTTTCAAGTTCTTGGATTTGATAAGTAAAGATGAGATTGTTATGAAAAACAAAGAAGCATTCAAAAGAGCATTTGAGAGGATTATTGGATGGTATCATAAGACATATAACCATGCTGCACTTCAAGTCCCATTGAAATTGTTTGGAGTACAAATTTGCTTGCTAGACTTGTATAAAATCGTTACAAGTCATGGTGGCTACGAAAGAGTCACATGTCAAGAGAAGTGGAGAGGGTTAGCAAATGGCCTAGGCTTTCCCTCCTACTATGCACCAGGTTTGATGAAAATATTTGAAGATTACCTGTTTTTGCCTCAATGTTACTATGAGTTCGCAAAGAGAGCCAAGTTGTGGCCAGAAGATGTTGCTGAGATGGGGCAACAAAATGATGCAGCAAAAGATGATGCTGATAAGTTTGGAACCAACATTGAGATAGATGAAGTTGCACACAAAGCAAGCAATGCACCTGGATTTGAAGACAGCATGAAAGTGGATGCTGATTATGTAATTGTTTGAAGAATGGATGCTGAAAAGTTTCAAAACATTTAGGGGGAGATGTTGGAAATGTAAATGTTATTTGAAACTTTAGTTATATTATTAAGAAACATTAATATTATAATTATGTAATTAATCCTAAGTCTAATTACCGGAATTATGAAAACCGGTTTAAGGTAGTTAAGGTGTAACTGTTCTGTCAACAGTTGCACCGGTTCAGAAACAATGTGTCTGTTGACACAAGATTGATGCCTATATATATGTAAGATGTATACGTATGTAAGTGTGGTGATTATCAGAAATACAAAATAGTTAATTTAGAGTATTTCAGTGTTGTTTCTCTCTTGATTTCCTCTCTGTTTTTTGGTCCGAAAACATGAAGAACAGCAGTGGAGTAATGGATGTTTTCAACAATTCTGTTGCATCAGAATGTGATGATCAGTATGCGAAAAGAGTGTTAATAAACCTGGGACATGTTAGACACAACAAAAAATGTTACTCGTCATTTGTATGCTTTTGTTTTCATTCTTGTATAGCTAGATATGTACCTGGCGAGAAAATATACCTTGCATCAGTTTCGGAGCAGCCACTTGTCACTTCTTGCCCATAAACAAGAGGCAACAATCCTCCCTCACTTGACGCGAAAGCGTTAATAGAATTTCCCTACAACAATTAATTAGGTCATCAATTAACTGTCAAATTATGTGTGAGCAATATACAAGGTAGGGGTGATTATAATACTCACCACTAGAGTTGTACCATTCCCAAGGGTGACTTTATCAATAATTTTTCTATCAGTATCACTAGCTGCGACAGTGAAGATCCATGGAGCAAAATTAGTTATAGAATACAGACTAGGACCTTCATTCCCCGCAGCATTGATTGTTAGTATGCCTTTCTTCACAGCATGAAAAGCACCAATTGCAAATGGGTCAGAGGTCAGCTCAACTGGATGCTCTAGCGCCATTGAAATTGATATCATGTCAACTCCATCAGCTATAGCATCATCAAATGCTGACAATATATCTGTAACATAACAAGGTTCGCGCTCGCAAACTTTATACACAGCGACCCTTGCTGAAGGAACACCTCCTCTAGCAACTCCTCCTGCCAGGCCATAGTAATTTGCATCTCTCACTGGATTACCGGCTGCAATTGAAGCAACATGAGTCCCATGCCCATAGTCATCTCTAGCAGAAAAGTCTGTCTTTTTAATGCTATAGCAACGAGCTCCGATGATCTTCCTACAAATCGTGAGCAATTAAAACTATTTTAATTTCAAATAGTGTTTATATAGACCATAAAAGATAAATTGAATTATAAACTTAAAAAAAGCTCCATCGATCACAATGTTCGATCATTGTTAACCAAGACTTGATCAAGTGTAATACTATTTCAATTTATCTTATTTAATAATGGAAGTTCTTTGGATCAAGCTATTTTATCTTTATGTCACTAAAAACCAACTCCTTGCTCCTTAATGGAGAAATGACCTCGATTCAAGACATATTTATCCTGATTTTTTAAGTTTATAATTCAATTTATCTTTTATGGTCTTGGTAAGAAAGACTTCACAATACAAGTCCTAAATCCAATTGACGATTACAATGCATAGGATATCCATGTAAGAAAAAACTGCAAAAATACAGAAGATAGTCATGCTAAATGTAAAATAAATTAAAAAAATTCCTACAATCAAGTTCCTTTTGGAATTTTTATTGCTCTTTCCCCTTATATATGTTTGTTTACTGGAGAGGCAAACAACTAAAAATAAGAAGCATAACAATGTTATACACAATGAAATTATGGTATCCCGTCTCATTGATTATGAGTTAACCACTGATTACTTTGTATCATTGCTTTAGTTTTTTTTTTAAAGATTTTGGGTTTGATTTGTTGTTTTGGACTTCAAATGGTACAACAATTCAACCACTGAAATTTACCTGTTACACATAAAAGTTTTTCCACCATGACATCCTCCTTTCCACTTTCTGGGAACGGGACCAAGGCCTTCGTCATTAAAGCTCTCCGACTCTGGCCAAATGCCACTATCGATGACTCCTATTATTATGTCACTCTCAATAGCAAGGCGTCGTTCAATTTTTTCTGTAACCCCCATAAAGTCCCATGACCTTGTTGTCTGCAGTCGAACCTTTTGGCAAGGAAAGACTGTGAGGATCCCATCAAAACCTGTTGACAGGTGTTTAACCAATAACCGTCAATAGTTGTAATGCACATGTATGTTGGAAAGAAGAAAAAAGGAAATGATTTGTAAATCATTACCTCCCAAAATTAAGGATCAATCACAGTTGGGTTAGCTATTCTCTAGCCTGGAATCATGCTCATTCTTTCCTTGTATATGTCTTTTGTATTCTATAAATATGGTCCTCCAATGTACTGTAAAGATATGCATACAATCAATGAAATATTTCTGGTTCTACCCTCTGATTTTCTCACATGGTATCAAAGCGGTGAGACGTTCCATTTTTTTGTAAACTCATCTTACCCAGAAAAATAAAAACTTCCTATTATCTATTTCTTACTGAATCGTCATTTTTTTTTTGTTATTCTTGCTCTTTCTTACCTCACTACTCTAACGATTATGCAATTTAAAATTGTTTTTTTTTAAGGTTTTGATTAATGAAGATTCAAGGCAAGGTCATGGAACTGGAGCAAGCTGCTATATGTACGTTTCTATGGTGGTCAGGAACCATCTCACTTCATGTAATGGTACATCAGAACAGAAAAGATTACTCTGTAAGAAATAATTTCTTTTCTTCAAAAGTTTATGATCCCAACTCACCCTAAAAATAGATTAATATATAAATTCGCTTGGTAAATCAATATACAACTACCGGCCCTTCAGAAACATTTCTGCATTTCATCCTTGGTGGCTACTTTTCACCAGGTTGGCTTCATAATTGCATGTACCCAATATTTTAAATTTGAAGATCATTTAAATAATTTGAATGATCAAGTAACTTACTAGCCAATTTTTGTTGTTCTTGTTCAGAGAGATACGCTGCAAATCCATTGAAGCTTCTTTTGTAGCTCCTTATCAACGATTTGCTAGCAAAACTGCAGGTTATTTTACAAGATGTTAGCATGAATTTATAGTTCTAAATCTTAAACTTTAATTCAAAGATGTACCTAGGATCTGTTATTTCTTTGATAATTTTAGAGTGATGCAATAAAGGTGAGTATTCATCTTCTTCAGGAAGAGAACCCATGTAAGCAATATAAACCTGTTGCAAAAATTAACCAACGGATTCATAAATTGAATATCCTTCTATTTATCTCTATAGAGTACATTCTTCACATGTACGATCATGTATAAGGAATATTTTGGCATCATCTTTACACTACCTTTTGTTGTAATATATATTATAAAAGAATAATATTGTATCATGATGGAGATATAAGCAGAAAGAAGGAAAAAAAAAAAAAAAAAAGAAACGTTGACATGCATGTTGACTCTTAGTTTTACAGCAAAAGTGAAGAAACTATTAATAAAATAATATTTGCTAATTACTATCCCCTTAAGTCAAACATTTGAAGTTTAATTATGAATCGCAAATGCATGTGAGTACATGATTTAAAATTCTTGAATGATATAAGAACATAGTACCTTTCGTTGTTGATCAATTGCTGAGACGATGAAAACTGAAGAAATCAGTAGGCATATGTTAAGAACATTAATAATCCCCATTTTTCAAACTTATTCACTCTTTTTTGTTAATATGCATCTGTTCAGTGAAACTTATGACAGAAGAAGTAACCAAGTATGGATGATTGAAGTGGAAGTGGTAGTGTGACGAGTGCTAATGCAGTTGTTGTGTTATTTATACACAATGAAGTTGCTAAATTATGCAACATCAACAAAAAGGATAATATTAAATATATAGTAAATCATGATAAATACATATATATTGCATGTATGTAAGTCTCGTCCAGAAAGATGTTTTGTCAAAATTTCTACTACTTTTAAAAATAACTCCCCCATTAATTTAAGTAGTGTTTTAGTGTAAAACAATTTACTAATTTTATAACTCTCAACTCTTGTTAAAATATGCATGAGAACACGTGTATCAAACTGCACCATTAATTGTGTAAATTTTAAAGCACATTTTACTATATTTAAGACATAATACACAATGCAACATCAACAAAAAAGATAATATTTAGTTATATAGGAAATCATGATAAAAACATTTGTTGCATACATGTGACTCTCATCCATTCTACTATACAATTCAAGAAGTGAGCAGAACCATGCTTTGTCAAAATTTCTAAGGCTTTTGAAAAAAAAAAAAACTCCCACATTAATTCAAGTAGTGTTTTAGTGAAAACAATTTACTAATTTTATAACTCTTAACTCTTGTTAAAATATGCATGGGAACATGGCATCAAACTGCACCATTAATTGTGTAAATTTTAAAACATGTTTACTATATTTATGACATAAGACACATATGTATACATACTTCCACTGTGTTGATGACATGGGAACAAATATTAAAGATCGATGTTTTCCCAAAAAAGCATTTGACTCTATTAGTAATTGGGGTACTACATACCCTAAACAAGAAAATAAACGTATGTACCCATCCCTCTATACAATGAAAAACAACTACATGATTTCTTAAATAAAATCACAGGTACGATTAATTCTTCATGTTCACCTTGAATTAAATATTCTTTATTCCAACGTTGTAATCAATAATTAATAAATGATTCATATGTTTATAAATCGTTTGTGTTATCAATTAAGATAGTTAAGTGTCAAATCCAAACACGTTTATAACAATTTATATAAGTACGTGTTCTATTTGTAGAATGTATAATTGAATTCAAATCAAAGATTACATACTTTATGGCATATTTGGCTAGACATGTTATAAACCAAGGGGGTGATTCGTTCGCAGAATGTTTTCTCTCGTATTTGCATTTTGTCAAAGGATTCGCATTTGTTAGGATTTTGTCAAAGAATTTGCATTATCTTATAGAAAAAATTTGTTAATCTGAAAAATGAAAGGTAACTGGATTTAAAATTCTAAGGGGAAGGCTGGGCTTTAAATAACAAAGAATGAAGGGATTTATGAAATCTGGGGATTTTAAATCCTTACTGAAATCTGCGAACCCAACACAGGATTTTAAATGCAAATTCCAATGAATTCCAGGAAATTCGCGAACCAAACGGCCCCTAAGGTTCATAGGTTGGAAGAAAGTTGGGAAAAATTCTTCATACAATATTTAACATTAAATTAAAAAAATATTTTATAAGAAATATATCATTACTTTCAATATTGTGTAACAGTAAATATGTTATCTACTTTATTATAAGTATATATTTATCATTATGTATCTATATATATATATATATATATATATATATATATATATATATATATATATATATATATATATATATATATATATATATATATATATATATATATATATATATATTAATAAAAAAAATGTTTAGTGTCACTTGTCGCTTAATCGCTTAACAAAATTTTATTTTTCCGCCCAATTTTCCATATATAATCTCATTAATTAGTTATTTAATTTATATTTATAATTTAAGTATAAATATAATCAAGATCTACATAATTTAACTAATATAAATAAAAAAGAAACTTTTCAAAAGATTTAAACAAATGTCAGATTTAACTCCTAATTTTAGCTAACTATTCATTATTTTATATATTTAAAAAGTAAATTTAATGCAATATTTGTAATAGTATGTTTTTTAATTTTTTTATTGTGTTCTAAGTGTAAATAAATTTTTAACTTTTATTTATACTTAGATATATAGATGAAAAGATTTAAAAAAATGAAGACTATTCAAACATATTTAATAATAGGAAAATTTTAATTACCCCTAATAGCAAAAATAAATACTATTTTCGTATTCTTTTCAACAAAAATAAACATTTTTGTATGTAATTTAAGTTTGTGTAGATTTTTAGTAAACATTTATTTTAAAAATATCCACGTAATTTGTGGGCTAATAACTAGTTTAGTAATAAACTAATACTATTATTTATATGAAATTTATATCATTTATTTTCATAACTAAATTTGAAGCTAACACATGCTCCCAAGTCCCAAGCGCAACACATTACTTATTAGTCTTTTATAAAGAATCCACGGTATATTATTTATCATCATTAAAACATTTCGTAAATTTAGATCTTGGAACTACGAGAGTCATCCTATATATTTTTCAAAATTAAATTTCCTCGTGTTACAATGGTAAATAAAATATATTTGTTTCACTTTGTATAATGCTGCTACGATTGTTTCAAAACTTTTTTTCTAATTTTATTTGTTTCTAATGTACAATCATCATAAGAATTAATTAAACTAAACATGATACATATATAAGTTTATTTAACTAGATGCTAATTAAGCATATAGTCATTATGAACATTTAGGAATTTGAATCAAGGGTATTGTATATTTGAAATTTCAATTTCATATAGTAACCTTCAAAACTTGTAAAATAACTATTTACATTAAAGATAAAATGAAATGTCAATATACTATTTAGCTTAGGGGTGAGCGACAGGTGGTATTCGGTTTTTAAATTAGCTAAAAATTCGGTATTCGGTACTTTCGGTTCCGTATTCAGTTTTTAAATTAGCTAAAATTCGGTATTCGGAATCGAACCGGCACCATATAAAATTATACGGTTTGGTATTCAGTTCTTTCAAAACTAATAATTCGGTTTCGGTACTTTCAGGATCGGTACGGTGCGGTACCAAGCTCACCCCTAATTTAGCTTAACAAGCCATGGCAACTCCTACTATACCCTCCATCCCCCTTTTTTTCACCCACTCATCTTAATCTATACATATATCACTATAATTCCAAATAATAATGGATCACTATCTTTTTGGCGTTAACTAAATAAAGTAAGTCTTCAAAAAAAATAAAAAAAATTTTGTCATCTTGTTTTCTGCAAGTTTCAAAAAATTTATAGGAAGACAACACAACTAGAGAGATAATGTAATTAAATAAGTACTCAAACGAAAATATTAAATTTGTCTGTGAACATGGCCATGAGCAAAAACCCAAATAAGAGGAACTAATATTTGATCATTAATTATGTAGGAAATCATGATAAAAACATATATGTTGCATGCATGTCACTCTCGTCCATTCTACTATACAATTCAAGAATTGAGCATAAAGATGTTTTGTAAAATTTCCTACCGCTTTTGAAAAAACTCCCCCAATAATTCAAGTAGTGTTTTAGTGAAAAACAATTTACTAATTTTATAACTCTTAACTCTTGTTAAAGTATGCATGGGAACACGTGCATCAAACTGCACCATTAATTGTGTAAATTTTAAAGCATGTTTTATTATGTTTAAGACATAAGACACATATGTATACATACTTCCACTCTATTTGATGATATGCATGTGTGCACATATATAAGTTGTGTTTTCATGGGGGAAAATATTAAAGATGCTTTCCGAAAAAAACCATTTGACTCTATATAGTAAGTGGGGGACTACATACACTAAACAAGAAAATAGTGTCAACGTCTGTCCCCATCCCCCTATACAATGAAAAACAACTACATAATTTCTTAAGTAAAATTACAGGTACGATTAATTATTCATGTTCACCTTGAATTAAATTTTCTTTATTCCAACGTTGTAATCAATAATTAATAAATGATTCATCTGTTGGTGTTATCAATTAAGATAGTTGAGTATCAAATCCAAACATGTTTATAACAGTATTCTATTTATAAAATATATAATTCAATTCAATTCAAAGATTACATACTTTATGGCATATTTGGCTTGGCTTGACATGTTATAAACTAAGGTTCATAGGTTGGAAGAAAGTTGGTGAAAATTCTTCATATAATATTTAACATTAAATTAAAAAATATGTTATAAGAAATATATCATTACTTTCAATATTGTATAGCAGTAAATATGTTATCTACTTTATTTTAAGTATATATTTATCATTATGTATCTATATATATTAATAAATAAAAATGTTTAGGCGGCGTTTGGTTCGCAGAATGTATATTCCTGGAATGGAATCTGTCAAGGAATGGAATTCTGGAAGGAATGAAATTTGCCGGAATAGAAATGGAGGCGGGTGAAGATAAGTCTAAGACTTGGTTTTAGAACTGTTAAAATTTTTGGAATGGAATTTAAATTCCATGGCACTAACCCAAGGAATATAGATTCCTTCAAAAATGGTGTTTTTTTTTTAAAAAGGAATCTTCATTCCATTCCTTTTTACTGCCAAACAGCTCATCGGAATAGAATTTTCATTCCAATTCCATCAAATTCCATCAGATTCCATGAACCAAACGCCCCCTTAGTGTCACGTGTCGCTTTCTCGCTTAACTAAATTTTATTTCCAGCCCAATTTTCCATATATAATCTCATTAGTTAGTTTTATATTTAAAATTTAAGTATAAATATAATCAAGATCTACATAATTTAACTACTATAAATAAAAAAACAAACTTTTCAAAAGATTTAAATAAATGTCAGATTTAACTCATAATTTTAGCTAACTATTCATTATTTTATATATTTAAAAAGTTAATTTAATGCAACATTTGTAATAGTATTTGTAAGACCCAACTTCTAGAGGAGTCTTAACTAAAAGGTCCCAGTAAACAACACAACAACAATCATAAACTAACGTAAATTAATTACTGAATAAGATTAATTAACTACAATTTCTGAATAAATTTACACAGGGTACAAATAGCTAGTCTAAAATTTTCTTCAACAACTCACTCTTCACAAATCACTAAATCAGCTTCCGAATGTCTTCATCTTCTATATTATGTAGCGGAAATTGTATTAGTCTACAACCTTCATTCTTCAACTATAACGAATTTTTAGTTGAAACAACCACTTCAGTACGTGTTCCTACGTGTTCCTACCTGTTCCTGTAAGATTGGAAGCAACATTTGTAAGCTTTACGCTTAGTAAGAATATAGATTTGTCACATCACAAACAATTATAATAAAAATAAACCCAGTGATCACGTTGTCTTCAATTCTCTAGGTTAACAGCTTTAATCACCCTTTTATAATTCACATATAAACTTTAGTAATTTGAAGTTACTGTTTACATAACTTTTGACTTTTTGGATGCCATGACTTGCGGTTTGGACAAGAACTTGATTATATAAATTCATTACAACATCGCTACTAGACATTTTGAACTAGTACTTGGCATTGCTGAATTTCGTCTGGACTTAAGCATCACTACAAGCTCAATTAATTAAGCAGGTAGGAGATATCCACAAGCACAAGTTTCTGATTTATAGCATCGC
Organism: Centrapalus pauciflorus; assembly: GCA_020465985.1. Taxonomy (NCBI): domain Eukaryota; kingdom Viridiplantae; phylum Streptophyta; class Magnoliopsida; order Asterales; family Asteraceae; genus Centrapalus; species Centrapalus pauciflorus. Next base: position 144,950 of record JAANYP010005051.1, read on the forward strand.
TACATACTCCGCCTAAAGTATGTAGGAGATTAGCATGGGGCGTAAGCATCGCTACTAATTTAATTAGTAGGAGATATTTATTGTTAAGCATCGCTACTAAACCAGTTGATTTAGTAGGAGATAATACAAGACTAAGCATCACTACTAACTTTATATGAGTTAGTAGGAGATATTACTTTCAATTCATAAGGTGTGATTATGGTAATGGTTTACCATTTAGCATCATGTGGTTTACCATTTAGCATCATCTTGCACATTATTGTGCTATTTTCACTATGCCAACTCACTTGATCAAAATCAAATCATGTTTAATTACAAGGCAATAGATTATGGCATTATATATATTCCACAAGTCATAATAACTCATAATATGAAAATAATGCAATAAATCTATAAACTCACAGTTTTACTGATTTAGACCGAGCTGTTGACTTTAGCAAGCGGATTACTCCACCACCTGAGTTGTCTCAGGATTTAACTTTAAGCTTTGACTTTCTGGATTTGGTTTGACTTTACAGACTTTGACCCACTTTTCAATAACTTTAACTTTAATACTTTGTTCAGAACCTGTGTTTAACATTTACACGAACATTAGCTTTAAAGACTTAGCATTGATGGCTTATCATGTCATATTATACTTTGTTGAATCATTATTAAACTTAGAACTTGTATTGACATGATTTAGATAACTTATAAGCAATTATGTCCTTTTTTACGGATATGTGTGACTTTATTAAGTCGTTTAAGCTTTCACTTATACTTGAAGACATGTATGAATGCATATATAGTCATGCCATGAGTGTATTTAATGACTAAATGTTCATATAGTTGCATGTACTTTCACCTAAGCATGTATAATTGATCAAAAACTATACATCATGATATATGAATAACAATATGCTTTAGAATGAATTATGTAAATCAATCCACCTATACACATGTTCAATGATGTTTTTATATCATAATGCCTTTTTTAAATGTAAACTAATATGTATCTATATTTTAATCATAAGTGTGTGCCTTTGATGTTTAATTGTATAAAATATCATACACATATGTTTCTTCACTTCAATTGATGCCAAAGATTAGTGTTGATTTTAATGGTTAAATGAGTGTTGAACTCATGCTAGAGGTTTTGGGACTTATTTGCAATGTTTTGAAGTCCATAAGATGCTCAAATGTAGGCTAAAAGGGTGCATTTGAAGCACCAAAAACTCCATGAAAAGCTCCTGTCCAAGATTATAAAACATTACTCTTTCATACTATGTGTTCTTGTTTGACGATAGGTCACAAAATATATAGGTGTTGAATCCATAGAACATGTTCAAGGGTCATTAAAGATGTATAATCTAAGGTTGACACAAGGCTGGAAATACATTTAAAACTACAGCTTTCAACTTTGCTTGCTTGTACTCAACTAAAGATGAGTTTTGGACCTGCACAAAAGTGACTAATTATATGTGAACGAGTTTTAATGCCCGCACGTTGCGGCGGATGGGAAAACGCTTAAAAATAGTTTTAAATGTATTCAAATTATAGGCTAGATATGTTTGTTTGATGGACTTTTAAGATATAACACGAGTTTGGCGTTATATATATATTGTTTATTTGATACATGATTACCAAAATTTAAGACATCAAAAATATTCTTGCAGTTTAATCAAACTATAGGTATAGATATGAATATATACTACATTTGTATCCTTGCAATTTAATCAAAACTTAAGACATAACAAAAATTAACTTTCAATAAATTAACTTATATTGTTAATTTGATAGGTAAATTATTAAGCAACTCAATCAGTAAGTCAAATTTATAAAATATTAACTTAATAAATGATATAATAAAAGTTATCATTTACAATATTTATAATATCAATAATGTTTATCTTCTTGCCAACACTGAAATCAGCAAATCCATATTTAAATTCTCGTCAAAATAATTAATGATAATTGAGCATGGTCCTAATAATTGATATAAGAAAACAATAGAATGAAATTATTTACCTAAAATAAAGTAAAAACATATTAAGTGCTTAAATATCTCATTTCAAATTAATATATTCTATAATATTCTATAAAGAGATATAAGGAAAAAATTATTATGAAATAGGAGTAAGACCAAGTTTTAAACACAAGACTTCATGGTCTTCATCAAGTATAATCAAAAATTTATTTACCATATCATCTACATCACTTTTTGTTAAAAATACACCAAAGAAAATATATATTTTTATTTAAGTATTACTATTCACATGAATAGCTTATAAATAGTACCATTTACTTGTAAATGTTAGTATTTATAATTATAATTATAATTTAGAAGTTTTGACAGCCGCATTCTTGCTAAGTTTTGAACCATGGAAAAAAACCACACACATTTGCCTAAGTCACATGTGAGTCTCGGACCTGTGGATAGCCCCACACAGGCCAAGACTCGGACCTGCTCACACGAATATACATAAGTGTTAGTGAATATATGCAAGTATAAGTAGGCTGCTGTTGTGATGAATATATATATATATATAGGGAGGTTCCATTGAGAACTTTTGTGCATCGAGGCACAAAAGAACCTCCACTGGCCCTTGGATGAAAACAATGTGTGGGTTAGATCAAATGACAAAAGGGTAATTAAATCGAAAGTTTTATGCATCAAGTGCACATAATGAAATTCGCGGAGGGGTAAAACAGGAATTATGCAATCCTTATTTTAATTAATACACTTCCAAAATTAACAACAATAATACAAATTCAAAATACATCAAAATACATGCATAGCGTTCATCTCTTCATGCATATCGTTCATCTCTTCCAAAAATAAATCATGCATTTCGTTCATCTCTTCCAAAAATAAATCATGCATTTCGTTCATCTCTTCCAAAATCAAAATACATCAGAATACAAACATGAATCGTTCATACAAACATAAATCATGCATATCGTTCATCTCTTCCAAAATCAAGAGGGGGCTAAGAGAGAGGAGAGAGAGATAGAGAGAAAGAGGGAGTGGTTTTAGGAAAGAAATTAATGGTGATTTCATACCAAATTTAGCTATTAGTTATCTTAAAAACATTTAAATTCAAAAATAATTTTCATACATTTAATATCCCCTAAATGCCATTTGTGCACCCTTAGTAGATAGTCCGATGCACAAAAGTTCTCAACAGAATCTCAATCTATATATATATATATATATATATATATATATATATATATATATATATATATATATATATATATATATATATATATATATATATATGTGTGTGTGTGTGTGTGTGTGTGTGTGTGTGTGTGTGTGAATTTCATATATACCACTCCAAAACTTCATAATATCATATATACCCAACCTAAAATTTTAATATCACATATATCCCTCCTAAACATCATAATATCATATATACCCAATTTTAATTATTAATATCACATAAATCCCTCTTAAACATCATTAATATAATATATACCCAAATTCATTAATTTAATTATTTTTAAAACATTTAAAACTCATAATAATTAATATTGCTTATTAATTAATGACCATTATACCGTTACTCATTTCTTTTTCAACTAAACTTCACAATATCATATTTTATCCAACTTAAATTAAAATATCATATCCCTTTTAATTATTCTATATAATTTATATTTGTAAACTTTACTAAATAAATTCTTCAAATTAACATTAAATTAATTGATTACATATTATGTTCTTTTTTTCCTTTTTCTTTTCGAACCTTATAGTTGCATCACATTTCGTTTTTTTTAATTTAGTATATATTTTTTTGTTTTCTAATACATTGGTTTCTATATTTTTTTTAAATTTGCATTCGTTTTATAACTATTGTTTATTTAGTTTATTTTTTTAATTTTTATATTTAGTCTAGAATCTGAGTTATAACTTGTTATCCGATAGTTGCGTATATTTTGTGTTAACTACAAGATTATATATATATATATATATATATATATATATATATATATATATATATATATATATATATATATATATATATAATCTTATCGTTAACAAAAAATATACACAACTAATTAAATCGGATAACAGGTTATAACTCATATACTAGATTAAATATAAAAATTTAAAAAAGTGTAAACTAAATAAACAATAGTTATAAAACGAATGCAAACTTGAAAAAAATTTGAAACTAATGTATTAGAAAACAAAAAATATATACGAAATTAAAAAAAAAAAACAAAATGTGATACAACTATCAAATTCAAAAAGAAGAAGAAAAGAAAGAACATAATATGCAATCAGTTAATTGTATATAGATTACTGAAAAAAAAAAACAAATAAGAAAATATAATAAGACGATACGATTTGATTAGAAACGAGCAAAAACATGATACAAATTTTTTTTTTTAATTCTTAATGTTAATTTGAATAATTTGTTCAGTAAAGTTTACAAAAATAAATTATATAAAATTATTAACAGAGATATGCTATTTTAATTTAAGTTGGATAAATATGATATTTTGAAGTTTAGTTGAAAGAAGAAATGAGTAAGGGTATAATGGTCATTAATTAATAAGCAATATTAATTATGAGTTTTAAATTTTATAAAAATAATTAAATTAATGAATTTGGGTATATATGATATTAATGATGTTTAAGAGGGATATATGTGATATTAATAATTAAAATTGGGTATATATGATATTATGATGTTTAAGAGGGATATATATGATATTAAAATTTTAGGTTGGGTATATATGATATTATGAAGTTTTGGAAGGGTATATATGAAATTCTCCCATTATATATTAGGCTGCAAACTTGCCTTTTATTTGAAAGAAAATGACGGCTACACATGGTTTAGTTGCACGAAAAAGGAATAGGCTATTGCTTTCTGTTACACACTCTGCACACACACATACTTAATTCATGAAAAGGAAAGAGGTTTGGTTGCTGTGAACGGTTTCTGTCCACACCTATCAGAGATTTGTCCTTAGTTTATTTAAGGTTGCTGTGGGCTGCTACTAGCTGGACATGCACAAAAAAACACACATCCGATAAAAATAGGAAATAAGCTGCTGTTATACTCCAGTTATGACAGCCTAATACTCCTGCTACTTTCACCAATATGGTGAGTCACGGATCTTTCCTTCTCATGCAATACATATACAAACACATGCACACAAGACTGTTTACTTTTCTGTTTTCCTTCATTTTCGGCAGCAGCAACAACAAAGTTCAAGGTGATTGAAGCTTCTAATTGATGAATAAATACAAAGGTATGCACCTAAGCCATGGGGCCCTCTTTATTTTGATTAAAACAGAGAGAAAACATTCTGGACTGCAAGTAATTCTTCATTTATAATCTCAGAACTTAATTTTGAACATTGAAATCAAACTCTAAAATTGGAAACATATTCAATTAAACACGTAACAAGAACATGCATATGCTTTATTTCTTGTTTGTAACCCTATACATTGCTTAATTATTATGATTTTGTGAACCAATTTCATTCATGAACTACAAGAAACCGTGGCTTGACCCAAAGAAATGTTTAAGATGTTAGATACTATTATTTTTTTAGAACAAAATAAACATTTTTGTATATAATTTAAGTTTGTGTAGAATTTTAGTAAACATTTATTTTAAAAATATCCACGTAATTTGTGGGTTAATAACTAGTTTACTAATAAACTAATAATATTAATTATATGAAATTTATATCATTTATTTTCATAACTAAATTTGAAGCTAACACATGCTCAGCTCCCAAGTCCCAAGCGCTGTTCACGAGTCTTTTATGAAGAATGTCTTTCATGAGTCTTTTATGAAGAAACCATTGTATATTATTTATCATCATTAAAACAATTCGTAAATTTAATTCTTGGAACTACGAGAGTCATCCTATATATTTTTAAAAATTAAATTTCCACGTGTTATAATTGTAAATAAAAGATATTTGTTTCACTTTGTATAATGCTGCTACGATTGTTTCAGAACTTTTTTTTTTCTAATTTTATTTGTTTGTTAATGTACAATCATCATAAGAATTAATTAAACTACACATACATATATAAGTTTTTTTTAACTAGATGCTAATTAAGTATATAATCAAGGGTATTGTATATTTGAAATTTCAATTTCATATAGTAACCCTCAAAACTTGTAAAATGACTATTTACATTAAAGATAAAAAAGAAATGTTAAGCACACCAATATAGTAGCTTATTTAGCTAAACAAGCCATTGCAATTCGCCAATTCCTACTATACCCCATCCCCCTTTTTTTCACCCACCCATCTTAACCTATACATATATCACTATAATTCCAAATCATAATGGATGACTACCTTTTTTGCGTTAACTAAAGTAAGTCTTCAAAAAAAAAAAGAAACAACTTTGTTATCTTGTTTTCTGCAAGTTTCAAAAAATTTATAGAAAGACAACAGAAATAGAGATAAAGCTAAATAAGTACTCAAAACGGAAATATTAAATTTGCGTGTGAACATGGCCATGAGCGGCACAAATAAGACGAACTAATATTTGAACTAATAGGTGATCATTAATTATATAGGAAATCGTGATAAAAACATATATGTTGCATGCATGTGACTCTCGTCTTCTACTATACAATTCAAGAATTGAGCAGAAAGATGCTTTTTCAAAATTTTTACTGCTTTTGGAAAGAACTCCCCCACTAATTTCAAGTAGTGTTTTAGTGAAAAACAATTTACTAATTTTATAACTCTTAACTCTTGTTAAAATATGCATGGGAACACGTGCATCAACCTGCACCATTAATTGTGTAAATTTTAAAGCATGTTTTACTATATATAAGACATAAGACACATATGTATACATACTTCCACTGTGTTGATGATATGCCTTGGTGCACATATATAAGTTGTGTTTTCATGGAGGCAAATATTAAATACGTTTTCCCAAAAATCCATTTGACTCTATATAGTAAGTGGGGGACTACATACCTTAAAAAAGAAAATAATATCCACGTCTGTACCCATCCCTCTATACAATGAAAAACAACTACATGATATCTTAAGTAAAATTACAGGTACGATTAATTCTTCATGTCCACCTTGAATTAAATTTTCTTTATTCCAACGTTGTAATCAATAATTAATAAATGATCCATCTGTTTATAAATCGTTTGTGTTATCAATTAAGATAGTTGAGTATAAAATCCAAACATGTTTATAACAATTGATATAACAGTGTTCTATTTATAAAATATATAATTGATATCAAATCAAAGATTACATACTTTATTGCATATTTGTCTTGGCTTGACATGTTATAAACTAAGGTTCATAGGTTGGAAGAAAGTTGGGAAAAATTCTTCATATAATATTTAACATTAAATTAAAAAATATTTTATAAGAAATATATCATTACTTTCAATATTGTATAACAGTAAATATGTTATCTACTTTATTTTAAGTATATAATTATCTATATATATATATATATATATATATATATATATATATATATATATATATATATATATATATATATATATATATATATATATATAGAGGGAGGGTTCTTCTAAGAACCATAAAAAGTGTGGGAACCTAAGAACCTTTTATGGTCATTGGATTAATGATAATCAATGGTTTATATATTGGATGACAAGTTTGTAATTATTTTGAACTTTGATAGTGGAGAATCTTGAAAATGTGTGAAAAGGGTATTTTTGGAAGAAAAAAATCTCTTTTTTCTCTTTCTCTCTCTTACTTTTTTTCATTTTCATTTTATTTTTCTTTCATTATAATTGATTTTTAAAGTATAAAAAAATTCTATAAAAAAATTTTTATTTTTTCTATATAGAAAATTATTTAATTGCTAAAAAAATAACGTATTTTATATAGAAATATTATATGTTTATATAGAATATTTTTATTCTGTATAGAATATGTTAACGAACATATTCTATGTACAATCTACGTAGTTAGTCATGCATTCTACGTAGAATGACATGCAATCTACGTAGAATGTCGTGTAGAATGTCAAATATCATATATTCTACGTAGATTACCTGATAAAATATATCAAAAACACATTAAACAAAAAAAGATTTCATTTAGACATTTTATCAAACACTTGGTATGCAACTAATATAAAATATACAAAAAAGACATTGAATAATAATGTTAGTCTACATAAAAAAATATAGAAATGTATAAAAAAAACATAAAAATATATGAAATATATAAGAAACATAACATTTTACATATATTATGTGTCATTTTTTACAAGTAGTCTTGTAATATATTCTATTTAGATTATCATTTAATCTACGTAGATTATCATGTAATCTACGTAGATTATCATGTAAAACATCCAATAACTATTACAATAATTATAAATCTAATATCTTACAAATAATTTCATTATAAAACATGAAAAATGAATCTGTCATATTCTATGTAGAGTATCGACGAACATATTATATGTACAATCTACGTAGAATGTCATGCATTCTACGTAGAATGACATTCAATCTACGTAGAATGACATTCAATCTACGTAGAATGGCATGCAATCTACGTAGAATAACATGCAATCTACGTAGAATGTGATGCAATATACGTAGAATGGCATGCAATCTACGTAGAATATCGTGTAGAATGTCAATTATCATATATTCTACGTAGATTATTACATGATAAATATACCAAAAACACATTGAATAGTAATGTTAATCTACATAAAAAGATATAGAAATGTATAAGAAACATAAAAATATATTAAATATATAAGAAACATAACATTTTACATAGATTATGTGTGATTTTTTACAAGTAGTATTGTATTATATTCTATGTAGATTATCATGTAATCTACGTAGATTGTCATGTAATCAGCATAGATTATCATGTAAAACATCTAATAGCTATTACATTCATTATAAATCTAATATCTTACAAATAATTTTAATTATAAAATATGGAAAATGAATCTATCAAATGTACGTAGATTGTACATAGAATATGTTCGTCGATACTCTACATAGAATGTCACGCAATCTACGTAGAATGTCACGCAATCTACGTAGAATGACATGCATTCTACGTAGAATGACATGCAATCTACGTAGAATGACATGCAATATACGTAGTGTATCGACGAACATATTCTATGTACAATTTACGTAGAATGTCATGCAATCTACGTAGAATGACATTCAATCTACGTAGAATGACATGCAATCTACGTAGAATGACATGCAATCTACGTAGAATGACATGCAATCTATGTAGAATGTCTTGTAAAATGTCAAATATCATATATTCTACATAGATTACATGATAAAATATATCAAAAACACATTGAAACAAAAAAAGAAGATTTCATTTAGACATTTTATCAAACACTTGGTATGCAACTGATATAAAATATACCAAAAAATACATAGAATAAAACTGTTAATCTACGTAGAATATCATGCAACTACGTAGAATAACATTCAATCTACGTAGAATGACATGCAATCTACGTAGAATGACATGCAATCTACGTAGAGTATCGACGAACATATTCTATGTACAATCTACGTAGAATGTCATGCAATCTACGTAGAATGACATTCAATATACGTAGAATGACATTCAATCTACGTAGAATGACATGCAATCTACGTAGAATGTCATGCAATCTAGGTAGAATGTCGTGTAGAATGTCAAGTATCATATATTCTACGTAGATTAAATGATAAAATATAAAATATACCAAAAACACAATGAATAGTAATGGTAATCTACAAAAAAGACATAGATTTGTATAATAAACGGGTAATATATAAAATATATAAGAAACATAACATTCTACATAGATTATGAATAGTAATGTTAATCTACATAAAAAGATATAGAATTATATAACATTCTATATAGACTAATATTTCTATATAGAATCCATTAATTTTTTAGCAATTAAATAAATTTTTATATAGAAAAAAATTTATTTTTTTTATAAAAAACGTTTTTTTAATATTAAAATCAATTCTAATGAAAGAAAGTATAATATGAAAATGAAAAAAAAAAGTAAGAGAGAGAAAGTGAAAAAGATATGGCATATAATAAAAAAGGTGGAGAGAGAAAGATAATATTTTTTATTCCAAAAATACCCTTTTGATCCAATGGCTCTAAAAGGTTCCTAGGTTCTCACCATCTTTAAGGTTCTTAAAAGAACCTCTCCCTATATATATATATATATATATATATATATATATATATATATATATATATATATATATATATATATATATATATATATATATATATATATGTATATATATATATAGAGGTGGTATATGGTTCGAGAGAGTACCACCCAAATGCAGCGCACCAGAAGGTACCACCTTTAAAAAAACTTTTTAAAATTTTTTTTTTCATAAACATGTTTTAATTAACATTATGAAGATCGTATGTAAATTTCACATACATTCACATCTCCTAGCTCCTAAAAAATGATGTGAACACACACTTACATAATTTTGAAGACATGTGAACATGCATTTATGTGATGTGTGTTTTCATGCACTTAGAGTGTTCGGATTTGCGTGAAATTCACATATGATCTGTGTAATGTTAATTAGAACATGTTCATGAAAAAAAATTTCAAAAAAATTACTTTTAAGGGTGGTACCTTCTGGTGCGCTGCATTAGAGGTGGTACTCACTTGAACCTAAATCTATATATATATATATATATATATATATATATATATATATATATATATATATATATATATATATATATATATATATATATATATATATATATATATATATATATATATATATATATATATATATATATATATTAATAAATAAAAATTTTTAGTGTCATGTGTCGCTTCCTCGCTTAACCAAATTTTATTTTCTCGCCCAGTTTTCCATATTTAATCTCATTAATTAGTTATTTAATTTATATTTGAAATTTAAGTATAAATATAATCGAGATCTACATAATTTAACTACTATAAATAAAAAGACAAACTTTTCAAAAGATTTAAATAAATGTCAAATTTAACTCCTAATTTTAGCTAACTATTCTTTATTTTATATATTTAAAAAGTAAATTTAATGCAATATTTTTAATAGTATGTTTCATAATTTTTTTGATTATAAAAATTTTAAATTGTGTTCTATGTATAAAAAAAAATTTAACTTTTATTTATACTTAGATATATAGATGAAAAGTTGTAAAATAATGAAGACTATTCATACATATTTAAAAATTAAAAAATTTTAATTACTCATAATAGCAAAAATAAATACTATTTTCGTATTTTTTTTAGAACAACATAAACATTTTTGTATGTATTTTAAGTTTGTGTAGATTTTTAGTAAACATTTATCATAAAAATATCAACGTAATTTGTGGGTTAATAACTAGTTTAGTATTAAACTAATAATATTAATTATATATATTTATATCATTTACTTTCATAACTAAATTTGAAGCTAACATATGCTCCCAAGTCCTAAGCGCAGGCACATTATTTATCAGTCTTTTATTATGAAGAAACCATGGTGTATTATTTTTCATCATTAAAACAATTCGTAAATTTTAATTCTTGGAACTACGAGATCAACCTATATATTTTTCAAAATCAAATTTCCTCGTGTTATAATGGTAAGTAAAAGACTTTTATTTTACTTTGTATAATGCCGCTACGATTGTTTCAAAACTTTTTTTATCCTAATTTTATTTGTTTGTTAATGTACCATCATCATAAGAATTAATCAAACTAAACATGATACATTTATAAGTTTTTTTTAACAAGATGCTACCTAAGTATATAATCATTATGAACATTTAGGAATTTCAATCAAGGGTATTGTATATTTGAAATTTCAATTTCATATAGTAACCCTCAAAATAATTATTTACATTAAAGATAAAAAGAAATGTTAAGCACACCAATATACTAATTTAGCTAAACAAGCCATTGCAACTCCTACTATACCCTCATCCCCCGTTTTTACATCCACCCATCTTAACCTATACATATATCACTACAATTCCAGATAATAATAAATGACTACGTTTTTTGGCGTTAACTAAAGTAAGTCTTCAAAAAAAAAAACACTTTGTCATCTTGTTTTCTGCAAGTTTCAAAAAATTTATAAAAAGACAACACACCTAGAGAGATAAAGCTAAATAAGTACTCAAACGGAAATATTAAATTTGATTGTGAACATGGCCATGAGCAAAATCACAAATAAGAGGAACTAATATTTGATCATTAATTATATAGGAAATCATGATAAAAACATATATGTTGCATGCAATGTGACTTTCATCCATTCTACCATACAACTTAAGAATTGAGTAGAAAGATGTTTTGTCAAAATTCCTACTGCTTTTGGAAAAAACTACCCCATTAATTCAATTTGTGTTTTAGCTAAAAACAATTTACTAATTTTATAACTCTTAACTCTTGTTAAAATATGTATGTGAACACGGGCATCAAAGTGCACCATTAATTGTGTAAATTTTAAAGCATGTTTTACTATATTTAAGACATAAGACACATATGTATACATCCACTCTGTTGATGATATACCTGTGTTGTGTTTTCATGGGGGAAAATATTAAAGATGTTTTCCCAAAAATCCATTTGACTCTATATAGTAAGTGGGGGACTACATACGCTAAAAAAGAAAACAGTGTCAACGTCTGTACCCATCCCCATATACAATGAAAAATAACTACATGATTTCCTAAGTAAAATCACAGGTACGTTTAATTCTTCATGCTCACCTTGAATTAGATTTTCTTTATTCCAATGTTGTAATCAACAATTAATAAATGTTCATCTGTTTATAAATCGTTTGTGTTATCAATTAAGGTAGTTGAGTATCAAATCCAAACATGTTTATAACAATTTATATAACAGTGTTCTATTTATAAAATATATAATTGAATTCAAATTAAAGATTACATACTTTATGGCATATTTGGCTTGGCTTGACATGTTATAAACTAAGGTTCATAGGCCGGAAGAAATTTGGGAAAAATTCTTCATATAATATTTAACATTAAATTAAAAAATATTTTATAAGAAATATATCATTACTTTCAATTTGTATAACAGTAAATATGTTATCTACTTTATTTTAAGTATATATTTATCATTATGTATCTATATATATTAATGAATAAAAATGTTTAGTGTCACCTGTCGTTTTCTCGCTTAACCAAATTTTATTTTCTTGACCAATTTTCCATATATAATCTCATTAATTAGTTATTTAATTATATTTAAAATTTATGTATAAATATAATCAAGATCTACATTATTTAACTACTATAAATAGAAAACAAATTTTTTAAAAAATTTAAATTAATGTCAGATTTAACTTCTAATTTTAGCTAACTATTCATTATTTTATATATTTAAAAAGTAAATTTAATGCAATATTCGTAATAGTATGTTTTATAATTTTTTTTAATTATAAATTTTTTTATTGTGTTCTAAGTATAAATAAATTTTTAACTTTTATTTATACTTAGATATATAGATGAAAAGTTTTGAAAAAATGAAGACTATTCATACATATTCAAAAATAGGAAAATTTTAATTACCCATGATTAATATTTAATAGTAGTTATTATTAACAATTTTTAAAATATATTTTATTTTTAAATTTATATGTATTTAATCGATATAATTAAAAGTTTCGGTTTTACATAAAAATTAATGTTTATGTATATTTTATTAAAATAAATAAAATATTATAAAATATGATTTTGTTATTATATTTACGTTTTACTTATGTTTAATATATTTTAAAAAATATATAACACATAATATGTTTTTTAATTAGATATAATAAAGTGTATTTATCTTTTCTAGATGTTATTTAATAATATTGTATTTTTTTCATTTATAATAAAATCTTATTTATTTTAATATTCTATTTAAAGTTTATAGATAAATTATATAATTTAAGGATTTTTTAAGTTTAGATTTAAATTAGCTAAAAAATTATCAAATGTCAAATAGATAATGATGGTAAATAACATAATTAGATAATGTAACATTGTAGATAAAATTAATTATTTATTAATATTTATAGATATCAGAAATAATAAATTGTATTTATCCTTTATTTTATATTATCCTAAAAATGATAATATTGTATTTATCGTTTTTGGTGAAATATGATAACACCATGTGGCAAATTGTGTTGTCCTTTGTTATATACATAGATATAGATATAGATTTGGGACTTGCTTTCTTACTGCATAATCAAGATATGTACGCAAGTTTATATGTGTGTGTTTCAAAGACTTCAAGTATATCAGAGAAAGAAAAGGATCAAGAGCAAGAAATTGAAGATATCAAATTAAAATTTAAGTTGTACGGACTTCCTCTTTGTCAACCTCATCGTCTTTCTTTACCATCATCATTCATCACCTTACTCAAGATTAAAACAAGGTAAATAACCTTCAGTTCTTGTAACATTGTTGGTGAGATGAGTAAAAATGTCTAATCAGATTATCAAGTTTGTATGGGTAAGCTTTGTACGTAAACCAGTGATTAATACATTTATAATCGAATTTTGGATTGAAATTGGTAGCTGGGCAAAAAAAAAAAAACACTAATAAAACTTGCTTGTATAGGGTAGTGGTCATTACAGTGGTTGTGGTCACGAGGGTTGCAACTAACACAACTTGGTTTTAATTTGGAAAACGAAAATAAATAAGTTAAACTAGCAAATAGGCTAGTATTACTATGGTATGTTAATATAATTTAGATAAGTCTATGGTATCAATAATTTAGATATGTCTGGGTATCAAACACAATGACAATTATAATGGAATGATCATACAAGGTTTTTGTTGGTACACCCTGTGTGACGATAGCAGTCTAAGTGATCCTACATTGTGATTTTAACAAGTGTTTGTTATATATGTTTATATATGGTTGATATTTATTATTGTTTGTATGTTTGAACTTGATGTAACGTATTACAATAAGTTCAAACACAAAGATCAAAGATAAAATCAATCATAAGGTAAAAACATAAGTTTCAATACTAAGTTGAGTATGTGAAATAGTATATTCGAATTATATAAGGTTTGACATTCGAATCTGTGACAGATTCGAATGTGGTCCTAGATTCGAATGTAGGCAGATTCGAGAATGTCAATGAGGACAAACTCGAATGGGCCTTGGGCCAGATTCGAGTTTGGCCCATGTCAGACTCGAATTAGCCTCTATAATTAGGGATAGACTCGATTAATTATGAGACTTTTTGCAGAATTCGAGAGTGATTAAGCAAAAGGCGATTTCGAGTTTATCATCAGTGTTAGTGCCGTTTCGGAGAGAATCAGTTCGTAGGATCGTTCGTGTGTCGTTCGTTCAGCTTCTGATAGTCTCCGTGTTTCTTGGTGAGAGTTGTTTCCGTCTACCCGTTAACGAGGATTCCGCACTCGTTGACGGTTTCGCGTCTAGATAGATCTCGTAGTGGTAGACCTTACAAGTGGTATCAGAGCCTTAGGAGTGTTCTTCGTGTTTTTCGTGTTCATCTAGATACATTCTAGGTTTCTTGACGCTTTTGGACGGTTTTTCTCTCAAAATCGTGTTTTTCGTGTTCGTCGAGCTTAGCAAATAGTCATCCGGGAAATACTTTGTGTTTTTCACGTTTTTGATCGAAATCAATATTTTTCATTGTAAAAATATTGATTTAATATGCAAAACGTTAAAAAATCAAAGTATTAGCCGTTTTTCGAGTTTGCGGCGCTCGAATCTATTAGGGGTAATTAGGGTTACACTTAGTCTCGAGTCTAACCAAATACGCTCCTTTCGAGTCTGATACAGTGTGTTTTCGAATCTAATTCGAGTTTGTGCTACATTCGATAGAGGTCTCGAGTCTGCTGACATTCGAGTTTGCTTCGAGTTTAGTTTAGTTTCGAATAGGGTTTCAAATCTACTGTGTCTTCGAGTTTGTCTTGACCTTCGAATCTGAGGACTTTTCGAATCTGACATAATTTCGAATTTAATTGAAATTCAACACTTAATCGAATTTAATCCCAAAAGATTTAATCTAAATTAGATTCGAATCTACCTAGATTCGAAAGAGTTAGCTTAAGTCAGTTTCGAATTAAATTAATTAAGTTCAAATTCAATTCCTTTTGAAAAGATGTCAAATCTTCAAAAATTCCTGGAAATGGACCACGAGGTCGGGAAGGCAAACACTCCGCCTAAGCTGATGAAACTCGAGGATTATTATTGGTGGAAAGATCGGTTTACCGATTTCGTGCGTTTCAATGATATGCGCATGTGGGTATATATTGACGAATGATACATTCCACCAATTTCTGAAGTTGAAGGCCGTCAGAGAGTCTTATCATACCAAATGATGAAAGAGGATGATAAGAAACTGTATGAAGCCGAGAACAAAGCGTTTTCGATAATTCGAATGGCGTTGCCTCAGGATATACTACACACATTCAGGACTCAAAAGACATCTAAGGAACTTTGGGAGTCACTAGAGAAGAGGTGTGAGGGTAATCCTAGGGTTCGTCGAAAGCGTACGGAGCTGTTGAAACAACAGTTTGCGATCTTCAAGGCGTTAAAGGATGAACAGCTGGATGATACCATCACCCGGTTCTATCATCTGTTGACGGAACTTGAAAGTCACGGGATTGAGTATACTGACACCGACAAGAACAATAAGCTTCTTGATGCCTTACCAGCCAAATGGGCTATGTATGTGGCAATGATAAAGCTAAATGAGGATAAGTATTATACCCAATCTCTGGAGGATATTGTGGGAACGTTGCGAGCTTATCATTTCGAGCTACTGAAGGCCGAAACTGATTACGAACAAGTCCAGAATCCAGCAATGTATTTTGGAAAATCAACAAAACCTTCAGCGACCGCCGATCTGAAGACTGCTACAGCGTTTTTCACCGGAGAAACGTCGTCACCAGCAGAGTCTGATGACACGCTGAACAGAGCGTTCTTAGGATTAGGAAGATCGGAAGAACCGCAGCCTCAAGTACAACAGGCATCGACATCTCAGAGCTATTCTAAGATGCCCATGAGCGCAAAATCAGCGGAAGAACATTTGAATCTACTTGCTTCATTTGTGGCCGCTTACGGGAACTGCGTTCAGGGAAAAATTAACGATCCTGCTCTCTGGGATGAAGACTACGATCAGGTCGACCCTGATGATCTTGAGGAAATGGATCTTAAATGGCAACTGGCCATGGTAACCCAACGGGTTAAAAGATTCATCAAAAGAACTGGGAGGAATCTGACAATGAACAACAAGGGGATTGGATTTGATAAGTCCAAAGTAAAGTGCTACAACTGTCAAGGTCTGGGACACTTCGCCAGAGAATGTCAGAGACCGAAGGTAGATACGTACCAAGGGCAGAGTCAGCATCAGGGAAAGTTTCAGAATCAGTCTCAACAACGATATCTTCCGAGTTCATCTGCCGGTCAAGCCAATCTAGCTGGTCTACTATCAAATGTCACTTCAGACAGACAGCTAGATGGTACTTATGACTGGAGCTCACATCCAGAATCAAATGCTCGGGCTTTTATGGCTGAAGTCACGGAGAATGGGTGTGAAGGAGAAGAGCAGACCACAAGGGAAAGCAGTCCGATGTGGGTGGAGAAGACGAATGATCAGACGATTCTGGAGTTTGCCGCTCAGATGGCCAACGTGGAATCTGATAACTCAAAGGTTAGTCTGACTTACTCTCTTTTTCATGAGTTATGTGCATTGTGTGTTTCTTCTAATGATAGGCTAAATTTAGTCTTAGACTCACATAAAACCATAACTGCTCAAAATGAGTCATTAAAAACTGAAAATGCTAGCCTAAACGATATTAAGCAAGATCTTAAGGAAAAACTTAAGGTTGATGCTCAAGACGTAATAGTTCTAAAAGACAAACTGAGTGAGCAGTGTGTTAGGTTAGAGCTTATGTATGAGCATGTAGAGGCCTTGACCAAAAACCTTAAGGACAAAGACATAGAGCTAGCTGAAACAAAGGTAAAGGTAGCAGAGGCCAATAGTAAGCTAGAGAAGTTTAGGAATTCAAGCCTGAACCTAGGGAAAGTTTTAGATGCTCAAAGACAATCTAAAAAACATGTAGGTCTAGGATTTCATGAAATTCCTCCACCTTTTAATGCAAACTACGTGCCTCAACCTCAGGAGAAAACTGACAAATCAGTAGACTTAGAGGACATACCTGAACCTATATCTGAGCCTATAGTAGAAAATACACCTAAGGTGGCTGACACAACTGTCAAGGTTAAGAAAGTCAAATTTGTGTCTTCCTCCAGTGAAACACCTGCAGGAAAACATAAAATTGATTGGTCTGATCAGGACGATGAGCCAGTCGCAATAGATGTACAAAAGGACCAAGACACTAGTGAGACACCTAAGTCTAAGGGCACACACAAGAAGTCCATAGATAAGATGTCTTGCTTCAGATGTCATGAAAATGGGCATGTTGCTTCTCACTGTCCGCTTAGGAAAGCCGAAGTTACACCTAAGACAGTGAACCCAACACCTGTTAAGCCCTCAACAAATGTGGCGAGCACTAGTAGTTCTCAGAGTACCGAGAAAACTGTGCAGGCCACACCAAAACAAGTTGTGAAACAAACACCGGTAAAGGTTGGACCAAAGGAAGTGGTTAGGACAAATTCACCGAATCGTGTCATTAATCAATCTAGGTCAGCACCTCAGCAAGTCTATTGGAGCACAACACCTAGCAGGGCACACACTCCAGTTAGGTTTCATACTCCTGTTAGACATTACGCACCGGTAAGATCTCAGGGATTACAGTCCGAAATGCAATATAATAGGAATTATTCAAGAGCTCCACAACAAATGCCTACTCAAAGGCAAAGAGTGAATTTAAATCACTCGGCACCACAACAAACTCCTGTTCAACGACCCAAGTCACCTGAAAGGCGAGATGGGTATTTGAAAGAGTTTAAATATGTGGACGAGAATGGTATAACCAAGTCAGTTATGGCTTGGGTTCCCCGTGATAACTAACCTATTTTCTTTCATGTGCAGGAGATTACCACAGGTCCAAACAACAAATGGTTCGTCGACAGTGGATGCTCCAGGCACATGACAGGGGAACGAAGTCTCCTTACAGACTTCAAGGGTGGGAATCGGGGATTTGTATCATTCGCGGGTAACAAAGGAGGAAACATCACGGGTACCGGAGTGGTCACTAATGGGACGATCAAGATGGACCAAGTTTATCACGTTGATAAACTGGTTCACAATCTCATTAGTGTATCTCAAATCTGTGACAAGAAGAATTCAGTGTTGTTCACTGACACTGAAGCGTTAGTGCTAAAACCGGGATTCAAGATTCCTGAAGAATGGGTATTAATGCGGGCACCAAGGAAGAATGACTTGTACATGCTTGATATGAACAAGCCGGAGACTTCGATGGGGCCAATCTGTCTGTTATCCAAAGCTTCGGAGACGGAATCGGTATTGTGGCACAGACGCATGGCTCACCTGCACCTAAGAAAAATGAACTACATAACAAAAAATGCACTGGTGCAAGGTGTGCCTTTGAAGAGCTTTCAGTTCGAGGACAAGTGTCTACCGTGCAAGAAGGGCAAACAACATAAGAAGACACACAAGTCCAAGACGCAGAACTCCATAACCTCAACATTCGATTTGTTGCACATGGATCTTTTCGGTCCAATCAACAAAAGAAGTATAGGAGGTAGTTGGTACTGCTTAGTTATCACTGACGATTACTCACGATTTTCTTGGGTTTTCTTTCTAGGTACAAAGGACGAGACGGCTTCCAAGCTCATCGGGTTCTTAGACCAAGTGGAGAATTCCTACGGAACAAGGGTTAAAAGGATACGTAGTGATAATGGAACTGAGTTCAAAAACACTGTAATTGGTGTATATTGCCTATCAAAGGGCATAGTGCATCAATTCAGTGCACCATATGCGCCTCAACAAAATGGGGTGGCCGAACGTAAAAACAGGACACTGATTGAGGCAGCTAGCATTATGTTGTCGGATTCAAAGCTTCCTACCATGTTTTGGGGGGAGGCAGTGAATACCACATGTCACATTTTAAATAGAGTCCTAACTGTCAAATCTTTGAACAAAACCTGTTATGAAATTTTGAATAAACGGCCACCTAATTAACTGGCTTCAAACCGTTTGGGGTACCATGCACTTTATTGCGTACAAAACATCAACCGAAGTTTGGTGAAAAGGCTGACGAAGGATACTTCCTAGGTTATGTGCCGAACTCACCAAACAAACGGGTTTTTAACGAAACAAATGGTACAGTGGAGATTGTGTATAACATTGAAGTCACAAGTTATACACATGAACCCCAAATAGGTCCGGAATGGATATTTGACTATGATAAATTATTTGAGTCATTTAACATTCCTTTGGATGATAATGCAGGTACAATCGAAAAGGACATGGCGACGTTGCATCTGAATGACGATGGTCATACCTTTCCGAGAACTACGTTTGAATCCACATCCGAGCCTACTGCGACTGTAGATGGATCTCCAGAAGTTGCTGATCCAAAAGCACCTACAACTGAGAACCAGACTCAGGCAACAAGTTCCAATTCAGAGGAAAATGTCCACGAGGAGGAAAATGTAGAATCTGAGGCTGTTCCCCCATTAGGTGAAATAGGATCTAACTTAGGAGATAATCTAAGAGTTGATGAGATAGAGACCTCTAGGATCAACAAGGACCATCCTATAGAAAGCATCATAGGAAATCCTAACGAGGGTGTGAGGACTAGGAGTAGTTTAAATAACAACACTGTGTTGTTGTCGATGATAAATGACTCCGAGGCATATCACACATGTCTCTATTCATGTTTCATATCGCAAGTAGAGCCTAAAAATGTGCAAATGGCACTTAAGGATAACTCCTGGGTTGAAGCGATGCAGGAAGAACTTTCACAATTTAGGAAACTAAGTGTGGGAGTTAGTTCCATTACCTCGAGGGGAAGTTGCCATAGGAACCAAATGGGTTTTTAAGTGCAAGAGAGACGATCGGGGTATAGTCACGCGCAACAAGGCTAGGCTAGTTGTAAAGGGTTTCAACCAAGAGGAGGGAATCGATTACAACGAGGTTTTTGCACCAGTAGCAAGGCTGGAAGCCATTAGGTTGTTTCTAGCTTTTGTCTCCTTCAAGGGCTTTAAGGTATATCAATTAGATGTTAATAGTGCTTTCCTATATGGAAAAGTGAAGGAGTTGGTGTATGTAGAACAACCACCCGGATTTACAGATCCAAATTATCCTGATAGAGTATATCGCTTAGATAAGGCTCTATATGGATTGCATCAGGCACCAAGGGCGTGGTACGAGACTCTATCCAACCATTTATTAGAGAACGAGTTTGAAAGGGGTAGGATAGATAGTACTCTGTTTGTTAAGAGGAAGGGAGAACATTTTATCTTGGTACAAGTGTACGTCGATGATATCATTTTTGGATCATCAGACGAACAGATGTGCAAAGATTTCGAGAAGGTGATGAAGTCGAAATTCGAGATGAGTGCAATGGGAGAGTTAACTTTCTTTTTGGGGTTACAAGTTGACCATAAGAAGGAAGGGATGTTTATCCATCAGACGAAGTATGTCTATGACATATTGGAACGTTTCGGGATGGAGGGAACAAAATTGACTGCCCATTTCAGCACGCCGATTCAAGTGAATCACAATCTCGGACCGGGTACTGAAAGTGATACCGATGTGGATCCGACGTTATATCAGGCCATGATTGGATCACTTATGTATTTAACTGCTTCAAGACCTGACATCATGTTTGCTGTGTGTATTTGTGCTAGGTTTCAAGCGAATCCGGAGGAGATGCATATGAAAGCTGTGAAGCGGATTCTACGATACCTCAAGTCGAAACCGAAGCTGGGACTTTGGTATCACGCGGAGGGAGATCTAGGGTTGGAGGCGTACACGGATTCTGACTACGGAGGATGCAGCGTGACGCGCAAATCAACAACTGGAGGTTGTCAGTTCCTAGGAGGGATATTGGTATCCTGGCAATGCAAGAAACAGACGTCGGTAGCCGTATCAACGTGCGAGGCCGAATATGTTGTTGCTGGTAGTTGCTGCTCACA
Organism: Centrapalus pauciflorus; assembly: GCA_020465985.1. Lineage (NCBI taxonomy): Eukaryota > Viridiplantae > Streptophyta > Magnoliopsida > Asterales > Asteraceae > Centrapalus > Centrapalus pauciflorus. The sequence goes on from JAANYP010005051.1 coordinate 167,079, forward strand.
GGTTCTGTGGATTCAACAACAATTGCGGGATTACGGTTTGATATGGCTGTTCGAGTTTTTGTGCCGAAGCACAATATGGTCATTCACCCCGACCATCATATCCCTGAGGCGCAGGGTTTTCGACAAATGTTGGATTTCCTAGTAGAGTCTAGGATTGTGTGAGGATCTAAATCTGAATTACCAAGACTAACTGATTTGAATTTATCAGAGTATAAATCAATAATCTTGCTTTGAATCAAAGTTTAATCAAGAAGTTTGCGGAATAACACTTAATTATTTTATCAAAAACTTTCAGAATCAATAATGAATAAACACACAAGAATTGATCAAGACTGTTTGTATTGCTGAATTCAACGATTACAATCACCTCTAATCTGTTTGATTAGACGAAGAACACAGACTGTTCTTAGGGTTTTACAACCTTAGAGGCTTATGAAAACTTAATCAATAAAGCAATTACAGACTCAAAATATGCAGAAACTCCTATACAATAGAAAGACCTATTCTATGCATTTATATTGCTTCTTGATATGTTTCCTTGACGAATGATGACTTCTCTGATAGTAGATATGCTGGAATCTTCATGTAGATATCTTTTCCTGAAAATCAGCACTTTCTGTTTCTGAAACTGTTGAGCAGCTTGAATCTCTTGACAGTATGAACAAAGCAGCTTGAGTTGTTTTGCTCTGGCAGCTTGAACTTTTACACTGGCAGCTCGAGTTTCTTCAACTAGCAGCATGAACTTTGAATTTACATTTAAAATCTACTAACAGTCTGAGAAGTCTAACTAACAGCTTGAACATACTTAAACTATTTCCCAACAATCTCCCCCTAACTTAAATTCTTTACACAAGACTTTAAGTTCTATACAAGAATTGGAAATGAATAAGTAAACTGTTATTTACAAACCAAGGCTTTCAAAAACTTACAACTGTGCAAGTTTATGATCTATAGCCTTCAAAAATTCTCTCTTCATCTCTTCTTTATCACAAGATATCCTCACTGATTTTATTTGGAGTAGCATATCTTTTGAAAAATTGTAAAACTCAAGATTGAAGAAAATACCAGATCCATCTGTGAATTTGATTCTGAATGTCTTTGACTTGACAAACAGATCAATCTGCTTGATCTTTCTCCCTTTCTTTTCAGCATCTTCTATCTCTTGTATTGCAAACTCAGGGTCAACCACTGTACTTAGATCTTTGATGAGTTGCTTGACTTGTGGAAGAGCAGACCTCACTTGTGTAACTGACCCGATATTGTACATCTTTATCAATTCATCTCTGGTCAGCTTCTGTACTATCTGCCAAAAAGTGTCATACTCCTCTTCAGGTCCAGACTCTCTTCTGATTACAAACTTCATTCTCAAGTCACGGTCATCCAGTGACTTAGCAAACCAGTAGTTGATTTGAGGCTTTGTAAAATCATGCTGATCAATCAGCTTCTCTATCTCCATAGCCTTTTGTAGTTGTTGCTCAAAGAGCACTCTTTTAACCGATGAAGGAATAGAGACAACTGCTTGATCAGAGGGAGCAGGTGCACTGGCACCAGCTTCAGCTTGGACTGATTGGGTTGATGGTTGGACTTCTTGGGATGGTTGAGCTTCTGGAGATGGTTGAGCTTCTGGAGAGACTTGTGTTCTCTGTCTTTTGTCCATCTCCTTATCATGAATCTCCTGCAGCCTTTCAGTAGAGATGGACTGAGCCATTTTCTTTGGAATACCTGCTGCAAAGGCAAAATTGATAAGAAATCTTCTATGCTCAGCCTTGGAGTGCCCTGTAGGCATCTTTCTTTTCCTTGCTCCTTGCTTGACCACAAACCCCTTTAAGTAATCACCTAAAGTCTCATCATCATCCATTGGGGTTTGGGCTTGCTGCACTAATTCTTTGTCTTGTTCTTCTGCTATTTTTCTGGCAACTTCAGCATCAAAGGCAATTTGGGCTTCTTTTGAGGAAAATTTATGCTTTGGAGACTCAATGAGAATGCCCTTGCCCTTGTCTTTTGTAGCAGATGTTGTAGCTTGGACTGTGCTTGATGAAGCTTGAATTCCTACTCTGATCACAAATCCAGTGGCTTTTGAAGGAGCAGCATGAGTTTCTAGGCTAACAGCATGAGAAGCTGTTGGGACTGCTAGCCTAGAAACTGGAACTGTTGGTGCTGCTTGGACTGATTTGGGAACCTCCTGATTCTCCTCCTTTTTGGAAGCATTGGTTTGGTCAGAAGGACCCACAACCTTTGCTCCATGGGTTTGAATCATCTGCTCTATTTTCATGATTTTATTTCCACAGAGGGTGAACCCTTTGTGAAGATAATCCATGCGCTTATTCTGAGCAGCCTCTGCCTGTTTTAGTGCAAAAATTTGAGCCCCCTGTGCAGCAATGATGGACATTTGATATTCCAACATGGCTACAACAGGTTTCAGCTTGGGATCCGTCAAGAGCATGAGTTGCAGACTTGTCTCAAGATCAGAAAACACCTGAGGTTTTGCTTGTGATCTATACTGACATTAAGACCAGAAGTAGAAACTTTCTGGGCCCTCTTTTCTTTGGTTCTGGGGACTTCCAGCTTGTGTTTGCACACTTGCTGTTGCCATGGGCGTGGTCCTTAGCCTTATGTTGGGCTGTCCTGTGCCTCTTGTGCAGAGACATCAGTAGTGCCAGCCACCAGAACCATATGAACCATCTCTGAAGAGATGTTCACCTCCTGAGAGAGGATTGGGAAGTTTCTACTGGTTCCCTTTGATACTTCTTGTGAGAAGTATCCTCCTGCACAGGGATATATGGCCTTGTCCTAGGGGAGGAGGAGGAAGGAGCTCCTGGTCCCCTTTTTCTTTTGTATATGTTTCTGAGTGGGCGTGTTGGCTGTACAAAAGGATCAGATAGAATATTTGTATCATGAGGAGTGGGTTGGGGTCCTGGGGGTGAAGCAGGAATGTTGGGCTGTGTCTGCTCAGGACCCTCTCCTCTGTTTCCGGGAATGATGTTCATCATTGCAGAGGGCAATGGAGCATCTATACTTACAAAATTGGCACTTGGTTTTAACAGCCTTTTGATTGAAGACAATGAGTGCCTATGGGAAACATGTATCCGTTTATGTAAATGTGGAGTTGTGCAGGTGTGTGCAATAAGTTCTGCCAAAAACCTAGGATGCATCAGAAATTTCCCATTTTTTAGGGAATGATGCCTTAACATCCCCTGAAAAATCATGTTAGAAAAATTGAACTATTGGCCAGTAGAAAAGCACACTAAGGCAGTGGCAATATTTGAAGAAAACTCAGACCAACCAGTTCTTTTGGGGCTTCAACATTGCTGAATAATATGCACAAGGTATTTCCATTTAGGAGAAAAGTGTGCCTTAAGAAAAGTAAAAGAATCAGCAGGACCCCTATAACCAATATTTTGAAGACCAAAATGTAAAGCTTGAAGGGATAGGTCGGTTATACCTGAGGCATCTTGAAGATGCAAGTGATGTCTGATGGATTCCTCAGTGATATTGATGATAGTTCCATCAATCTTGGATATGAGGGTAGGCACTCCATTGATTGTTTGAACTGATGCATGATTCCAAAACTGTTCAATATGGGAGATGTATATAGTAGGGTTAATGGATAGGGCATAAAGGACATGGGAGTGCCTAAGGAAATCCATCATTGCATGAAACGGTTGAAGTTCAGAGTGTTTTAGGGTGTATGGGAGGCAGTTGTGTTCTTTTACAAACTCCATTGATGAAGAAACGACGGTTTAGGGTTTGAAAGAAGAATGTGTGATTCGTTCAGAGAGAAAGCAAGAGGCCGTGGAAGAAGAATATGTAACTGGTAGTTACAACTGAACGAAATCGGGACCTTTAAAAGTTTCGAAAAGGTTGGGTCCCGCGCACACATTTGAGAAATTACCCAAATACCCTGCACACTTTGACAGATCAAGTGAAAACAACGAACAGCATGAGAAAATGAACTAGCAGCATGAGAAAATACTCATGCTGTTAGTTTAAACTTATGCATCTTTTCAATGAAACAGTGTCTCCCCCTTAAATAAGCATACTGAGTAGATAATAATGAAAACCAATTAATCCATGTTTACCATGCCAATATTTGATACTAGGAAAGTGAACCTTCCTACATCAAAAGGTTTTGTAAATAGATCAGCTAACTGATCATCAGTATGAATCTTGGTAACTTGGATCAATTTCTTTTCATTACAATCTCTGATAAAGTGAAATCTGATTTCTATATGCTTGGTTTTGGGAATTTCACTGGGTTTTGCACAATGCTGATTGCACTTGAGTTGTCAATATAAATAGGAGTGGATAAGAAATTCATACCATAGTCTCTTAGTTGATTTTGAATCCACATTACCTGGGAGCAGCAGCTTGCAGCTGCTACATATTCTGCTTCAGTGGATGATGTTGACACAGTTGTTTGCTTTTTGCATTGCCAAGAGACCAATCTTGCTCCTAAGTATTGACATCCACCAGTTGTGGATTTTCTGTCAATGTTGCAACCACCGTAGTCACTGTCAGAATAAGCAGTTAGTTCAAAAGGAGAGTCTTTAGGATACCATAGGCCTAAATGTGGTTGGCCTTTAAGGTATCTAAAGATTCTCTTAATAGCAACCAAGTGAGAATCCTTTGGAGAGCATTGAAACCTAGCACACACATAGACAGCAAACATTATATCAGGTCTAGAAGATGTTAGATACATGAGAGATGCTATAAGGGATCTGTATAGATGAATGTCCACATCTATGCCATCTTTGTCTGTATGGAGCTGTTTATGAGGATCCATTGGAGTGCTTGCAACCTTTGTGTCTTGATAGCCAAACTTTTCCAGTATGTCTTTGACATACTTTGATTGACTTATGAATAGACCAGTAGGCTTCTGTTTAACCTGCAACCCTAGAAAGAATGTGAGTTCCCCCATTGAACTCATTTGAAACTTTTTGTGCATTAGGGTCTCAAATTCTTTGCACAGACAATCATTTGTTGAGCCAAAGATGATGTCATCAACATAGATTTGGACAAGTAGAATCTCAGCTTTGATGGACTTAGTGAAAAGTGTTTTGTCCAGAGTGCCTCTCTTGAATCCATTCTGTAAAAGGTATGATGATAGAGTGTCATACCATGCTCTGGGGGCTTGATGGAGACCATAAAGAGCCTTGTCTAGCTTGTACACCTTGTCTGGATACTTGTAGTCTTCAAATCCAGGAGGTTGACACACATATACCTCCTCTTCAATTGTCCCATACAGAAAAACAGACTTGACATCCATTTGATACACTTTAAATCCTTTGAAGCTTGCATAGGCTAGAAATAGTCTGATGGCTTCAATTCTTGCTACTGGAGCAAAGACATCATCATAATCTATTCCTTCTTCTTGAGTGTACCCTTGTGCTACTAGTCTTGCTTTGTTCTTGATGACTATCCCTCTCTCATCCTTCTTGTTTCTGAACACCCATCTTGTACCTATTACTCTCTTACCTTTAGGAAGATCTACCAGAGTCCATACATTCTGGATCTTGAACTGTAGAAGCTCTTCTTGCATTGCCTCAATCCAAGATGAATCTTTTAATGCTTCTGATGCCTTTTTAGGTTCTAGTTGAGACATGAAACAGGCATGTTCAAAAGCAGCTAGACTGAATTCAGGAACTGATTGTTCAGCACCAGCAGTCTCATTGTGAACCATTTTCCTTGTTTGAACAGGAGTGCTTGGATCACCCAGTATTTGATTGAGAGGGTGATACTTGTGAACTCTTAGTGTGGGCTCTCTCTCTGTTTGAAAAGAAGTTCCAAGGTTTGTATCATCTCCATCAGAACCAGTGAATGGTTCAGTTTCGGGAACAGCTTGAGTTTCTAGGCTAACAGCATGAGAAGCTGTTGGGACTGCTAGCCTGGAAACTGGGACTGTTTCCTTTTGTGATGGAGCTGTGCTGTCAGGACTTGGGAATGGCACGTCAGTGTCTGGATTTGCATTAAGTGGAGCATTCAGGACCCCTGGAGGATCACATGACAGAAGTGGTAGAGTGGTGAAATCATCCCAGTCTGAAACTTTGTGCCAACAGCATGAGAAATTGTATTGGCAGCATGAGAGTTTGTGTTAGCAGCTTCAACCCTGTATGCATCAGCTTCTGCAGTATACTCAACAAAGCTCAGAGAATTTGTTAGTGAATCTAAATCAAACAACCAATCAGGACCAGTGCCTTTGATATTAGCAGTATTTTCATTAAATTCAACATTGGCACTTTCCTCAATTGTTTTAGACACACTGTTGTATACTCTATAGGCTTTGCTTTGAGTTGAGTATCCTACAAAGAATCCTTCTTCAGCCTTACTCTCAAACTTCCCTAAGTGAGTCTTAGTGTGAAGGATAGTACATGGGCATCCAAAGGGCTTGAAGAAAGCTATTAGGGGACTTCTGTTATGGAATAACTCATAGGGAGTTTTTCCTTGAGATTGGACAACTTCAACCCTATTTAGAACATAACAGGCTGTATTAACAGCTTCTGCCCAGAAAGTCATTGGCAGATTTGAATCAGCTAGCATTGTTCTAGCAGCCTCAATTAATGTTCTATTCTTTCTTTCAGCTACACCATTTTGCTGTGGTGTTCTTGGTGCACTATATTGTCTAGCAATGCCTTTGGACTCACAGAAACTGTTTAGAATTTGATTTTTAAATTCAGTTCCATTGTCTGATCTTATCACCTTAACTTTGGAATTGGATTGGTTTTCTATCTTAAGGATAAAAGACTTAACTAGCTCAGCAGTTTCATCTTTGGACCTAAGAAAGTAAACCCAAGTAAATCTGGTGAAATCATCAACAATGACTAAACAGTATGCCCTTTTATTCAAACTCAAAACAGATGTTGGACCAAATAGATCCATATGTAACAACTGAAGAACAGATGAGATTGAATTTACTTCTTTGGCCTTATGAGAAGTTTTGTGTTGCTTACCTTTAAGACATGCTACACAATGATCATCACAAATGAACTCCTTTTGTGGTAATCCTCTTACCAGATTCTTTTTAACTAAAGCATTCATGGACTTGAAGTTCATGTGACACATCCTTCTATGCCAAAGAGCAGACTCATTTGATGATGTTTTGGATATTAAACAGCTTAAAGTATTTGATTTAGTCAAGAGATCTGTGTCCAGGCAGTAAACATTGTCCTTTCTTGGTGTTCTTAGTAAAAAAAGTTTTTCAGGAACTTTGAAATCCTTTGAAAGAACAATGCACTCAGAATCTGTGAACAGAACAATGTTTTGTTTGTCACAGATTTGAGAGACACTTAATAAATTGTACTTAAGCTGTTCAACATACAGAACATCATGGAATGTCATGTTGCCTGCATTAACAGTACCTTTACATGTAACCTTACCTCCTTTTGAGTTGCCTCCAAATGCAACAAAACCTCCATCAAAACCTTTGAAATTTGATACCACTTGTCAGGATCTAAATCTGAATTACCAAGACTAACTGATTTGAATTTATCAGAGTATAAATCAATAATCTTGCTTTGAATCAAAGTTTAATCAAGAAGTTTGCGGAATAACACTTAATTATTTTATCAAAAACTTTCAGAATCAATAATGAATAAACACACAAGAATTGATCAAGACTGTTTGTATTGCTGAATTCAACGATTACAATCACCTCTAATCTGTTTGATTAGACGAAGAACACAGACTGTTCTTAGGGTTTTACAACCTTAGAGGCTTATGAAAACTTAATCAATAAAGCAATTACAGACTCAAAATATGCAGAAACTCTTATACAATAGAAAGACCTATTCTATGTATTTATATTGCTATTGATATGTTTCCTTGACGAATGATGACTTCTCTGATAGTAGATATGCTGGAATCTTCATGTAGATATCTTTTCCTGAAAATCAGCACTTTCTGTTTCTGAAACTGTTGAGCAGCTTGAATCTCTTGACAGTATGAACAGAGCAGCTTGAGTTGTTTTGCTCTGGCAGCTTGAACTTTTACACTGGCAGCTCGAGTTTCTTCAACTAGCAGCATGAACTTTGAATTTACATTTAAAATCTACTAACAGTCTGAGAAGTCTAACTAACAGCTTGAACATACTTAAACTATTTCCCAACAGATTGCATTTGCCTTATCCCATAACATTCAGATTGTAATTCCCTATGTTCGCCAATTTTATGATCATCTTCAGGTGGACTACTCTGTCACCCCGACAGTGCTGAGAACAAGGATCGCAGGGCAACCGTTGGTGTTCTCTGCCGATATGTTGCGTCAAGTGTTGCAGCTAGGCTCTCAGGAAGAAGAATCTGGGCCTATCGATTTTCCTCTGAGTATTATGCAAGTGGCCTTTCAGAGAATGGGTTATAGCCTAGATGTTACAAAGACTTCTTATATGAAGAGCGGGCTTATTGGCCAATGGAGATTTTTGGCTCATGTCTTCATGGTTTGTTTCGCGGCAAAGAAAGCCGGTTTTGACTATATCGTCTCGAAGATCCAATCAGGGATGATCGCGTTACTGTATAATTGGCCTTTCAGCTTTTCGGAAATGTTTTTCTCCGAATTCGTACATCAAATCACCGCTCCAAAGCAGCAACAATTTCTGCTGTATCCTCGATTTATAATGATGCTCATCAGACATTTCTTGCCGAATCTGCCTCAGCTGAATGAGATCCAAAGCGTAGCAGTGATGGATAAAAGGATTTTTGCGGATTGCTCCTCGCATAAAGGAAGGTTGGCGGTTCCAGTTGAGCGACCGATGTTTGGAGCTGTCTTGGATAGGAATTTTGAAGCTCCTGATACTGCCAACTGGGCAGGAGAAGTGGAAGTTCAAGCCAGGCAGCCACCGCAACAACAAAGACAACAACCGCGAGCACAGCCTCAAAGGAGAAGACAAAGAGCTACTGTGAGTCAGACTCAGGCATCAAGGCCTTCTACAAGTCAGCAGTCGGAGGTACAAGAAGCAAGGCCTTTGAATGTACCAAGTGAAGCTGATCAGTTGTGCCAGACTCTATATGAAATTTGGGAAGCAGGACCTAACGCCAATGAAGAAATATCTGCAGCGTTGGTGGGAGAATTACTTGAGCCTCCAGAGGGAGAAGAAGATGTGCTGTGAGATGTTGACGAATATGTGCCAGAGCAGACTGGTAATGATGAGTCATCATCTGCCACTGAATCAGAAGAGATGGAGGAGATAGAAGTTGAAGCTCCAGAGTCAGTGTCTACAGAACCTCATGTTCAAATTGGAACTTATGGATCACGGTTGGTAGTCAATGAAGAAGCTTCAAGGAGGAGAGTAACAAGAGAGTCTGATGAATCCGATTTTGAAGAAGAAGAAGTTGCACCGTTAGTGACAAGGCAACGGGCCAAGCGTCACAGATTTATGCAAGGATCGTCTTCCGCTTCAGCAGTACAATCTGAAAACCCTCAAACTCAAACTCCTCAATCTCAAGAACCTCAAACCACCATTCCATCACCACCACCTCAAGATGAACCGTATATCCCATCGCCAATCATTCCAACTCCGATACAGTCAATTCCATCAACCTCGACCACATATGCCGACAACCAAAGGTTTCTGCAGCTTAAAGCTCGCGTTGACTTCCAACATATCCAAATCTTAGGCCTAACAAAGGCAATCGGTGAGATTCAGACTCATAATGCAAATCTTGATAAGGAGAATGCCGATTTGAAAAGGATTGTGGGAAACGTTCAGGGAGAGAACGTAGAGTTAAAGACTTTTGTCTGCGATCAGGCAGCTGAGATAAGGTCGATGCGCTCCCTAATTGAGCAGTTAATGAAAAATTGAGATCATTAGTTAAAATTGAGATCAATATTAAAAAAAAAAAAAGACGGGCTCCAGTACCTGAGGGGAACTCTGAAAGCATTCAATTCACTGCCAAAGATTGAGATCAAGGCGTTAGCATGGAAAGAACTAATTAATATTGGCAATGATCCCTACGCAGATGTAATTGCAAGAATCATAAGGAAAGAGGGAAGATCAAGGAAGTTTGCACGCCTGAATCCAAGGATAGGAAGAAGAGTAGAGGATCCTTCTAGAATTGATCCTCTAACTGGGCGTCCTTGGATGAAGATTCAGTACAAACCAGTAAGATGTCTAAGAAATGGTGAAGAATCTGAACTGGTGGTATGTTGAGAGTGAGACTGGAGAAGCGGTGATGGAAGATTTTGAAGAAAAGGTGATTCTTAGAATCTATGATCCTCTTCATCTGGTAAACCTTTCTCGAGATGACCTTCAAAATTTGCATGCTCATAAGATTTCTAGTGACACTCATATGGATGGTGAGGCTAGGAAGTATGAGAATGTAGTTCGAGTGTGTATTGAAAAAGGTTTGTATGCTGGAAGCAGTTTGAATAAATAATAAACAAAGTTCTTAATCAAATGTGTGAATTATTAGAAGCTATCGTCAAGGGGGAGTCTGTTGGTACACCCTGTGTGACGATAGCAGTCTAAGTGATCCTACATTGTGATTTTAACAAGTGTTTGTTATATATGTTTATATATGGTTGATATTTATTATTGTTTGTATGTTTGAACTTGATGTAACGTATTACAAGAAGTTCAAACATAAAGATCAAAGATAAAATCAATCATAAGGTAAAAACATAAGTTTCAATACTAAGTTGAGTATGTGAAATAGTAGATTCGAATTATATAAGGTTTGACATTCGAATCTGTGACAGATTCGAATGTGGTCCTAGATTCGAATGTAGGCAGATTCGAGAATGTCAATGAGGACAAACTCGAATGAGCCTTGGGCCAGATTCGAGTTTGGCCCATGTCAGACTCGAATTAGCCTCTATAATTAGGGATAGACTGGATTAATTATGAGACTTTTTGCAGAATTCGAGAGTGATTAAGCAAAAGGCGATTTCGAGTTTATCATCAGTGTTAGTGTCGTTTCGGAGAGAATCAGTTCGTAGGATCGTTCGTGTGTCGTTCGTTCAGCTTCTGATAGTCTCCGTGTTTCTTGGTGAGAGTTGTTTCCGTCTACCTGTTAACGAGGATTCCGCACTCGTTGACGGTTTCGCGTCTAGATAGATCTCGTAGTGGTAGACCTTACAGTTTTGCGATTAAAAATGACATGAATTGGACAGAAAAATAATTATCGATAAAGATTTTAGAACAAGAACACACACAATAGTCGAAATGAGGAGATAGAAAAACTTAAATTCAAGCAAGGAAAAACATGTAATCAAATAGGATCACTCCCCTTAAACATTGAACACTCCCCGGAAAGCACGAATTGTTTAAAATGCTACAAAGACTTAAAGGAAACAATTACTTAAATCTCTTTTAAATGATTACCCACTCTTTCATCTAAATAATTAATACCGAATTCACACAAATTTCTTATACATGAATGCAATACCAATTACAATTGCAAACAATGACTATTTAGGTATGTAGATCTCTTTTAATAGCCAAACAATCTAACAACGTACTCACGACTTGAACACAAAAATCTCTTTTAAATGTTCACACCTTGAGTCATGTAAAAACCGAATGCTTACATAGATTTTACAAACTTTGAAAGATGATTTAGCTCACACCGAATGCATAAAGTTTATATCAAATTCCCACCAAAAACATAAAACCACCTCAAGCTATTACGAAAACACAATTTAAACTCACATTTTCACCATCTCTAGTCAAAATATTTAACAAACCAAATTACTTAGTTCATCAAAAACAAATACCAACTATTTCGAACTCTCATTATGGAAATAATCAAGCATTCACCGTAAGATTTAACAAGCATAAACGTAACAACAAGATTTTCATTTAAAGCAAGTAAAACTATATCAAATCATCTAAAAATATGAACAATCCAATGTTTAGGGTTGTTAACTCACATGATTACATTACAAAACTACTCAATAATCATGATTATGCAGTAAAACACTAACTTAGCAAATGAAAGCATCCTACACATTAAACTAAAGTTTAAGTAAGAAAACTCCCCAAATTATGTTGTTAATGATGGATTTGTGATCCCAAATGTTGAATCTTCAAGTTAGATACCCTTTTTAGATTAATTTCTCTCCAAAATCCATATACACTACTCTATGGACGTGGTTGAGTTGGTCTTAATGGCCCCGTGTTACGGATTTATTCCATATCGGTTAACTTGTGATTACTCTTTGGTCTCATCAAAATATTACTTAGTAGTGATATTTTACCCACGGGTTTACCCGCCACCCGTATCCGTGAAACCCTTGACGTTCACCCGCGGGTATACCCACGGTTTTACGTGTTAAACCCGCTATATGTATAGTCATTATTATACATATATATATATATATATATATATATATATATATATATATATATATATATATATATATATACACACACATACAAACACACACACACACAAACACACACACACACACACACACACACACACACACATATATATATATATATATATATATATATATATATATATATATATATATATATATATATATATATATATATAACTTGTCTTTTACTAATTACCCTGAACATTTCTAATTTACCTTGACCATTGTTATAATGTTGTCGAATTACTTTGCATTTGGAAACATTAATGATTAGTATGTGATATGTGCAAAATTATACATGTTTTTGTATCATTTTATCTCCAGTTTATGTGGTTTTCTGACCGAAACGCGTGAAAAAGATACTGATTTCATTAATATGTGTGTTCCGTAGGTCAGAAGTCATTAAATCAACATGGGAACAGAAATCAAGGCTAAAATTACGAGATTTTATGGTCCAGCCATCTCCCGTGATCGAAAGCAAAAATTTGGCGAAAAGTAACTCTACACGCCCGGGTAAGACTCTCCACGCACCTGCGTGGCTAAGTCCAGTTGAGCATCCACGCACCCGCTTAGAACATCCCACATGCCTGCGTGCCCAATTTCAGTCAAAGCAAACCACACACCCGCATAGCTTGCCCACGCAGGGTCATATGCTAGGCTAAAGCCACGCACCCGCGTACCTCTACGCACCCGCGTGCCGAGCCCAGCCCATCAGAATTCGTTTTATAAACCCTAGCATGCGGCAGACGAAGGGAGAGTCGATTAGCAGCAAATTTCAATACTTTTTGAGCGATTTTCAGAGATTTTCTTGCATCCTTCACGTATTTTAATGATGGTTTAGCTTAGGGTTTCGATTTATTGAAGATTTGAAGAATTTGGTTGGACTTTGGGTTTGATTTGTAACATCCCTATATTTTTAATCAATTGTAATTTAACATTTAAGACTCAATTTAATGCATTGATGGATTTATTATTTCAATTACGATCACAATGTAAAAATAAGAAAAGATGAGGAGAAATTCTCATCCTAGTTTTCTGAGCGAGCATAACTTGGAGAAACCGATCCGGACATTTAAAATCGGTCAAATAAGAAAATACAAAGTTGAGGGATGTGTTATGCAAATATGTCAAAAATGGCAAATAAAAGAAGGAAAATCCTTCATTTATCAAACCTCACTTTCTCTCTCTACTCTCTCGATTCTCTCTCCCTCTCTCTAAAAACCCACACTTTTATCATCAGAAATCTGAGATTTGTTGGATTCAAGTACTAAAAATCGGGAATCAAGCTTATTGGAAGGAACTATAATCAATACAACAAACGGTTTGAGGTAAAAATCGTTTTATATTAAGGATTTTTGATGTTTTGGTTCGGTTTTGGGGTAAACCGAATTATAGGATTGTGATCTCGAATGTAAATGCATGTTATATATTATTGTTGCTATGTTAAAAACGAGTATTGATGATGCAACATACCAATTTTCAGATTCAATTTCCACTTCTAAGTATGATTTTGAAGATAGTGTGTGTTTTAGTGTGTGTGTTCATCGCTATTTGAAGAAAAATGGACATAAATGAGTTAATTTGGTATATTGAGGTTGTATGTTAGAGTATAAAGTGTTAAAATAGTAATACTAAGCTCATGTTTGCAATATTAGACTCAAAACATTCAAAAATGGTCAAAAATGGAAATTTGGAAAATGTTGGAAATTATCCAAGTATGAACTCGAATTCGGACCATCCGAATTCGGGCACTGTTTATCCAAGTTCGGACCAATACTAAATTCGGCCTTCAACCCATTTAGGACCTTACTCAATTCGGACCACCCCTATTTCGGACCATCTGCATTTCGGACCATCCGAATTCGGATGTGGTCCGAATTCAGATCCAATTTCACTTAATTTTCAGAATTTAATTTTTAAGCAATTACTGATATTAAATCACTATTACACTGACTTGACAGATCATTGTGGTGTCATCTAATACACATTGATTCAGAGACACGACACACTGTACAACCCACTGTGAGTAATAGATTGTCATTCTAACATTTATTGTCTTTGCATTCACGTTTTACATATTCAATGGCATGTTCACATTGTTCATATACATCAATTGGCACTCATGAATGATTTGTTGTTATGATGCACACTCGTACTTGACATGTAACACACATGTAGCCAGCGTTCATTTGAAAGTGCATCTATTTACATCATGCTTCCACTGCATGATCATTACTTCACAATCTGATGCGACCTGGACTGGGGCTGACAGCAGGCCACTGTCGGGGATTGATCATCCCACTCGTTATCCTGGTCAGGTTCGGCACATCCCCGATCAGCATTTGAACTGCCAACCCCATGCTTGCACTGCATGGTTTTCACATACATTGGGGGTTACACTGTCCGTAATCACATTATGCTTGTAAAGAAATATTTGTTGTTTGTATAATTTGTTATCTCACTAAGCAAGTTAGCTTACTGTTGACTCACAATGTTTTCAGGCAAAGACAAAGGTGTAGCTGGACCTTCTACTTAAGCAATTTCAATTCAATATCCCAGAGACTTTAGAAGCTATTGGTACTTGAATGTTTGAAGCTTTGGGCTGGGATTTGATACTTTTAAAACAATTATGATGATGTAATATTTAGACTTTATCACTGTAGACATGTATTCTTATTGCTTTAGTGTGGAACTGCTTAAATCTGATTTAAGTATTCAATTTTAATTATCATGATATTCATTGGGTTGTGTGTTGATCCTGGTGATTCCATTTATACTATCAAAATATGAGGACGTCACAGTTTGTTATCAGAGCACTTGTTTGAGGTTTCAAGTGTCCGCGAGGACTTGGACTCAAACTTAGGTTATGATATTAGAATGGACTCCTAGGAAATGATCTGAACTAAGATAGGATTGACATGCATACGGGGACAAATAAAGGGTAACTGTAAACACTTAGGACTTACAAATAAATGTTCTAAATATAAATTGTTATATTTCAGAACATGTCAGGAGACGATATGACTCCTCAACAGATGTTCCAGATGATGCAAGCCCTCATGGAATAGAACAATGAGTTACAATCCAAAAGAATGGATGAACAGGCTCAGTCATTTGCGGACCAATTAAGGGCCAAAGATGAGGTCGAAGCCAAGAGACAGGCTGATAAAAGAAAGAACAAGGAACAACAACAAGACGATCAAGAGGAAAGACAAGGAGACACTGGGTCTTCTAAAAAGTCAAGGGGTTGTAGGTTTAAGGACTTCAAAAGTAATGGAGCTGTTACTTTTGACGGAACTGGAGATGCCGTCACAGCATTGGAGTGGATCACCACCACCGAACGAACTTTCAGAATCAGTGACTGCGCTGAAAAGGATATGGTCCGGTTTGCAACCGCAATGTTTGCAAGTGACACAGTTATGTGGTGGGATGCTATGACTAATGTGTTGACGATGGAGGTAGTGTCACACATGACCTGGAACGAGTTTAAGGAAGTGTTTTCTTAGCAGTACTGTCCGCCCGACGAGAAGCGACATCTCGAGGCGAAGTTTCTGAACCTAACCCAAGGAACAAAGACGGTTACACAATATGCCGTTTAGTTTCGCTCGTTTAAGCCTGTTCGCACCTCATCAAGTCGATACGGAGGAAAGAAAGATAGCCCGGTTTGAGGCCGGATTAGATTATGAGATTCGCCAAACCCTGTTTGGGTTCGGTATACAAGGTTTGCTGGTTTGCTGGAGGCTGCTCGAAATGTGGAGCAGATTGTTTTGTTGTCTGGATATGTCATCGGTTCAACCGCCACAGCACCGACTCAACCGTCGCCGCCAAAAAGGCATCGGGAGTCTGGATCATCCCGATCCTCTCGTCAATCCAATCAACCATCTTCTTCACCAAAGAAGGAAAAGGCCTTTTCGGCCAGTTCTGAAATGAGAGACTGCAAACGATGCAGGAAAGCGCACTCTAGAGAGTGCAAAACTCAAGACATGTATTGCTTCTGTTGTGAGCAGAAGGGTCATCACTGGGAGCATTGTCCTCGAAAAGACGGTGCATGCTACAACTGCCACAGACTTGGCCATTTTGCAAGGGACTGCCCGAAACCCCCACGAGATCAGAGTGTGCAACAATCAACGACAAGATCCTCTGCAGCTTCCACTGCTCGCAAGGATCAATCTCAAAGGGCTCCAACAAGGGCATTCCAAATCACAGATGAAAAAGCAAAAGATGACCTGGAGGTGGTCACTGGTACGTTCTTTGTAAATTCAATTCCCGCACGCATCTTGTTTGATTCAGGAGCCAACCGTTCGTTTGTCTCCACTTCATTTGCTCGTCAATTTAATATGCCTACTTCCAAACTACAATTCGTGCTTGATATTGAGACTGCTAGTAACATGTTAGTTAAGGCAGACAAAGTATATAGGAACTGCACATTACTTGTAGAAGATATAGTATTCAACATAGATCTAATTCCCATGGAGTTTGGGGAATTCGATGTTACAATAGGTATGAACTGGTTGGTGCACAATGAGGCTCAAATTGTTTGCAAGAAAAGAATGATCAAGATTACCACTCCTGAGGACCGAGACATTTATATCTATGGTGAAAGACACAAAGGCAACTTGTGCCTCATTTCAATTGCAAAAGCCCGAAAGCATGTTGCTAAGGGTTGTTCAGCTTACTTAGCCTACGCTATCGATGCAAAGGCTGAAGTTCAATCTCTATCCACCATTCCCGTTGTTTCTAAGTTTCTAGATGTCTTTCCAGAAGATGTCTCGGGATTGCCACCTGATCGTCAAATGGAATTCCGCATTGATATCATTCCCGGAGCTGCTCCAATAGCAAAGGCTCCCTATCGCTTAGCTCCTGCAGAAATGCAGGAAATGATGAAACAGTTACAGGTGCTACTTGACCAAGGTTTTATCCGCCCAAGTTCATCTCCTTGGGGCGCTCCTGTTCTGTTTGTCAAGAAGAAGGATGGCACACTACGTATGTGCATTGACTACCGCGAACTCAATAAAGTCACAATTAAGAACAAGTACCCGTTTCCCCGGATTGATGATCTCTTCGACCAGTTACAAGGCGCAAGTTACTTTTCGAAGATTGATCTTCGTTCGGGTAACCATCAAATTAAAGTACATCCAGAAGACATTCCTAAAACGGCTTTCAGAACTCTTTACGGACACTATGAGTTTCTCGTAATGCCGTTTGGTCATACAAATGCGCCGGCTGCTTTCATGGATCTCATGAATCAAGTCTGCCGGCCAATGGTCGACAAATCTGTCATCGTATTCATTGATGACATTATCATCTATTCAAAGACCAAAGATGATCATGCTACACATCTGCGAGAATTGCTAGAGTTGCTACGCAAAGAGTGACTTTTTTTCCAAATTCTCGAAATGTGAATTTTGGTTGAGGCAGATCCAATTCTTGGGGCACGTGATATCTGGTGTTGGGATTGCTGTTGATCCTGCAAAGATCGAGGATATCCAGAACTGGGAATCACCTCGCAACGCCTTAGAGATTCGTAGCTTTCTGGGATTGGCTGGTTATTACCGCCGATTCATCAAAGACTTTCCAAAAACTGTCGTTCCTCTTACCAAGTTAACTCGCAAGAATGCTACTTTCTTTTGGAAAAAAGAACAACAAGCTGCCTTTGATACTTTAAAGAAGTTGCTAAGCGAATCACCTGTATTAGACATGCCTGAAGGGAACGAAGACTTTGTTGTTTATACAGATGCATCAGGCATGGGTTTAGGAGCAGTGTTGATGCAAAGAGGAAATGTCATAGCATACGCTTCTAGAGCACGAGAAGGATTACTCTAATCATGACCTAGAGCAGACTGCTGTGACATTCGCTCTCAAACTATGGAGGCACTACTTATATGGAACCAATTGTCAGCTCTACACCGATCATAAAAGTTTGAAGTATATATTCAGTCAGAAGGACTTGAATATGAGGCAAAGAAGGTCAATGGAGCTGATCAAAGATTACGACTGCGAGATCTTATACCATCCAGGGAAAGCCAACGTGGTTGCTGATGCTCTAAGCGGAAAAGCTTACTGCAAGGCGTACTGTTATGCCTTGACTTCCACAATGCTGACATCAACAATCATAGATGATGTAAGGGTTGCTCAAATACAGGCCTTAAAGGAGGAGAATGTAAAGGATGAAAATATCATAATTCAACTGCCATTAATGCAAGATGATGGAACTGGACTCAAAGGTATTTACGGCAGAATATGGGTTCCTAAGTTCGGGAACATGCAAGAAGTAATTCTTGAAGAAGCTCACCAATCCAAATTCTCAATTCACCCTGGAAGCACATAAATGTACAACGACTTGAAAGCAGATTTCTGGAGGCCAGGGTTGAAAAGAGATGTCGGTCAATACGTAGAAAAGTGCAGAACATGCAGAATGGTCAAAGCAGGGCACCAACAACCCTATGGTAGTATGCAACCTCTTCCTGTCCCTGAATGGAAGTGAGACCATATTACTATGGATTTTATAACAAAGCTACCCAAGACACGTTGTCAACATGATGCCATTTGGGTCATTGTTGACCGATTAACAAAATCTGCTCACTTCATTCCCATTCGAGAAACTTACTCACTGGACCGTCTTGCCCAAATCTACATGAATGAAATCTTCATCAGGCATGGTGTGCCTAAGTCTATTGTCTCTGACCGAGATAGTAGATTTACTTCCAACTTCTGGGTTGCTTTGCAAAACGGTCTTGGTACTCGTATCGCAATGACTACTGCTTACAGACCTCAATCTGACGGGCAAAGTGAAAGAACGATCTTAACTATGGAAGACATGCTCAGAGCCTGTGTCATGGATTTGGGTGGTAATTGGGACGATCACCTCCCATTGGTTGAATTCTCCTACAATAATAGTTACCACTCAACCACCAAGATGGCACCGTTTGAGTTCCTGTACGGAAGAAAGTGTAGGACTCCAACTTGTTGGAGGGAAACAGGAGAAACTCCAATAGCTGGTCCAGCTTTATTGCAAGAAACAAACGAAAAGATCCAACTCATTCGACAGTACATGAAAACGGCGCAAGATCGACAAAAGAATTATCACGATCGCCATCACAAAGCCGTAGAATTTCAGAAGGATTATTGGGTATATTTGAAGGTATCCCCAATGAAAGGTGTTACAAGATTCGTAAAGCGAGGGAAGCTATCTCCTCGATTTGTAAGACCCTTTCGTATAATTGAAAAAGTTGGGAATCAGTCCTATCACTTGGACTTACCAGATGAGCTAGCAGGTGTTCACCCGGTCTTTCACATTGGATACTTAAGAAAGAGTCTGGTGCCGGAGAGGGAACCATGGACTGATCATTCAGAGATAAAGATTGACGAACGGCTAAGGTTCGTTGATGAGCCGGAGTGTATTCTGGAAACAAAAGTCAAGAAACTCCGCAATAAAGAGATCAAGATGGTGCTGGTCAAGTGGAAGCATCATAGGGGAGCTAACCACACTTGGGAATCGAAAGAAGACATGAAGACTAAGTACCCAAGTTTGTTTAGCACACCATGACTTCGCGGACGAAGTATAGGCGTGGTGGAGCTCATGCTGTAACATCCCTATATTTTTAATCAATTGTAATTTAACATTTAAGACTCAATTTAATGCATTGATGCCTTTATTATTTCAATTACGATCACAATGTAAAAATAAGAAAAGATGAGAAATTTTCATCGTAGTTTTCTGAGTGAGCATAACTTGGAGAAACCGATCCGGACATTTAAAATCGGTTAAATAAGAAAATACAAAGTTGAGGGGTGTGTTATGCAAATGTGTCAAAATGGCAAATAAAAGAAGGAAAACCCTTCATTTATCAAACCTCACTTTCTCTCTACTCTCTCGATTTCTCTCCCTCTCTCTAAAAACCCACACTTTTATCATAAGAAATCTGAGATTTGTTGGATTCAAGTACTAAAAATCGGGAATCAAGCTTATTGGAAGGAACTATAATCAATACAACAAACGGTTTGAGGTAAAAATCGTTTTACATTACGGATTTTTGATGTTTTGGTTCGGTTTTGGGGTAAACCAAATCATAGGATTGTGATCTCAGATGTTAATGCATGTTATATATTATTGTTTCTATGTTAAAAACGAGTATTGATGATGCAACATACCAATTTTCAGATTCAATTTCCACTTCTAAGTATGATTTTGAAGATAGTGTGTGTGTTCATCGCTATTTGAAGGAAAATGGACATAAATGAGTTAATTTGGTATATTGAGGTTGTATGTTAGAGTATAAAGTGTTAAAATAGTAATACTAAGCTCATGTTTGCAATATTAGACTCAAAAAAAAAAATGCAAAAATGGTCAAAAATGGAAATCTGGAAAATGTTGGAAATTATCCAAGTATGAATTCGAATTCGGACCATCCGAATTCGGGCACTGTTCATCCAAGTTCGGACCAATACTAAATTCGGACTTCAACCCATTTCGGACCTTACCCAATTCGGACCACCCCTATTTCGGACCATCTGCATTTCGGACCATCCGAATTCGGATGTGGTCCAAATTCAGATCCAATTTCACTTAATTTTTAGAATTTAAGTTTTAAGCAATTACTGATATTAAATCACTATTACACTTACTTGACAGATCATTGTGGTGTTATATAACACACATTGATTCAGAGACACGACACACTGTACAACCCACTATGAGTAATAGATTATCATTCTAACATTTATTGTCTTTGCATTCACGTTTTACATATCAATGGCATGTTCACATTGTTCATATACATCAATTGGCACTCATGAATGATTTGTTGTTATGATGCACACTCGTACTTGACATGTAACACACATGTAGCCAGCGTTCATTTGAAAGTGCATCTATTTACATCATGCTTGCACTGCATGATCATTACTTCACAATCTGATGTGACCTGGACTGGGGTTGACAGTAGGCCATTGTCGGGGACTGATCATCCCACTCGTTATCCTTGTCAGGTTCGGCACATCCCTGATCAGCATTTCAACTGCCAACCCCATGTTTGCACTGCATGGTTTTCACATTTGTAAAGAAATATTTGTTGTTTGAATAATTTCTTATGTCACTAAGCAAATTAGCTTACTGTTGACTCACAATGTTTTCAGGCAAAGGCAAAGGTGTAGCTGGACCTTCTACTTAAGCAATTTCAATTCAATATCCCAGAGACTTTAGAAGCTATTGGTACTTGAATGTTTGTAGCTTTGGGCTGGGATTTGATACTTTTAAAACAATTATGATGATGTAATTGTTAGACTTTATCACTGTAGACATGTACTCTTATTGCTTTAGTGTGGAACTGCTTCAATCTGATTTAAGTATTCAATTTTAATTATCATGATATTCATTTTTTGTGTGTTGATCCTGGTGATTCCATTTATACTATCAAAATATGAGGACGTCACATGATTTCTTCAAAGAACCGATTTTGGCGAGTTTCAGACGACTTTTGGCGATATTCTTCGGTTTTATTCGATTTTCACCGTAGTTTATCACAGATTAGTTTAGTGTTTCGTATCTCTCAAGTTTACAAGCATTCGATTCGAGTTTTGGAGTTCACTTTCTTTATTGTAGCAGCGCTTTTTGGTACACTCGTTCTTAAACTTTCTGATTTCATTATGGTTTTTATTATTTGAGTTTTATTTTGGATTTTAGTATGATTAGTGAGTAGTTTTCTTGTTCACCCACTTGGGATGATGGATTCTATGTATTAATTGGTATATTATTGGATTGATTGATAGATTTTGGTTTATATTTGTTGGATTCTTGATTATTTCATATTTTCTTGTTAAAAATCAGATTTTTATTAATCTTTTAGCATTGTTTTGCGATAATAAAGTGTTAATTAAATCTGCGTTTTAAAAAGAAAGATGCTTTAAATGAAAAATTAATAGTCAATTATCTCTTCTAGGCATTGTGTTGCGATAATGATTTGATAGTTGATTGTTAATCTAGAATTTTATGCGTTTGTTGGTTCTTATGCATTGTGTTGCGATAATAGGGTTGGCAAATCATAAAGTTTGATTTTTAAAGTGACACAGTCAATTTGTTGGATTTCGGTGTTAATCGATTATCCTTAGGCATTGTGTTGCGATTATAAGATTAATTGGTTAATATTGGAGTTTTGACGAGTTGCTTTGTTTTCATCACGTGGTTATCAAGATTAAATATGTTAACTTGAAATTATTAAATAATCGGTAAATTAAACCAAAATCCGAGCTTAATTGAATTTATAATTGGTTATCAACCAATTTGTCTTTAGTCAGTCAATTCAATCAATCGCAATTAATTATAGTTTTCTAATTCCAAGTGGGTGACGCTTTCGTAATATAAGAGTTTCGTGAAGTTCAATTTATTATAGATCTTTACTTAAGTTAGTTCTGATTTAATTCTACTCCCGTTAGTTTATTTCGCTTTATTTAGTTGTCTTAGGTGTCTGCGTTCGTAGTTAAGTTTAATTAGTGTTTGCCGGTATTTGTTTTTATTTAATTTGAAAAATCCAAAAATATTAGTTTAACTTTTTATTCTTGTGTTACTTAGTTTGCATTAGTTATTCGGATAATTGATTTTAATTAGTGTCTCTAGTTGATAATTTCCTCAAAAAGTCCGAAATAGCTAAATATTGGTTTAGGTTGTAGTATTGGAGTCTCCTTTCTTGATTCCGTTTCCTGAGTTCGATAAATCCTGGGTAATTTTTAAAGCTATATTGTACACGATTGGTGCACTGCGAGTTGTGTAATTTATACTTTGGGTTCATTTAGACATTAAAACCTGAGGTGTGTTTTGCACGCGTCACTATGTATTTATGTTTGTATGTTTGGTGTATTTATTATTTGGATGTGTTTGCAATATCTATATGTTATTTGGATGTGTTTGATTGCTAAAATATGTTTCGTTGTGTAAGAAAGTGTTTATAGTTAATTTAAAAGGTGAAACCCATGGGTTTACCCGTACTCACGGGTATCCGCGGGTGAAGGACATGGGCGATAATATCTACCCTTTGGCGGGTGGTGGGTATAAAAATACCCGAGGGCACGGGTGACAAGTGATACATATTCGTGCCTGCCGCCTGCGAGTGTCATCCCTACTTAGAAGTTACTTTTAAGTTTCATTATATGATTACATAGCAGGGATGTTAAGACGTTTTCGAAGTAATTGTGGGGAATTGAAACTGTGGGTTCATATAGTAACTGCAAGCAAACGTGTTTTATCACTTTATCTAATTCATGATTCATGATGTAGTTACTTACTCACATATATTTTATATGAAAGGTGTTAACTCTTGAATTGTCACGAGCTTTTTATGTGTTTTATTATGTATGTACATCACAAATGGAGTGCTAGTAATCTTAGTGATTAGCCATGTAAATACATGAGTTGATTTAAAATAAACACTTAATGAAATTTTTAAGAAATTATTTATTAAAATTTACGTAATTAATTATTAGGTTATATAGAGTAGATCTGAATAGACTGAATTTAATTTGATTTAAATTGAATTAATTTTAGTAAATGTAAGGCAAAAGTAACTTGTGAAAATGTGTCAAATTAAAAGATATTATGGCGATTATTTATATATTTATAAGTATTTATAGATTATATATATATTTTTTTTGGAGGTACGTATCAAATATTATAAACCGAATCTAATCATCGTGACTTATATTATAGCATCAAATTTTAAACATTTGGGTTTTCATGAGACGAATAGGTAATTAGATCTGGGTCATAGTATTATTAGTAATGTAATACAGAAAAATATTGTGGTATTTTAGGGAAATTAACTGTTGTTACATATCTTATTAATTTTTTTTTATCAGGATAATGTCGGGAGATTCACATAGATAACTTTCGTAAAAAAAAAAACCTATAAGTCTCGTTCATTTTTAAGTTTGATAATTTATTTAATCAATAAAAATCCATGAATTTAATGTTTTTTCAAGAATAGTTATACGCAACCGGTTGTTACATATCTTATTGCTTTTTTTTATTATCATAATGTCGGAAATTCACATAGGAAAACTTATGTAAAAATCATGTTTTTTCTCGGTTAAGACCCCCATTCATTTTTTTTGTCTAATAATTTCTTTAACCGATAAAAATCAATGAATGTGGTGTTTTTTCAAGAATAGTTATCCGTGACTTATTGAACCGGTTGCAATTGATAACGCCGATTTTACAATTCTACAGTTTTTTCAATAAAGTCCCCCAACCAAAAAGTTTCCTCATAAATTTCTTAACTTGAAAAAATTCACAAATATTATTTTTGATCGGTAGACACTCATTAAAAAAGGTAAAATTGTAAAAACCATTGGATTTACACAATAATATAAAATGTTAAAACTGAAAAGTTTTTTATGTTTTACGATTTATGATGGTTTATGTTTTTTTTGTCAAGTCAACATTTTTTTTACTTATTTAGTGAGTTTCCTCAGCATATTCGTTTTAAACTCAAAAATATGTTTCGCTTATTTTGCGTACTTTTGTTACATAAGTCCCCAAAAATTTATTTCACTTTATTTCGTAGTAGATAAGAAATATTGGACTTTTGTGTCGACCCAAATTTTTAAGGGGTTTTGAGGAAAATATTTGATTGAGAGATTTAATCGAAAAAATTTCAAGCGATGTTATTTTGGGGAAAAAATTAAATTGAGGTTTTATTTTAAAATATATATCTACAGTACTAATAAAGCATTAGATGCTTACGACTTTTATTGAATTGTGTACAGTCATTTGATGCACATTCTTGAACGTACAAGTATATAAAACAAGAGGTACAACTCAGTGTTGCATTTTAATAAAAAAAACAAGTTTAACTCGGTGGTTTTAATTTTCTTGGAATCTGTTACACGCTTATCCTTGGAAACAGGCGTGCATCGGGGAACAAACCGACTCTTCAGACAACAGAGGACTTAAAGGTCGTTGAGTTCAAGAACAATGAAAATATTTAAAATTGTCACCTCCTTTCGCTGCCTGAAACCCCAAAAATGACGACTGAATGCGTCCTCTTGCATCCCCGTAACCCTACTCCCTCCACCACTTCCGATCAATCTCCGTCCACGGAGTCTCCTACCAAAACGCTAATACATCCACTCTTAAGGGTCATCCGCCTCCAATACACCCGGTCCTTCCAAATACCGAACCAAAGAAATCCCTACAACCTACAACAACCTGAAGAACCACCGCTCCTTGAGGACGCTGCTGCCGATACGGATGGCACCCGTGGGCCCCGGGCACGGATATGTATCACCCGTCACCCGTTCCCATAGGTTTTTTCATACCCGCCATCCGCCAATGGGTAAATATTATCGTCCATGTCCGTCACCCGCAAATACCCGTGGTATAACAGCCCAGACCACCCGAGACAAGATATTGTCCGCTTTGGCAAATGCCGCACGGTTTTGTTTCTGGAAGCCAAGCCATAGGCCCGCCCTAAAACGCGTCTTGGTGGATAGAGACAACCTCACCCTTATATGGGCATATTGGTTTCTCCTCTCCACCGATGTGGGATGTTACAATCCCTCCCCCATGGGAACACAGCGTCCCCGTTGTGCACATCGACCCGGTGCCTAGCTTTGATACCAAATTGAAACACCCATCTCAACATAATATAATAGTTAGTGGGATTATATAAGATTAATGATAATTAACATGATTTTTTTAAGGAAAATCGGGCATGACCCGTTCGCACGGAGCCCTTATCCCTGTTTGTTTATAAGCTATAATTTGAAACATACATTAATTTACATGATACTTTCAAGTACTTTACAATGACTATCATCATTATCATCTCAAAAGACATTGGGGTATATATAAAAAGAGAATCCACTATTCCTAAAACCCGAGCTATCCATAACTATACCAAAAGATAGGGAGCTTCAAGCTTGCTCCAACCGGGCCCTTACCCTTGTAAGTGCCTGAAAAGGTAAACGACTAAAGGGTCAACATAAAGTTAAGTGAGTTACTAGATTAGATATAACATAAGGTATATAGATGCAATGATGATCAACATAACGATTCCAAACGGCATAACTCAAGTGCACAAGAGGAGCGATCAAATACCACATCCCCCTTCATCATTGCATCTATATACATTATGTTAATCTAATCTAGTAACTCACTTAACTTTATGTTGACCCTTGAGTTGTTTACTTTTTCAGGCACTTACCACATGCCCCTTCATAATGTGGGGTTCCCGACCATAGTTGGGTGTGGTGTTGCCTCTAGCATAGTACGAGGCTGTCTCTATCATAGTCTATCATAGTCGAGACTTCCGACAATTCAAGTACGCCGGCCATCCGACATCCAAAGGGGCCGGGAATAATCCAAGGATATCCATGTGAGTCCAAACGAAAGGTATGATCAACAAATGAGGTCCAAGATGCCTCGAGTATACGAATAAGTCATGTATTAATGAAATGAATGAATAAGTGATGAATAGTATCATGTCATAGTATGAATCAACAACGAATGATCAATCATGAAACAACAAGTACATCATATATGACTTTATGAAAATCTAATGCTAGAACTCAACGATTGGTTATTAAGATTTCAAAGCCTTCCAATAACGCCACAATAGCCTTGAGAATGGCTAAGACTTGTGACCAAGTCTCTTTCGACTCAATTCACCTATAAAGCATTCATAAGGCATACACATAAGCTCCCGAACACAATATAAGACTCCAAGGTTGGCCTAAGAGTGTTGGGACATCAAACCGAAAGCACTAAGTCCATTAGAGGCCCTAGGAGTTTCGGAATTTATTAAAGGCCATCAAACCCTTTAAACACTTAATTTAGAAGTGTATTGGACGTATAAGACCCAAGCATCGACCCCCAACCAAGAAAAACGCAATTCGGGCACAGCAATGTGGTCATGGCGCGACCAGGAGGGGGTAGCCGCGTCCTGATTTCGTCCAACTGCACATTTAATGCCCTTATGTGCACTTAACTCCTCAAAACTCCCATTAATGCTTCTTCCAATTGCAAGGTACTTTGCCAACTATATATTTAGCATATTAAGGTCACTTAAACCCCTCAAAACATAATAGAATCATTTTATAACATTCAATGATTTCATGAAGCTCATACGGACTCCGAATGAGTCCGAAAATGACCGAAAGCTCCAACCGACACACTAAGCTTCAATTGAGCTTATATTCAATTCTAACCAATCCCATAGCAATATTAAAAATATTTGGGCTATGTTTAGGCATTCAATTTATATTTAAATATTATAAACCAATCCCAAAATGTTTTGGTGCTCATTGTGGCATTTCACCAAACACATGGTGTGCGGTTTGGACTTAAAACGCCAAACTGAGTTCTTGCACGTTTTTTGTGTTACCCAATATATGAGAACACTTTAATAACATAAATAAACACTTTCTAAACATATTGGCACCATAACATAACATTCCATGATTCCATGGAATTCAAATGAACTCAAATCGAGTTCTTAAATGGCCAAAACCCAATTAAGTCTTCAAAACTCCAAAAGAGTTCCTACTAACTTCCATTCAACTCCATGGCCATAAATAACATATTTGGCTCATAATTTATCATATGAAATATGCAAGAACACCATAAACCCATCTCATCCACCATTGGAGCTCAAACGAAGCTCCAACTTGGGTTTTCACTCCACATCACTAACTCAACCCAATCAATCTCATATTTATGACTCAAATACCTTTATAAACTATAAATATTACTCTATACATGATATTGGAGTCATTTGCTAACTCCATCACAAAAACCCACTTAGGGTTATGTTCTTCAAAAATGAAGAACAAGATGAAAATGAAGAAAAGAATGGAGAGGAAGTGTTATACCTTCAATAGTATCACCAAATAATGATTTCTAGCCTTCCATCTTCAATCCTTGATCAAGAACCACACAAACCCTAGATTTTCTCCTTCTTTCTCTCTAATCTTGCAAAATGGTGAGTGTGTGCATATGTGTGTGTGTGTTGATCAATTAAAAGGAAATAGGGGGAAAAGTTTGGCCTTTGGCCACTTTTGCCCCTCCCACTTTACTCCCCATACACACATAACCCATTATATAAATATGCATCAATTTTATTTCAAATAACACAACAAACCATAATACCTTAATTCGTATTTATGCTAATTATGACAAAGTATTACCTTAAATAACTCAAATATAATAAATAGCTATTATTTAATTGTTTTACAAATTTTGGGATGTTACAATATATCTGCCTTTTACTAATTTACCGTGAACATTTTTAAATTACTCTAACCATTGTTATAATGTTGTCGAAATACTTTGAGTTTGGAAACATAAATAATTATTATGTATTTATGTTTGTATGTTTGGTATTTTTATTATTTGGATTTGTTTGCAATATTTATATGTTATTTGGATGTGTTTTATTGCTAAAATATGTTTTGTTGTATAAAAAGTGTTTAAAATTGTTTTAAAAGGTGAAACTCGTGTGTTTACCCGTGCCCACGGTATCCGCGGGTGATGGGCATGGACAATAATATTTACCCTTTGGCGGATGGCGGGTATAAAAATACCCGCGGGCACGGGTGACGGGGTGATACATATCCGTGTCCGCGGCCCGCGGGTGCCATCCCTATCGGCAGCAGCGTCCTCAAGGAGCGGTTGGAAGGACCGGGTGTATTGGAGGTGGAGGACCCTTAAGAGTGGGTGTATTAGCGTTTTGGTAGGAGACTCCGTGGACGGAGATTGATCGGAAGTGGTGGAGGGAGTAGGGTTACGGGGATGAGGAGGACGCATTCAGTCGTCATTTTTGGGGTTTCACGCAGCAAAAGGAAGTGACGATTTTGAATATTTAATTTCATTGTTCTTGAACTCAACGACCTTTAAATCCTCTGTTGCCTGAAGAGTCGATTTGTTCCCCGATGCACGCCTGTTTCCAAGGATAAGCGTGTAACAGATTCCAAGAAAATTAAAACCACCGAGTTAAACTTGTTTTTTTATTAAAATGCAACACTGAGTTGTACCTCTTGTTTTATATACTTGTACGTTCAAGAATGTGCATCAAATGACTGTACACAATTCAATAAAAGTTGTAAGCATCTAGTGTTTTATTAGTAGTATAGATATATATTTTAAAATAAAACCTCAATTTTTAATTTTTTCCCCAAATAACATCGCTTGAAATTTTTTCGATTAAATCTCTCAATCAAATATTTTCCTCAAAACCCCTTAAAAATTTCGGTCGACACAAAAGTCTAATATTTCTTATCTACAACGAAATAAAGTGAAATAAATTTTTGGGGACTTATGTAAGAAAAGTACGCAAAATAAGCGAAATATATTTTTGAGTTTAAAACGAATATGCTGAGGAAACTCACTAAATAAGTAAAAAAAAATGTTGACTTGACACAAAAAACATAAACCATCATAAATCGTAAAACATAAAAAACTTTTCAGTTTTAACATTTTATATTATTGTGTAAATCTAATGGTTTTTACAATTTTACCTTTTTTAATGAGCGTCTACTGATCAAAAATAATATTTATGAATTTTTCAAGTTAAGAGATTTCTGAGGAAACTTTTTGGTTGGGGGAGTTTATTAAAAAAACTGTAGATTTGTAAAATCGGCGTTATCAATTGCAACCGGTTCAACAAGTAACGGATAACTATTCTTGAAAAAACACCACATTCATTGATTTTTATCGGTTAAAGAAATTATCATACAAAAAAATAAATGGGGTCTTAACCGATAAAAAACTTATAGCTTGATGATTTTTACATAAGCTTTCCTATGTGAATCCTCGACATTATGATAATAAAAAAAGTAATAAGATATGTAACAACCGGTTGCGTATAACTATTCTTGAAAAAACATTAAATTCATGGATTTTTATTGATTAAATAATTATCAAACTTAAAATGAACGGGACTTATAGTTTTTTTTTTACAAAAGTTATCTATGTGAATCTCCCGACATTATCCTAATAAAAAAAGTTAATAAGATATGTAACAACCGTTAATTTCCCTAAAATATCACAATATTTTTCTGTATTACATTACTAATAATACTATGACCCTGATATTCTAATTACCTATTCGTTGCATGAAAACCCAAATGTTTAAAACTTTGATGCTATAATATATTCGGTTTATAATATTTGATACATACCTCAAAAAATATATATATAATCTATAAATACTTATAAATATATAAATAATCATATGCCATAATATCTTTTAGAGTAAAGGACACTTTTGGTCATTGTGGTTTGATGGTTTATCCGGATTCAGTCCCTTAACCATAATAAGGTCAAATTTCATCCCTATTTTGCTAATTTTGTGCCCTTTTAGTCCCTCGTCCGTTAAACTTAACGACACAACTGTTAAATTTGTAAGAATGACATTTTTACCCCTTTCATTGAAACGTTTTTAGTACCTATGGTTTTATTATTTACCAATTTACAGTCCAACATTTATTATATTTTATTTTATCTTTATAATACTCTTATATTATTTATAGATATACTTAATTCATTATAAACACACTTATTTTATTTATAAATATACTTATGTTTTAATATTTTATTTACATTTACTATTGTTCGTATTTTATTTAAAATTTAACTTTTATTTTAATTTAAATATATATTTCTTTTCTAATTATTAAAAGTTCATCTTCTTTATTAATTTTAATTTTTATAATATTATTGTTAACATTTATATATGTAATTTTGTTAATTGTGTTTAAGTAAATATAATATCGTCGATATTTTTCCTCTCCAAAGTCATTATTTCTTCCAAGTATCTTCCAACCTAAGAACCTTTTATGGCATTTGCATTAATGATAATCAATGGTTGATATATTGGATGACAATTTTGTAATTATTTTGAACTTTGATAGTGGAGAATCTTGAAAATGTGTGAAAAGGGTATTTTTGGAAGAAAAAAATATGTTTTTTTCTCTTTCTCTCTCTTACTTTTTTTCATTTTCATTTTATTTTTCTTTCATTATAATTGATTTTTAAAGTAAAAACGTTTGTTATAAAAAAAAATTATTTTTTCTATATAGAAAATTATTTAATTGCTAAAAGATAACATATTTTATATAGAAATATTATATGTCTATATAGAATATTTTTTTTATATAGAATATGTTAACGAACATATTCTATGTACAATCTACGTAGAATGCATGTCATTCTACGTAGAATGACACGCAATCTACGTAGAATGTCGTGTAGAATGTCAAATATCATATATTCTACGTAGATTACCTGATAAAATATATCAAAACATATTAAAACAAAAAAAAAAATTTCATTTAGACATTTTATCAAACACTTGGTATGCAACTGATATAAAATATACCAAAAAGACATTGAATAGTAATGTTAATCTACATAATAAGTTATAAAAATGTATAAAAAACATAAAAATATATGAAATATATAAGAAACATAACATTCTACATAGATTATGTGTTATTTTTTACAAGTAGTCTTGTATTATATTCTATTTAGATTATCATTTAATCTACGTAGATTATCATGTAATCTACGTAGATTATCATGTAAAACATCCAATAACTATTACAATCATTATAAATCTAATATCTTACAAATAATCTTCATTATAAAACATGAAAAATGAATCTGTCATATTCTATGTAGAGTATCGACGAAAATATTATATGTACAATCTACGTAGAATGCCATGCATGCATTCTACGTAGAATGACATGCAATCTACGTAGAATGTCGTGTAGAATGTCAATTATCATATATTCTACGTAGATTATTTACATGATAAAATATACAAAAAACACATTGAATATTAATATTAATCTACATAAAAAGATATAGAAATGTATAAGAAACATAAAAATATATTAAATATATAAGAAACATAACATTTTACATAGATTATGTGTGATTTTTACAAGTAGTATTGTATTATATTCTATGTAGATTATGATGTAATCTACGTAGATTGTCATGTAATCAACATAGATTATCATGTAAAACATCTAAATAACTATTACATTCATTATAAATATAATATCTTACAAATAATTTTAATTATAAAATATGGAAAATGAATCTGCCCAATGTACGTAGATTGTACATAGAATATGTTCGTCGATACTCTACATAGAATGTCACGCAATCTACGTGGAATGACATTCAATCTACGTAGAATGACATGCAATCCACGTAGAGTATCGACGAACATATTCTATATACAATCTACGTAGAATGTCATGCAATCTACGTAGAATGACATTCAATCTACGTAGAATGGTATTCAATCTACGTAGAAGACATGCAATTTACGTAGAATGACATGCAATCTACATAGAATGTCATTCAATCTACGTAGAAAGTCATGTAGAATGTCAAGTATCATATATTCTACATAGATTATATGATAAAATATACGAATAACACATTGAATATTAATGTACAATTACATAAAAAGATATAGAAATGTATGAGAAACAAAAAAAATATATTAAATATATAAGAAACATAACATTCTACATAGATTATGTTTGATTTTTTACAAGTAGTCTTGTATCATATATTCTATGTAGATTATCATATAAATTACGTAGATTATCATGTAAAACATCTAACTATTACATTCATATATATATATATATAATATTCTACAAATAATCTTCATTATAAAATATTGAAAATGAATCTGTCATATTCTATGTAGAGTATCGACGACATATTTTATGTACAATATACGTAGAATGTCATGCAATCTATGTAGAATGGCATGCAATCTACGTAGAAAGACATTCAATCTACGCAGAATGTCATGCAATCTGCGTAGAATGTCATGCAATCTATGTAGAATGTCGTGTAAAATGTCAAATATCATATATTCTACATAGATTACATGATAAAATATATCAAAAACACATTGAAACAAAAAAAGAAGATTTCATTTAGACATTTTATCAAACACTTGGTATGCAACTGATATAAAATATACCAAAAATACATAGAATAAAACTGTTAATCTACGTAGAATAACATGCAATCTACGTAGAATGACATTCAATCTACGTTGAATGACATGCAATCTACGTAGAATATATGACATGCAATCTACGTAGAGTATCGACGAACATATTCTATGTACAATCTACGTAGAATGTCATGCAATCTACGTAGAATGACATTCAATCTATGTAGAATGACATTCAATCTACGTAGAATGACATACAATCTACGTAGAATGTCATGCAATCTATGTAGAATGTCAAATATCATATATTCTACGTAGATTAAATGATAAAATATACCAAAAACACATTGAAACAAAAAAAATAAGATTTCATTTAGACATTTTATCGAACACTTGGTATGCAACTGATATAAAATATACCAAAAACACAATAAATAGTAATGATAATCTACAAAAAAGATACAGATTTGTATAATAAACATAAAAATATATGAAATATATAAGAAAATAAAAATATATGAAATATATAAGAAACATAACATTCTACATTGATTATGAATAGTGATGTTAATCTACAAAAAGTAATATAGAATTATATAACATTCTATATAGACATATAATATTTCTATATAGAATACATTAATTTTTTAGCAATTAAATAATTTTTTATATAGAAAAAAATTTATTTTTTTTATAAAAAACGTTTTTTTAATATTAGAATCAATTCTAATGAAAGAAAGTATAATATGAAAATGAAAAAAAAAAGTAAGAGAGAGAAAGTGAAAAAGAGATGCATATAATAAAAAAGGTGGAGAGAGAAAGATAATATTTTTTATTCCAAAAATACCCTTTTGATCCAAGGGCTCTAAAAGGTTCCTAGGTTCTCACCATTTTTAAGGTTCTTAAAAGAACCTCTCCCTACATATATATATATATATATATATATATATATATATATATATATATATATATATATATATATATATATATATATATATAATATTATAAAAATTAAAACTAATAAAGAAGATGAACTTTAAATAAATTAGTAATGAAAATATATAATTTTAATTAAAATAAAAGTTCAATTTTAAATAAAATACGAACAATATTAAATGTATATAAAATATTAAAATATAGGTATATTTATAAATAAAATAAGTGTGTTTATAATAAATTAAGTATATCTATAAATAATATAATTATAAAGATAAAATAAAATAAAATAAATGTTGGAAATGGGTAATAATAAAATCATAGGGACTAAAAGCGTCTCAATGAAAAGGGTAAAACTGTCATTCTTACAAATTTAACGGTTGTGTCGTTAAGTTTAACGGACGAGAGACTAAAAGGGCACAAAGTTAACAAAATTAATAGGGATGAAATTTGACCTTATTAAGGTTAAGGGACTGAATCCAACCACAAGGACCAAAAATGTCATTTACTCTATCTTTTAATTTGACACATTTTCACAAGTTGCTTTTGCCTTGCCATTTACTAAAATTAATTCAATTTAAATCAAATTAAATTCAGTCTATTCAGATCTACTCTATATAATCTAATAATTAATTAAGTTAATTTTAATAAATAATTTCTTTAAAATTTCATTAAGTATTTATTTTAAATCAACTCATGTATTTACATGGGTATTAACCTAGCTAATCACTAAGATTACTAGCACTCACTCCATTCATTTGTGATGTACATACATAAAACACATAAAAAGCTCTTGACAATTCAAGAGTTTACACCTTTCATATAAAATATATGTGAGTAAGTAACTACATCATGAATCATGAATTAGATAAAGTGATAAACGTTTGCTTGCAGTTACTATGAGGGTGTTTGGTTTTGCGTTTATGAACGTGATTATTAGCTTATTATGTTACAATAATGCAAATAATTAGTTTAAAGTGTTTGGATTGCATACGATAATAAGTTATTATTTGCGTTTAGCGTTAGTCCTACCACACTTATTCATAAGTTCAAAATTGTAGCTTATTTGCTTAATAGTGATTATTTGGTCATTTTACAAGTAAAAACACAAATCCAAACACTTTAAAAAATGATTATTTGATAATTATGATAGCAAACAGCAGAAGCTAAACCAAACAATACATTTCCGACAACACTTTTTGTTACAACTATTATCTGATTATTAGTTTCCAAAACGCTACAGCATTTTTTCAAATGCAAATCCAAACACCCTCTATATGAACCCACAGTTTCCCCACAGTTACTTCGAAAACGTCTTAATTAACATCCCTGCTATGTAATAATATAATGAAACTTAAAAGTACCTTCTAAGTAGGGATGACACTCGCAGGCAGCGGGCACGGATATGTATCACTCGTCACCCGTGCCCTCAGGTATTTTCATACCCACCACCCGCCAACGGGCACTACAAAAAAAGGCCATTTAGTGGCATAGAAAATGTGCCACTAAATGTAAAAAATGTGCCACTAAAGACTGTTAAAATAATCGCTGGCACAAAGGAAAAGTGCCACTAAAAGCGCTGCCACTAAAGATATATAGTGGCACTTTACGAATGTGCTGCTGTAGATCTTATATGTTTTAGTGGCACATTTTTAAAGCCACAAAATGCATGTTTTCTTTTGTGGCACTTATTTAGTGTCACTGAATTTTTTATTAAGTTTAAACAATAAATTCCTTTAGTGGCACATAATCACACAAACATTAACAATCAATAAGTAATAATATTTTACATTTAATTCTAATTTTTAATTAGAATAGAAATTAAACAATAAAAACACATATATCATTAAATGTTCAAAACCCTTAGTTATAATAAACTTATCTTGTCTTTCAACAATACTTAAAATCATAACAAAAAAAAAAACGCATAACATGTCTAAATGTTGAACCAAATACTAATACCAAAACCAACAAATAACCATCTAGCTTGAAGTTTCAAATTTTAACTTGCTTCAAACTTCACTTGACAAACTCCTCATGTTGATGCAATTTATGAACCAATACCTGTCAATTTTAAACATCAAATTATTTATGAATTATATACACACAAACTATAGCATGTGGTTTATATTATAAGTATCATGTATGAACAAAGCTAAAGCTCTTTACCGTTGTTATGATGACTTGCAGATGATGATCTTTGATTTACGGGCGGTGAGTTGTTCGGAACCATGGAAAAGTTATCCGGAATCTGAAAGAAATGATATAAATTGAGGGTCGTTACTACATTGGGTAACATAATAAACAATTTAATATATTTGGTGACATAATTACCTGCATGTTAAGAGTATTAAGCATTCCAGGCAATTTTGCATCCGGAATATGTTCCTTGAAAAGGTTCACCAAAATGCTCAAAACATTTTGTGTAGTGCTCAAAGCATTTTGGGTCGTGCTTAAAGCATTTTGCGTAGTGTTCAATTCATTTTGTGTACGAACCAATCCTTCTTTTAGTTGTTGGACGGTTTGTGGGTCATTAGAAGATGAAGTAGCTAATCCATTCTCCTTAATAGCCGGCATTCTTCCAATGCATCGAATATACCCATTTTTTTCGGGACCCTTGACTTTTGAAAAGTCATCATGTGTATAGTCATCTTCGACTCCTGTATTCGTAGAGTTACTTGCAATACTTTGTAGCGAAGCCTACAAAACATTACAAGTTATAACGTCGACAAATGTGTGTGTATGTCTATACAAATGTGTGTGTGTGTGTCTATATATCACAAATAAATAACATTACCACAACTTGAGCGACATTGTCATTCACAAGACTTCCATCTTTGCGAGTATGACTTTTTAGGTATATTTCCCCACGTGTTGGGTATACACCATTATTTTTTGATGCCTACAACACGAATCCATTAGTCTTAATAACAAACAAGACATTTGTTAAGAAATATTCCATCTTTGTAACCTGGAATAATACCTCTTCATGAGCAAGTCGAGCAAAAGATTTTGTCCCGGTAACATGAGGCTCTTGCATCTTTGAGCGACTCTCTCTCCTAATAGCACATGTGTCCTATACAAATAAAATAATTAGCTATAAACTCATGACATTAAGACACTAATGATAATCTTGTTACTCAATACAATTACCTGAAATGATGGATTGAACCAGCGAGCCACAAGCTCTCTAAATTGTTCTGGGTTCACCCTACTATCATTGTCTGTTTCTTTAGCCACAATTTCATCTATGGTAAGGTTTGGATCATATCCACGTGCTTTTAATGAACGTTTCCAAGTCCTCCATTTTTCCCATGCTAAAAAAGATCCATTTCTTTATAGTATCAGTTTCAGCAGGACGAAATTCAAATTTTGCCTACAAATAAAGCTCGCAAATTAATATTAACAAATACGCATATAGTAGGAAGCGAACGACATATCATTTAATATATACACACCTTAATAATGGAATAAATATCCTCTTTTTTTTTGCATGGGAACTTTTCTCCAATCAGCATATTGTATTCCAACATAGTCCGCCATCCTCACAAGTGTCCCAATGTATTGCATTAGTTCATTTCCTTCATCTCCAACTGGTTTTCCAAACTTGTTAAATGTCACAACTATCTTTTTATCACTCTTCATGTTCCATGTCTCAATCTTTTTAGTAGGACCTCTAACTTTCTTTCGAGCACCTTCTGGAGATATATGTGTTTTATAGATATAATATTATCATATAAACCCACAAAATGTTGGTTTAAATTGAAAAACCAATCAGCTACAAACATCAAAATAATTACATGCATGTCCTGATCTTCTATTTAATTGATGAATCCTCCAAAATGTTGGTTTAAATTGAAGATTTAATCAAAGACTAAGAGAATTTTGTTGCTGTCAAGGAATTTTGCTGCTGCTGTCCAGGAACAAATAGGATAAATAAAGCTTAAAACAGAATAAATAAAGCTTAAAACAGCTCCTATTCGTTAATATATTATTGGTTTTTAACCTTAAAACAGAATAAATAAAGCTTAAAACAGAATAAATAAAGCTGTGCAAATAAAACAGAATATTTAGTGCATCTCAAGAGAATTCAAGACAAATGAGGATAAAGATCATTGTGTAAGTGCATATGAATTCTATTGCTGCAGCTGTTATTTACATAGTAACTCAACTTTCTGCAGCTGTTCTAATACCTAGCAATGTTATTCCATGGTGACTCGGGTCTCCACTGCTGCCTTTTGTAAAAGGATGCTCTGAGAACATTTTTGGATCCACATTACATGATATAATTTACTTCTGTACCAAAATAAAGGCAACCTTTGAGCCTTGAGGCATATTTTACACAAAAGGGAAGATTTTAGTGGATTGACACAAAAGGGAAAATTCTAAATTGAAAACTTTGGCAAAAAAAACAGAAGATTATGGCATTTGTAAGGAACAATCGGAAACTGGAGTTGCAGAAGGAACAACCAGAAACTCATGCAGGGTAGAAACTAAAAAAAAAGATTGGTTGAAAAGATTGGTCAACCAAAATAAAATCTATCCACCAGGAACTGAAAACTGGTTTCTTAAAATTGTTAAACCGATAACAGAACCTTAAATAGGTTCAGATTACCTCAAGATAACCTTTGTAATTACAGGCCAGTTTGGTATATTCTAAAGAGGTTGAGTCTTTAAAGAAAAATACAGAAGAAAAATCACACAATCACACTTGGGTGTTGAGTCACACTTGGGTGTTGATTCACAGCTCTTAGGAATCTCAGAATCTGTCAATGGACAGGCCACAGACATTTCACAGTCCTGGTGCAAATTCCTGAGTCTTTAAAGAAAAATACAGAAGTGATTGGTTTGTCCCAGTGGTTGGAATTCCAAAGATAACATATAGGGATGGAATGACAGCAGCCAACAAAAGTGTCACTGTTCAACAATTGCCATTTTTTTTAACCAGGTAGAACCAGCTAGATAAATTCTAGAAATTGCTTAACAATTGCCATTTTTTTAACCAGGTAGATATGCAACTTATGAACCAGCTAGATTTGCTTAACTTGCTTAACCATCTAGATATGCAGGGTAGAGTTTATTTAACCAGCAACCAGCTAAAAAGAAAAAAAAGGACAAATAGATAAATTGCTTAACAATTGCCTGCTGAAAAATCAAATTACAAGAAACGATAACAGCTAGACAAATTCTAGAAATTTATATGTTCATTTTTGTGACAGGGGTAGTATAAGACTGAACAATAGATAAATTGCTCTAATAGATAAGGAAAGTACCTTGATCAGCAGATTGTTGGTTGGTAGATGGGTCATGTTGAGGAGATGCTGGATCAATGGACTGCAAAGACGATATCAAATCAGCATTTTGACCCTCTTGGGTGATTGGTTCATTACCCTGATCAGTTTCATTAAGTTGATGGTCTTCAACAGGGTGGTTGGTGGAGATGATACACAGTCTTTTACGCCTACCCATCCTACTATTTACAACAAAAAATAAATAAATATAAAGCCTTGTCATTAACTATTTAGAAACATAAACTCCATTATACTTCGTATATACTAATAAAGTAAAACATCAAGTAACAAGAAAATAAATATGTATTGTCATCATATTAAGATAAAAAGCATTAGAACAAGCTAATAAAATAAATAGAAAGTCGTGTGACCCTTGTCATCATATTAAATCATCTTCATTTTCATCATCTATGTCTACAAGTTCCATTTCCATTTCGGGTGTAACATCCACGCTATCATCGCCCTCATCACCAATTCTAAGCAAGTTAGGTACATCTGATGTGCCATCGTTTTGATAGCCAACAACTTGATCATCAACACGTCCCATATCGAACACATCTCTAAGTTTTATATGTCTCACAACCTCCCAATCTTTATTCTTAGGATCTGTGACATAAAACATCTTGTCAACTTGGGAAGCCAAAACAAACGGATCATCAATTAAATTAGCACCGGTATGGGCCTTGTATGAAAAATTCACCAATGTCACACCACCATCTTTCTTTATGCCCGTATTGATGTCAACCCATTCACACTTGAATAAAACTACTCATATCAAACCGGAGTAGTTCAACTCAATAATGTCATTCAGCTTCCCATAGTAGTTAATGCTGCCTTCGAGAGGTCTTGTATCTCGACTACTAGCATAATTTGCACCTTCAACAGTTACAACAACACCACTATTTTGTGTTTTTAGAAATTCCTCCCGTTTTTTTGTGTGAAATCGGTAACCCTTAACAAGGTACCCTGAGTATCGTTCTACGCTGCTAAGTGGACCACGAGCAAGCCACTTTATTTCTTCAGTGATTGTTTGTATAGCTTGCTCTTCGATGCGTGCAACCTATATCATAATTAACAAATAAAGATTATGCTAGTACCCTACTATCAAGGGAACTTTGATACATACTAATATTATTTCATGTTACCCTTTTCTTAAACCAATCACTGAAGTGTTGGCTGTGAATCTTGTCGATTTCATACTCAGGTAACCCACGAGATCGACTTTGTCCTTTGATTATTCTTTTGTGCTCCCTTCATAAAAAATTCATATTGATGATTATTTTGCTAATTAAAGAAAGCACATAGAATAAAGAAACATTGAAAATTTAGTTAATCTTACTCTCGGAAAGGTGTCACCGATTCAACATTAAACAACACATAACGATGTGCTTGAGTAAGTGACTTTTCGTCCATAACATATTGGGAAGTTCTCCTCCTTTTTTGTAATGAAGATCCAGAATGTAACTTACGTCCTAATGGCCGACCAGGGCAAAGATTGTTAGATTGTTCAACCTCGTTTTGGTGACCCTCATCATCATTCCTAATTGCTCTAGTGAAAATTGTCTCTACTCCCGATAGATATCTAGAGCAAAATGTAAGACTTTCATGAGCTAAATAACCTTCTGCAATTGAACCTTCAGGGGATGAGCTCTGTTGGTCACGTATGACTTAAGGGTGAGAAGGTGCCTACACGTTTATAATCAACCGATCATTCACATATGGTAACAAATCTATAATATAAGAATAAAACTGAAAAAAAAAACAATATGTACCTTTCAATAGGGTACATCCATCGAAAAGCAACCGGACCTCCAAGTTTAACCTCTCTCACTAAATGGATCACCAAATGTACCATTACAGTAAAAAAAGATGGGGGGAAGATTTTTTCCATTTTGCACAAAGTTAGAACAACTTTAGCATCAAGAAATTTAAGATCATCTTCGGATAGATCTTTATAGCAAATGATTCTAAAAAAATCACAAAGCTCAATTACAACTGATGTTACATGGTCCGGCAAAGTTCCTCGTAATGCAATTGGCAAATACTCATGCATCAACATATGACAATCGTAACTTTTCATCCCAATTAGTTTCCTTTCAGTGAGTTGCACACAACGAGATATATTTGATGAAAACTCATCAGGAGGCTTGATTAACTTGAGTGTTTTCAAGAATACATTCTTCTCATCTCGAGTCATTTGATAACATGCTTTAGGCATGAAAGTATTATTGCTTCTTGGCCGCCTCTTTAGATGTAATTCCTTTCTTATACCCATATCCTGCAAGTCAAGTCTCGCTTTATAGTTGTCTTTTGACTTCCCCTCTTGACCCAATAAAGTCCCCACAATGTTATCACAAACATTTTTTTCTATGTGCATTACGTCAAGATTGTGACGTAACAACAAATGTTCCCAATATGGTAACATAAAAAAATACTTTTCTTTTTCCAAGGACCACCAGCAACAATGTCAACAAGAAAATTAGTGTCATCTAAGTGTTGTAGAACTTCCTCACCAGTGGGCTTCTCTTAATTCCTCTCTGCCAACAAAGGATCTAGTCTCTCTACGCCAATGATGATCTGCTGGAAGCCATCTTCTATGACACATGTAACACCACTTTCTTCCATGATTTAGCCATTTCGAATTAGTAGTAAAACCGCATGTAGGACATGCAAGTTCTCCCTTAGTGCTCCACCCAGACAGATTTGCGTAGCCCGGGAAGTCTGAAATTGTTGAAAGAACTGATGCGTTCAACTTAAAGTACTGTTTTGTTGAAGCATCAAATGTTTCAACTCCTATTTCCCACAACTCCTTCAATTCTTTTATCAATGGTTGCATGTACACATCTATCTTATTTCCAGGTCCTTTAGGACCAGGGATAATCAAGGAAAGAATGAAGTTAGGTTGTTTCATAACCAACCATGGTGGCAAGTTGTAGGGAATAAGGAAGACAGGCCAAATACTATGTGCCACATTCATTGTCTTGAATGGGTTGAAACCATCACT
Organism: Centrapalus pauciflorus; assembly: GCA_020465985.1. Taxonomy (NCBI): domain Eukaryota; kingdom Viridiplantae; phylum Streptophyta; class Magnoliopsida; order Asterales; family Asteraceae; genus Centrapalus; species Centrapalus pauciflorus. The sequence goes on from JAANYP010005051.1 coordinate 209,603, forward strand.
TGACAATGCTAGTCGAACATTGCGAGGTTCACTTGCAAATTCTGGAAACTTTTCATCAAAGTCTTTCCAGACTAACGCATCAGCAGGATGTCGTAGTATTCCATCTTTCACGCGTTCTACATGATGCCACTTCATAAGGTTGGCTGTCTTTGATGACATGAATAGTCTTTGAAGTCTATGCTTTAAAGGAAACCACCGTAATATTTTTGATGCTTTCTTCTTTGTTGGAGTCACTTCATCTTGTGAATTATCTTCACGAACTTTCCATCTTGATGACCCACAAATTGAACAACTCTCATCTTTCTCATTCTCTTCCCAAAACAACATGCAACCATTAGGACATGAATGGATTTTTTCATACGTTAATCCTAATTTTGCCATCAACTTTTTCGCTTGATGAAACGTTTCAGACAATGAATTTCCTTCCGGTAACAAATCTCTCAAAAACTCCAACAACATAGAGAACGATTTGTGGCTCCACCCATTAAGACACTTTATATGGTATAGATGTACCACACAGGATAATTTGTTGTATTTAGAATTCGGGTAAACCTTTTCTTCAGCCTCCTTGCTTCTCCCATTATCAGCCTCTTGATGATTATTGAGAATAGTCTCATCGATTTCTACTTCAGTTCTACCAAATTCGGACGGGAAAATATCATTCAACATTTCATTCATGTCATGGTGAAATAAACCTTCTTCCTCATGAGCTAATGCACTTGAAGATGTAGCTCTTGAATTTTCCCCATGATGTATCCATTCTAAATATTCTGATCGAAAGCCATGACATATGACATGATCAAAAGTATCCCCTCTTGTAAAATAAAACATATTTGAACAACGTGCACATGGGCATAATATATTTCCATTGACACTTGATCTCTCAAACGCAAAATTCAAGAAATCTAATACCCCTCTTACAAAAACTTCACTTGATCTTTGTTGATTATACATCCAAGATCTATCCATGATTATTCCTAATGAAATATATAAAATTTTGAAAGTTAAAACATTTGTAACTCAAATTTTTTTTTTTTGAAAGTTAACATATTCCTTTAAAAAAACAATATCATTATCACTATTACTCCAAATACCAACCGTAACACATTTGTAACTCAAAATTAACTACATATGAAATGGAAATAACGTCAACAATTACACAACTTAAATGCACTAGTGATATGAGAAATTTCATTAATTGCATTCAATCACTCTCTATTTTAAGCACAAAATGCTTACAAAATGCTTGCATTTTGAAATTCATATCAGCCCACCAAAAGGTATTAACAGATTGTTCAATACAAATAAAAAATTTTCAATTTTTCTAGTACCTTGAATCCCCAAAATTTTTAATTGTTCTAGTACCTTGAATCCCCAAAATTTTCAATTGTTCTCACATCAGGAAAAATTTTCACAAATCTCAATCAAACAAACTATAATAACCGAACGGAACTATAATATAGCACAAATCAGAAATTTCAACTATATAATTATGTAAAGATCATCAACATAACTATAATATAGCAATCGAAAAGCAGGATCAATATATACCAGGAAGCTAACAACCGAACTAGTGGACTAGTTATGGCCTGCGGCGATGGTCTGTGGTGTGGCCAGAGACGGAGACACGGTCAGAGGTGGATGAAGATAACTCGCTGGTGTTCGGATGGAGAGGATTGTGAGCTACAATGGAGACGTTGGTGTAGTAGGAGATGTGGGCACGGTGGCAGTTCTGGTGTAGCCGCCGTTGATGGAGTGATGGTGTAGCCAAGATGCGATGGTGCTGCGATGGTCGGCGATGGTCCTACAGTGGTCGGCGGTGGCCTGCGGTGGACGTCAACAGCGCTGCGGTGGACGTCAACAGCGCTGCGGTGGACGTCAACAGCGCTGCGGTGGACGTCAACAGCGCTGCGGTGGACGATAGGGCCGGAGATGAAAAGTTGGGCGTGGACGATGATATGAAGGATATGAATGATAAAGTGAAAACTAGGGTAAAAAATTAGGTGTATTAGATTTTAGAGGAAATAAAAATTTTTAATTAATTGGAGGGAAATAATTAAAATTAATCAGCTCTAAAACATTCACGTGGTAGGAAATAAAAAATAGTTTTTGTGGCATATAAGACTTCAGGGAGTGGTGCTTGGTACCCCTCGGTACCGAGCTCGGCAGCCATGGGAACACCGCGCCGTGAGCTTGGCATCGGCATCCTCAACGGCATTCCAATGCCGAACCCTTTTTCAATTATATATATATATATATATATATATATATATATATATATATATATATATATATATATATATATATATATATATATATAATATAATTATATAATTATTAAAATAATTTTACTCCCTTTATATACAACACACATTCATTCAAATTCAATATATTTTCTCATTATTCTCTCATTACTCTCTCTACCCACATTTCAAATTCAATTTCAAAAAAATGTCTTCATCATCTTCAACTTCATCATCTTTTGCGGAAGACATAAAATACCTCTCGGATGCGATAAGCACAGTCTCAAAAGCTGCTCAGGACGTTTTAGAGTTACGAAACTTGCAAGAAGGTGAATCGTCACGTCCCGCAAAATCAAGAAAATATATAGAAAGGGATCGTGAATCTGCACACGATCGTCTAATGAGTGATTATTTCGCCGAGAATGCCATTTTTCAAGGGTATTATTTCCGTCGCCGTTTTAGAATGCAAAAGTCGTTATTTGTACGTATTGTTGACGATTTGACGAGATAGTGTCGGTACTTTCAACAGAAGATGGATGCCAGAGGTGCGGTTGGATTTTCTCCGATTCAAAAATGTACGGCCGCTCTTCGTCAATTAGCATACGGGACATCCGCAGATGGTTTGGACGAGAGTTTCAGAATGTCTTCTCGTGTCGCAAGAGAAAGTCTTGATAAATTTTGTAAGTATATTCTGCGAGTTTATGACCCTAAATATTTACGCAGACCAACGTATAATGATATACAACAATTATATGCTCATCATTCTAGCGTTCATGGTTTTCCTGGTATGCTTGGAAGTTTAGATTGTCTCCATTGGAGTTGGGGAAATTGTCCTAACGCGTATAAAGGTCAATACACTCGTGGTGATCATGGTCACCCAACAGTCATACTTGAAGCGGTAGCTTCACAAGATCTTTGGGTTTGGCATGCCTTCTTCGGTGCCCCGGGGTCAAATAATGACATAAATGTGTTGAATATGTCACCACTCTTCAATAAAATTTATGACGGCACGGCACCCGAATGTCCGTTTCAAATTCGTGGCTCTACGTACAAGTATGGGTACTATCTTGTTGATGGGATATACCTTGATTGGGCCACATTCGTGAAATCATTTTCGGCTCCAATCGATGCTAAACGAAAAAGATTTAAGGTGGCCCAAGAAAGAGCTCGAAAAGATGTGGAACGAGCGTTCGGTATTCTCAAAAAGCGTTGGCAAATATTGAAGCACCCGTCACCTTTTTATCATGTGGAGAAAATGACAAAAGTAATGTATACGTGTATCGTATTGCATAACATGATTATAGAAGATGAAGGGAACGCAATATGTCAATATGATGAAAACGAAGTCACTCCAACAACAATACCAGCGGAGATCGGTAGTAGTGCGTACATGGCTCGACATTCGGAGATACGTAAAACCGAAGTGCATCATAATCTTCGGGCCGACTTGGTTGAACATATTTGGGGTGTTCAAAACATTGATCTCAACGTTGATCCGGTTGATGATTTTGAAAACGAATATTCGGACCAAGACTTTGCGTAGATTAGTTTCCATTTTAATGTTTATATTTTTAAGTTGAATGTTATAATTTTTAAATTGAATGTTTTATTTTATGTTTGATTTTAATATTATTAATTAAATGTTATTTTTTATTTCAATATTTTTATTTTATGTTTAAAGTGAAAATTAAATAAATTGAATGGCAACCACACCCTCGAAATGGCATCAAAATGGCAAAGAATGGCAAAACTGACGTGGCGCTGACGTGGCGGCAATTTTGGGTGGCATTGGTGGCATCCACTCCCTTAGGCCTAATATTACAAAGTGCCATTAAATATGTAATATTTTTAGTGGCATATTGACGCGTGTAAAACACACCTCAGGTTTTAATATCTAAATGAACCCAAAGTATAAATTACACAACTGGCAGTGTACCAATCGTGTGCAATATAGCTTTAAGAATCACCCAGGATTTATCGAACTCAGGGAACGGAATAAAGATTGGAGACTCAAATACTACAACCTAAACCAATATTCAGCTATTTTTGACGTTTTGAGGAAGTTATCAACTAGAGACAATACTTAAATTTAACTAACAGGGTAACTATAGCAAACTAAGTAACACAAGTATAAAAAGTTAAACTAATATTTTTGGATTTTTAATATTAAAATAAAAACTAATTTTAGCAAACAAGAATTAAACTAAACGACTAAAGCAAGCAAGTAACGACAACTGAATCGAACTCTTATATTACGAAAACGTCACCCACTTGGAATTAGAAAACTATAATTAACTGGCGATGGATTGAATTGATTGACTAAAGACAAATCGGTTGATAACCAATTTTTGAATTCAATTAAGCCCGGATTTCAGTTTAATTTACCGATTATTTAATTACTTCAAGTTAAAATATTTAATCTTTATAACCACGTGATGAAAACAAAGCAACTCATCAAACTCCAATATTAACCAATTAATCTTATAATCGCAACACAATGCATAAAGATAATCGATTAACACCGAAATCCAACAAATTGACTTTGTCACTTTAAAAATCGAACTTTATGATTTGCCAATCCTATTATCGCAACACAATGCATAAGAACCAACAAACACATAAAATCCTAGATTAACAATCAACTATCAAATCATTATCGCAACACAATGCCTAGAAGAGATAGTTGACTATTAATTTTTCATTTAAAGCCTCTTTCTTTTTAAAACGCAGATTTAATTAAAACTCTATTATCGCAAAACAATGCTAAAAGATTAATAAAAATCTGATTTTTAACAAGAAAATATGAAATAGTCAAGAATCAAACAAATATAAACCAAAATCCATCAATCAATCCAATAATTTGCCAATTAATACATAGAATCCGTCATCCCAAGCGGGTGAACAAGAAAACTACTCACTAATCATGATAACACTCAAAATTAAACTTAAATTAATAAAAATTATTATAAATTCAGAAAGTAAAGGAACGAATGTACCAAATCGCGCCGCTACAATAAAGAATTTGAATCCAAAACTCGAACCGATGCTTCTAATCCAAGAAATTCGAAAACTTTAACTAAACTAGGATAAAAATTCGTAAAAGATGAAAGAAAACTCTGAAATTCGCCAAAATCGTGTCTGAAACGCACGAATTAATGCTGGAATCGCCCCGAATGCTCCAAAAAGTGAAGAAGAATTAAACTTTAAGCTAAAACTATGATTAACTATGAAGAACTACTGAAAATCGAGAAGAATTTCGGCTAACTATGTCTGAAAATCGCCTCCAATCGACTCTGAAATCGGAACTGCCGCCTCTTAGGTTTTAAAAACGATTTTTGATGGGCTGGGCCCGGCACGCGGGCGCGTAGGGGAAAGTCACGCGGGTGCGTGGACTTAACCTAGTGTACGCCCCTGCGTGGGCATTCTACGCGGGCGCGTGGCTTGCTTTGACTGCAAATGTGTACGCGGGCGCGTGGGTAGTTCTACGCGGGCGTGTAGAGTCACTTTTCGCCAAATCTTTGCTTTCGATCACGGGAGATGGCTGGATCATAAAGTCTCGTCATTTTAGCCTTTATTTCCGTTCCCATGTTGATTCAATGGCTTCTGACCTGCGGAATACACATATTAATGAAATCAGTATCTTTTTCACGCGTTTCGGTCTGAAAACCACATAAATTAGAGATAAAATGATATAAAAAACATGTATAATTTTGCACATATCAAAATACCCCACACTTGAGCTTTGCTTGTCCCCAAGCAAACTGCAACTTAAATGTCTCAAAACAAGGCCTCAACTCAAAATAAACTCTCAAGAAACACATAGACTCTGAAGCATTAAAGATCCATAAACTATGAATTTGAAGCCAAGACAAGAATCAATGAGACCACAAGATGCAAAAAAGAATATAATGTCAACAACTTCCCACCTAATCACATGACTCAGCACCTCACAGCTTTCACTCATCACTCAAGTGTATAGGCTCGTGTGTTTTCACAAATTTCGCTCAATGCCAGACGTGTTAAAAGAATGTGAGCATATGCTTGAGAGTAAATCACGCCGCCATCACTCAGTGTTTGAAAATAAAGCACATAAAGGTCTTAATGGGCTGTAACGAGGCTAGGCTAAGGACATGGGAACTATATGGCCAAAGTGGGCTGAAAGAATGGGATCCAAGATCAAGCAGCAAGCAATAGAAGCGAGTAACCAACAATGGACCAAATAAATCACTGAGAGGATTTCCCAAGCAAACTGGCTTTATTTTCACATCTAAAAACAGCTCAGAAGGACAAAAAAAAACTTTATTTTTTTCTTTCTTATTCCAATTCCTTCTCCTCTCTTTTTCTTTTCTTTTTTCTTTTTTTTTTTTTTTTTTTTTTTTTTTTTTTTTTTTTTTTTTTTTTTTATAGCGCTGAATTTTCAAGTACCAACTATGTCCATTCTGTACCCAAAAAGAACTCTCTTAACTATACTAGCATTGCCACGGTACAACACTAGAAGAGTCGGGAAGAACACAAAAGCATGGAATTACCTATGACTCGACTACTATCAAAACAATGCATAATCGTCAAGGCTCACAGCGGACCAACTAACAAGTGAATGATCCCAGATAAATATCTATAGCTTGCTACTAAATCACGATCCCAATTCCGGTCAAACGATAGACAAAAGGATTATTTGGCTGATAATGTGGGTTGTCACCGAAATGAAAGGCTCAGGCTCAAACGGGGAGACTATGGGAAATAATGCAGGTAAGAGTGTAATTGGGGAAAAAAAAAAGGGTATCCTAACTGTGCCTTTATATAAGTGCTAGATTCTCAAACGATGTGATCTTGGCATGCATTTGACAAACAAGTTCTACCTTAATCCAATTAACACCGACAAATTCACACCGAAAGAATAATGAGCATTAAATATGAATGCTAGATGGGCTCAAATTCTCACGAAACGAATATACAGGGTTATTTGTGCTTAATCATGGAATTTCAGTCAAGAAGCGTGACACGCACATCAAACATCCTGTTACCACAAAATAATCTCAAAATCACTTGCTCAGCTTCGCATGCATAGAAAATAGAACAATACTGCAAAAGAGTCCAACATGCCAAAAATAGAGAATAAATTTTGAAAATCAGCCCAGTTTTTGACAAAAATGTTGCGACTTTTACTGAAGTACATGCAAATCTCAAAATCAACATTTTTGATACCCCCACCCCACACTTAAATCTGACAGTGTCCTCACTGACATAAACCATGCAAATCGAAAACGCAAGAGGAAATTGGAACGAGAAAAACTCCCCTGATAATGAAGAAAGCACTTAGGCGGCTCTGAACGATGAAGCTGAACTTACTGCCAGCGAGCATCTCTACCAGTGTCCAACCTTAATCAAAAGCAAGCATAATGAACAACCAGATATCAGCAATGATAAAGTAATAATAAGCTAAATAACTGTACATCAAATAATAAAGTAAACAATTAGATACAAATGATAAAGTAAAACCCAAAAGAAAATAAAATAAACATCCTGAACACCCATGAGATCACTACGGCTGGGAACGCCTGACACGGCGACGAGAATAAATATGTGTGATAGTAGAAGCTCTCGGCCGGTCGATACGGGAGGCATCCAAACGGCGCACAGGAGGCCTATCATCAGAGACCGCAGGAGAGGAGACAAAAGTAGACGCAGATAAGCCCATATCAGCGGAAGTAGGTGAAAGATGACGTGGTGTAGGCGGTGGTGACGAGTGAGGTGACTGGTGTGGGGATGGCGGTGGATGCTGCTCCTGACCCATATGAGTATCAGTAGGTGTCGGGTCCACAGATGGAACAACAGGGGTGGGGACAAGGGAGTAAGGAAGGGGTGGTAATGATGGCAATCCAGCAGCTGCGAGTAATGAATCTGTGGCCCGGTATGTGTGTAGTAGGGCAGTAAGGGCTGCATAATGGGCTACTGGATCGGTAGGGAGGACTCCAAAATGTAGGGTTGGAGGGGTCGATGGAAAGTGGGCGGAGGTGGAGGCATGCGAAGGCTCAGGGATATCAGGGCGGGGAACATGGAATGGGGGTGGGTCAGGCTGGGCTCTGGGCTGAGGCTGGGGGATGACGAGATGGTTGTGCCTGCGATCTACGATGCCCATGTTGCGGAGAGTCTGCAACTGAATCTGTATAACACCATGCTCCAGCACTCTCGTAAGGCGGCCCTCAATATCTGGAGTCAAAATGCCCAGCCGGCGAGCTAAATGTGTGATATAGGCTCCACCGGTGATGGCACTACTCGAACGAACGCCAGAACAATGGCGGAGGAAATAGGCTAATCGGTAAGCAATCTGCACAGGCCGCTCCTCTCTCAAAAATAAGTGCATGCTCTCCAAATCCTTGATCGATACACTGCATGCACCTACTCCCCTTCCACATAAGGTCTCTGCCAAAATCCTCCAAAATAGCCTATGTATCGGGTCTCGGAATGATGTGCCTTTGGCTGAGTTTGAGTATCTACCCGTTGCAAATTCTGCCCAGAAAGATAAATGATCAAAGTCTGTAGGGGCGTCGCGAACAGCATCCTCAAACATAGGCGCAGAAGCCTCCTCTGCTGTGTATATGCCCATAACTGTAGCAAACTGATGCAGTGAGAACTCCCTCTCAACCCCTCCTAGCCTGAAGCCTATCATGCTAGTGTCATCGTCAAAAACTACTGTGGCTAAAAATTCTAGACATAGCTCTCGATACACAGGCTCTCGAATAGACAGAAGACGCTCAAAGGCTGGAGGGTGGTCCAAATCTGTAGGACCATGCTGCATAATGTGCCGTAGGCGATCAGTGATGCCAATCGTGGTCATGTCGGCCCAGCTTATGGACGTTGTCGATGCAAAACTCTTGCCGGCTAGTCTGGCAAACTCTCTCATATCATCGTCCCTAGCGAAAATCAGCCACTGATCGAGAGCGGGAGGGCCAGCCATGGCCTCGGGGTCATCCTCTGGTAAAGGAGAGGAAGGAGGTTGTGGGATACGTCGCGGCCTTTTGCCTCGCATGATCTGATCAAAAGATAACACATTTCAAAGTTAGTTTGAATTAAAAGTGCAAGAAATGTGCATCAAGCAGATATAGGTGTACAAGAAATAAAAAAGACACAAATAAAGGCTAAAATCTAAGAGAAAAGAGGACTATAAATTGATAAAAATAAATAAAAATAAACAAAAATAAAAATAATAATAATAATAATAAACAAATAAATAAATAAATAGAAAAAAAAAAAATAATAATAATAATACTCGAAGGTACCCAAAGTAAGAAATGCATGCTAAACATACCTGTGAGCGAGAAATGACTATAGAACAACATGCACTTAAGAGCCGAAACATGAGCATTAAAGATGAACATGATGATTACTGGCCAATTGCGAACCATATCCGCACATGAGATGAGGACTAGCTATGCTAACTAGATGGATGCCAAGTGCATAGAATCAGCTAGGGAGAAACAATTACATCAACTAATGTGTAGCATAACAACCACATGAATGATATACCTACTCACTTCGGCTCAATTCCAGCCCCAACCCATGATATTCAATTGATCAGTACCAATATATGCATAACAACCAGCTAGGGGTGATATGTTTCAATTCTAAACCCGTAGCTGCACACATGCGAAGAGCAGATAGAAAGATAAACAAGAAAACCTTAAACGAACTAGATACGCAAGAAAGCAAGCAAAAAGTGTAATAAATCTGAGAAAGGCAGTGCTTGAGAGCGTGATTCACATTATCCTGGGCACTAAGATCAAAACCCTCATCACAAGTATTTAGCAGTCCAAGAGCATGCAATGGTGAAGGACAACCGGATGAACAGATTGCGTTTATGAAACACATGTTGATGAATCAACATACAGCTTGAAATAATCAGAAACTACACCAGGGGTACTGATAAACATGAAAATTAATGCTAATGAATTCGGACCAACTCCACTATCTAAACAAGCAAGTAAACCCCACTAGAGTGATAAACAGGATGAACAAGAAATTGAATCCAAATTAACTCGAGTCTGTGTGTGCAGTGGCTCAAGAGGGAACCCAGAATTAAGTCTACATTTAATACCTTGCACAAAGCACGAAACACACAACTCAACAAAATAAGCAAGAGATTCAGCAATAAAACAAAAGCCTCGTCTGAAAATCGTGACCAGTCCCAAAAAGTCCCCTCAACTTATTCAAACTCGAATGATAATGACCAAATAAGCAAGAAATAAAACAAATCAATCCATTGAGTCAACCTAAGAAGAGGACTCAAGCTGCATTCTGTGTTCGTGATGGTGTGTGTGTGACCAGAGAAATAACCAAGAACAGTCCCTCAAACTCCTCAATACCTGACTGAAATTATCTATCAAGTGCACGAGATTAAGCAAATAAATCAACCAAGCAATGGGGTTCAGACTCGTTTTAATGTGCATGTTCTGGTGGGTCACAACAGCCCCAAAATTTTTGAACCCTAAGAGCCAGTTGTGTAATTTATACTTTGGGTTCATTTAGATATTAAAACCTGAGGTGTGTTTTACACGCGTCAAGTTTTTGGCGCCGTTGCCGGGGAACGGTGCGAGCTTTAAGAAACAACCAACGCCGGTAGTTTAGTTGATCCTTTTTAGGGGCAATCCCCCTGAAAAGTTAAATTTTCTGTCTAATTTCACTTTTCTTTAAAAGGGGTGTTTGGTGTATGAGTCGTCGAAATCCTAATATCGTCAGCCCATACTCCGAACCTGAGCGAGCATTCCGTAACCGTCGTCGTGAACAATCGCACCCTTTAGTTGAGGGACTGTCAAGTTTATCGGATTCTACGGACCATATTGTTTCTCCTCCGGTGGAGGAAGATCACGTAGACATCTTTGTTCAGTTACCTCCAATTTCTAGTCCTTCACCTTCTTCACCTTCTTCGCCTTCATCATCTTCTGATTCTTCATCTTCTTCTGACTCTTCATCTTTCACTATGGGAGACCGAAGGACAATGCTTGAGCTTAACCAACCGGTCACCGATGACTCGGAAGGTGCAATAGTTATTCCTGGATTCGATGCCGTTAATTTTGAGCTAAAGTCGAGCCTTATCGCTTTAGTTCAGAATAACGCACAATTCTGCGGTCTATCTTCTGAGGATCCGTATTCCCACCTGAAGAAATTCAGAAAAGCATGCGGTGGGTATAAGGCAAATCAAGTTCCAAGGGAAGTAATTCGACTGATGCTCTTTCCTTACTCTCTCTCCGGACGTGCCATGATGTGGTATGAGTCCCTTCCCTCGAACTCGATTCGTACTTGGGACGAAATGGAAACCAAATTTCTACTTAAATTCTGCCCTCCGTCTAGGACCACTAAGCTTATGAGTGACATTCTCTCATTTAAGCAGAAACCTGACGAGTCTCTATATGATGCATGGGAGAGGTATAAAGAATCTATCATGAAATGCCCTAATCATAACATGACACTTAATCGTCGTGTCAAGGTTTTCTATGAGAATGTTCACCCCATGTATCACTCACTAATCGACTCAGCCTGTAACGGGTCGGTGTATAAGAGGACTCCTGAAGAGGCTTTTGACATAATCGATGATCTGGTCTTAAGTCAAACTCAGACACCGAGTGAATACTTTGGTTGGGGTGCGAATGATTCAAAGCAAGCTGAAGCCATTGCTAATCTCACTGCTCAGATAGCCATTCTAACTAAGCAGTCAAATGACCAATCACAAGCTTCATCATCATACCCTGTGCACGCCATACAGCAAGGGTGTGAACATTGTGGGGGAGCTCATTTTGGTTATGAGTGTCAGGCTGCATATGCTGCTGAGTACCAACAGGAGGAAGTTTACCTTTCTTCTGGAGATTATGAGTACACACCCGAAGGTTTTCCAAGACCCAACAATAATTTGAATTACTCCTCTCAGAACACCTTTAGACCTCAGGGGTTTTCTAACCCCCCTCGTCCTCGACCTCCAGGGTTCTCTCACCCTCGCCCACAGTTTAACCCTCACACGGGTTACAATCAGGGTAATTCAGGAGGTTACAATCAAGGTAATTCGGGAGGGTATAATCAGGGGTATAACCAAGGCTTTCAGCAGGGGCAAGGTCAGAGGTTCCAACCTCGTGGCCAAGGATTTGTACCAAACCAAAATGTTCAAATTCTTCAGAATCCTCGCCATCAGCAACAATATCAGGGGCAGAACCAAAACATTCCTACTCAAGAGAAGCCGAGTTTGGAAGAAATGATGGCAAAGTACATGGCCGAGCAGTCTGTGATCAATCGTAATCAACAATCAGCAATGAGGAATCTTGAGAATCAGCTCGGCCAGATGGCTAAGACCTTGAATGAGAGGCAGTCGGGGGAGCTTCCTAGTAATACGATTCCAAATCCCAGGGGGGAAGCAAAGATGGTTGTTACAAGAAGTGGAAAGACAACCAAAGGACCTGAACCGTCTAACCCCCTACCTCCTCCTTCTTCACCCTCAGCTGAGAAAGGGCCGGAGACCACTACGGACGAGGTGCACCCACCAGAATTAGTGAGTCCCGCACAAGTCCCATCTCCAAAAGTCCCTACAGCAAATCCCTACCAACCACGTGTCCCATACCCTAATCGCTTGAAGAAAGAGGTGCAAGATAAGCAGTATGGCAAGTTTCTGGGCCTGTTTAAACAGTTGCAGATAAACATTCCATTTGTTGATGCAATTACACAGATGCCTAAGTATGCCAAGTTCCTGAAAGACCTCCTTTCTAACCGTCAGAAGCTTGAGGATCTAGCTACAGTTGAGATGAATGCTGAATGTTCAGCTGTCCTCCAGAACAAGCTTCCAGTCAAGCAGGATGATCCGGGTAGTTTCACAATACCCTGTCATATAGGGCCCCTCCACGTTACTAATGCTCTTGCTGATCTGGGAGCTAGCATAAATCTCATGCCTTCTTCGTTATATGCTCGGTTAGGGTTAGGGGATCCTAAACCTACACGCATGAGTATTCAGCTAGCCGATAGATCAGTTAAGTTCCCACAGGGTATCGCTGAGAATATGCTGGTAAAAGTCGATAAGTTTGTTTTCCCGGTCGACTTTGTGATCATGGACATGAGCGAGGACTGCACTGTGCCGCTCATTCTAGGGAGACCTTTCCTAGCTACGTCCCGCGCTATCATTGATGTATTTGATAAGAAGCTTACGCTTCGGGTCGGGAATGAGCAAGTTAGTTTTGATGTTGATAAGGCAATGCAAAGGCCTAATGACACAGCCGAGTCCATCTGTTTTGTTAAGTCTTCACACTTCTCTGATAGAGAGCATTATCCAGAAGATAATGAGAAGTTGTTGAAGTCTTTGATGTCGGGACATGAGACGTCTACATCACCGGATGTAGACGATTGTATTTCTGATGATGATCTATGCTCGTATCCAATCTCTTTAGACTCTGATTTCGTTGTCCACTCTGACGATCCCGTTGATCTGTGTGCCGTTGATACATCTCCGCCTACTGAGGAGGTTGTACCTATGGATCGTGAGGAGTCAGTCACATCTAAGTTGTCCATTGAAGATCCGCCGACTCTCGAACTTAAGGAGTTGCCCTCTCATCTTGAGTACGCATATTTAGAGGGGCAATCTCAGTTGCCTGTTATTATTGCTAAGGATCTTTTTAGCGAAGAGAAGGCGCAACTTTTGAGAGTTCTGAAAGAGCATAAGCGGGCTATTGCATGGAAGATTACCGACATACGAGGCATTAGTCCTGCTTATTGCACCCATAAGATTCTGATGGAGGAAGACATCAAGCCTGTTATTCAGTCCCAAAGGAGAGTCAACCCGAAGATTCACGATGTTATTAAGAAAGAAGTACTGAAACTTCTTGATGCCGGGTTGATATATCCTATCTCTGACTCCCCGTGGGTGAGTCCTGTGCATGTAGTTCCTAAAAAGGGGGGTATGACTGTCATTCAGAATGATAAGAACGAGCTAATTCCTTCAAGGACAGTCACGGGTTGGCGAGTTTGCATTGACTACCGCAAGCTCAATGATGCAACTCGTAAGGATCACTTCCCTTTGCCCTTTATCGATCAAATGCTTGAGCGACTATCTGGAAACGAGTTCTATTGTTTTCTGGATGGTTTCTCAGGATACTTTCAGATCCCGATCAGCCCCCAAGATCAGGACAAGACTACATTCACTTGCCCTTATGGGACGTTCGCATATAGGCGCATGCCTTTTGGTCTGTGTAATGCACCTGCGACATTTCAGCGGTGTATGGTAGCCATCTTCCATGATATGATCGAGAAGTGTGTTGAAGTCTTCATGGATGATTTCTCTGTGTTTGGTAACTCTTTCTCGGACTGCCTGACTAATTTGGAGAAGATGCTAACCCGATGTGAGGAGACCAATCTGGTCCTTAATTGGGAGAAGTGTCATTTCATGGTCCGAGAGGGTATAGTATTAGGACACAAGATCTCGAGTAAGGGAATTGAGGTAGATAGGGCTAAGGTTGAGACTATATCTAAGCTGCCTCCTCCCACGTCTGTTAAGTCGATTCGTAGCTTTCTAGGGCACGCTGGTTTTTACCGGCGATTCATTAAAGACTTCTCACTCATTGCTCGCCCTATGACTAAGCTCCTTGAGAAGGATGCAACATTTGTCTTCGATGATGAATGTTTGCAGTCCTTTAACACGTTGAAAGAGAAGCTAACCACTGCCCCTATCATGGTGGCACCCGACTGGGAGTTGCCATTTGAGTTGATGTGTGACGCGAGCGATTTTGCTATTGGGGCAGTGTTAGGTCAGCGTCGGAATAAACGGTTCCACGCCATATACTTTGCGAGTAAGACTCTTACAGACCCTCAGCGTAATTACACTACGACAGAGAAAGAGCTTCTTGCAGTGGTTTATGCGTTCGAGAAGTTCCGATCATACTTGGTTCTCTCGAAAACGGTGGTCTATACTGATCATGCAGCTCTGAGATACTTGTTTCAGAAGCAGGACGCAAAACCACGTTTGATTCGATGGATTCTTCTGCTCCAGGAGTTTGATATCGAGATCAAAGACAAGAAAGGGGCTGAGAATCTGGCGGCAGATCATTTGAGCAGATTAGAAAATTCAGACTTACCTCCTTTAAATGAGTCTGAATTCAAAGAAAAATTCCCCGATGAGTCCTTATGTGCAGTTCAGGCAACTAATGACTGCCCGTGGTTTGTTGACTATGCAAACTATTTGGCCAGTAGCGTTTTGATTAAAGGATTAACTCATCAACAAAAGAAAAAGTTCTTACGAGATGTTAAGAACTACTTCTGGGATGACCCGTATCTATTTCGGGTATGTGCTGATCAGATCATTCGCCGGTGTGTGTTTGGCGATGAGGCATTCCAAATCTTATGTGAGTGCCACCTAGGTCCTACAGGTGGTCATCACGGGGCCAATGCCACAGCCAAGAAAGTGTTCGATGCTGGTTTCTTCTGGCCCACTATATTCAAAGATGCCCAAGATCTGGTTAAGAAATGTGATGCATGTCAGCGTCAAGGTAACATATCAAATCGGAATGAGATGCCTCTACACACCTTTCAGGTGTGTGAGATCTTTGACGTTTGGGGCATCGACTTTATGGGCCCTTTTCCTCCCTCTCGTGGTCATAAATACATCCTAGTTGCGGTTGACTATGTTTCTAAATGGGTTGAAGCACAAGCTTTTCCCACCAACGATGCTAGGGTTGTATGTTCCTTCCTTAAAAAGCTTTTCACTCGATTCGGTTCACCGAGAGCTATCATTAGTGATCGGGGTACTCATTTCTGTAATGCTCAGTTCGATAAGATTCTCCAGCGGTATGGTGTTACTCACCGGCTAGCTACAGCCTACCATCCGCAAACCAATGGACAAGCTGAGGTTACGAATCGGGGTTTAAAGAGGATTCTCGAAAGAACTGTAGGAGAGCATAGGAAGGGTTGGTCGGATAAGTTAGATGATGCGCTTTGGGCATTCCGCACTGCTTATAAGACTCCTATAGGTTGTACCCCTTATAGGATGGTTTATGGCAAAGCGTGTCATCTGCCGATAGAATTAGAACATAAGGCTTACTGGGCACTTAAATGGTCTAACTTTGATTTGTTATCTGCAGGTGATCACAGGAAACTTCAGTTGAACGAGCTCGACGAGTTGAGAGATCAAGCATATGAGAGTGCCCGGATTTACAAGGAGAAGACCAAGAAGAGGCACGATGCGCAGATTCATCCTAAGGACTTTAAGGCCGGCGATCAGGTTCTACTTTACAATTCACGCCTAAGACTGTTCCCAGGTAAGCTTATCTCTCGTTGGACCGGCCCGTTTACTGTTGCTGAGGTATTCCCATATGGGACAGTTGAGTTAGTTGGAGTTGATGGCAACTTTAAGGTAAACGGGCACCGGTTGAAGCTATATCACAATCCTGCTGAGTTGAATTTTTGTGAGGCCGATCTTCGGTTGGCCATCTTATCAGCTTAATTATCTGTGGCGAGTCCTGCTTGAGACTCATTCAAAACTCAAGCCACTCTTGTATATTGGTGTAATTTCCTTTTGCTATTATTTGCATTTTCTTTAGTGTGTTTAGTGTGTGGATTTTGCTAATTTATCTGGTGTGCTTTTCATAATGCTTTCTATAGTTTGTTGCTTGTTTTGTTTTTTTTTTTTTTTTTTTTTTTTTTTTTTTTTTTTTTTTTTTTTTTTTTTTTTTTTTTTTTTTTTTCATTGTGTGTTGCATAATTGAGTCCATAAGTTTCGAGTCAAATATGGAGTAGGATATTGCCTTCACTGCTGAGTTTGACTTTTTAGAAGTCAACAACTCTGAATCTGTTTAATCCTTCATGGTTTCTATAATTATAGTTTGTGTATGCAATCATCCGCATCTCATTTATGTTTCTCCATTTCTTCATATACCTTGCTTCGTTCACGCTTGAGGTTTGATTAGTGCTTTAATTTCATTGCATTGGTTTCAACAGTTTGACTCTAAAAGTCAACTGGGTCATGTTTAGTTGGTTCATGTGTGCTGTTTTGATTGTTTTAATCATCTGCATAATTCCGGAGTTTCAATCATATAAGTGTGGGGTGAGGTGTTTGATGCATAGTAGAGGTAATTGCATAGTACATTGCTTGTGTTGGTTTCTCTTTCATATTGGGTTGCCCGTTTGAGTCCAGAAGTTTGGGAATTAAGTGTGGGATGGGTCATTGTCTTCACTGTTCAGTTTGACTTTTTAGAAGTCAACAACTTTGAATCTGTTTACTCTTTTGTGGGTTCGATATTAGTAGTTTGTGTATGTCGTTTTCAGCACTTCATTGACGTTTTTCCATAGTTTCATATCTCATGCCACGCCGCAACTTGAGCTTTGATTATTGCTTGTATTGCTTGATTTTAATTTCATCTGTTTGACTTTTAAAGTCAACTGCTTCATCACTTGGTTCTTGTTACTTGCTTTTGGTGTGTTTGGGAGCTCATATGATGGAATGCGATACTTTGGGGTCTCAAGTGTCATGTCTAGGATATACTTAACTTGAAGTGTGGGGTGGAGTGTGTCATAGCAGCCATGGGGTCGTTACTTCATGAACTTGGTTTTAGACATTAATTTTCCAATGGGAACAATGTCTTTTATTGATAAATCCATGTCTGCTGATTCCTAATGTTCCTAATTTGTTGTCTTGTTTGTTCATGACTCCCTTGTCACTCTAATTGCATGGTGATGGTTCCATCGGTTGACTCTCCCTATAAGTCAACTTGATAAATTCCTACTTCTGATCTTCCGTTCTCTTTCAAATCTGAATGAGTCCAGAGACTTCAAGCATGTGAGTATGGGGTCGATGTTTGAGGCATTGTTGAGGTATGTGCACACTCGTTAGTGGAGTTTACTGTTCTGCATTGTTGAGCTGATTGTTATATGTAGTTATTTACTGTTCTGCATGCTGCTGGTCCTGCCTGACACCCACGCACCCGCGTAAGGGCACCCACGCACCAGCGTGCAAGCCCACTCCCACGCACCCCTTTTTGAACCCACACACCTAGTTCACGCAGCCGCTTAAAAACCCACACAGGGGCGTGGCTCACGCAAGTGCGTGACTTTTCTACGCAGAGGCGTAACTCTGAAGTCATTATTTTTATATAAAACCCACGCACACACTTCACAACCCACGCACCAGCGGCCAATTCCCACACACCCGCGTAAATCCATAAGTCACACCATCTTCCACGCGGTTGCGTACCCATCCCCGGCAACGGCGCCAAAAACTTGACGCGTGTAAAACACACCTCAGGTTTTAATATCTAAATGAACCCAAAGTATAAATTACACAACTGGCAGTGTACCAATCGTGTGCAATATAGCTTTAAGAATCACCCAGGATTTATCGAACTCAGGGAACGGAATAAAGATTGGAGACTCAAATACTACAACCTAAACCAATATTCAGCTATTTTTGACGTTTTGAGGAAGTTATCAACTAGAGACAATACTTAAATTTAACTAACAGGGTAACTATAGCAAACTAAGTAACACAAGTATAAAAAGTTAAACTAATATTTTTGGATTTTTAATATTAAAATAAAAACTAATTTTAGCAAACAAGAATTAAACTAAACGACTAAAGCAAGCAAGTAACGACAACTGAATCGAACTCTTATATTACGAAAACGTCACCCACTTGGAATTAGAAAACTATAATTAACTGGCGATGGATTGAATTGATTGACTAAAGACAAATCGGTTGATAACCAATTTTTGAATTCAATTAAGCCCGGATTTCAGTTTAATTTACCGATTATTTAATTACTTCAAGTTAAAATATTTAATCTTTATAACCACGTGATGAAAACAAAGCAACTCATCAAACTCCAATATTAACCAATTAATCTTATAATCGCAACACAATGCATAAAGATAATCGATTAACACCGAAATCCAACAAATTGACTTTGTCACTTTAAAAATCGAACTTTATGATTTGCCAATCCTATTATCGCAACACAATGCATAAGAACCAACAAACACATAAAATCCTAGATTAACAATCAACTATCAAATCATTATCGCAACACAATGCCTAGAAGAGATAGTTGACTATTAATTTTTCATTTAAAGCCTCTTTCTTTTTTAAAACGCAGATTTAATTAAAACTCTATTATCGCAAAACAATGCTAAAAGATTAATAAAAATCTGATTTTTAACAAGAAAATATGAAATAGTCAAGAATCAAACAAATATAAACCAAAATCCATCAATCAATCCAATAATTTGCCAATTAATACATAGAATCCGTCATCCCAAGCGGGTGAACAAGAAAACTACTCACTAATCATGATAACACTCAAAATTAAACTTAAATTAATAAAAATTATTATAAATTCAGAAAGTAAAGGAACGAATGTACCAAATCGCGCCGCTACAATAAAGAATTTGAATCCAAAACTCGAACCGATGCTTCTAATCCAAGAAATTCGAAAACTTTAACTAAACTAGGATAAAAATTCGTAAAAGATGAAAGAAAACTCTGAAATTCGCCAAAATCGTGTCTGAAACGCACGAATTAATGCTGGAATCGCCCCGAATGCTCCAAAAAGTGAAGAAGAATTAAACTTTAAGCTAAAACTATGATTAACTATGAAGAACTACTGAAAATCGAGAAGAATTTCGGCTAACTATGTCTGAAAATCGCCTCCAATCGACTCTGAAATCGGAACTGCCGCCTCTTAGGTTTTAAAAACGATTTTTGATGGGCTGGGCCCGGCACGCGGGCGCGTAGGGGAAAGTCACGCGGGTGCGTGGACTTAACCTAGTGTACGCCCCTGCGTGGGCATTCTACGCGGGCGCGTGGCTTGCTTTGACTGCAAATGTGTACGCGGGCGCGTGGGTAGTTCTACGCGGGCGTGTAGAGTCACTTTTCGCCAAATCTTTGCTTTCGATCACGGGAGATGGCTGGATCATAAAGTCTCGTCATTTTAGCCTTTATTTCCGTTCCCATGTTGATTCAATGGCTTCTGACCTGCGGAATACACATATTAATGAAATCAGTATCTTTTTCACGCGTTTCGGTCTGAAAACCACATAAATTAGAGATAAAATGATATAAAAAACATGTATAATTTTGCACATATCACATATAAAGAGTGCCATAATAATACTATATATAGTGGCACAAATTGTTTTTGCCACTAAAAAATTGTGCCACTAAATGGCTATTTTCTTGTAGTGGGGTAGATATTATCGCCCATATGTCCTTCACCCGCGGATACCCGGCTCACGGGTGAACCCATGTGTTTCAACTTTTAAAATAATTATAAACACTTTCTTACACAACGAAACATATTTTAGCAATCAAACACATCCAAATAACATATAGATATTGCAAACACATCCAAATAATAAATATATACCAAACATACAAACATAATTACATAGTAATCATTAATGTTTCCAAACTCAAAGTAATTCGACACCATTATAACAATGTTCAGGGTAAATTAGTGAAAGGCATATATATATATATATATATACATACGTACATACATATATATATATATACACACACACACACACATATATATATATATATATATATATATATATATATATATATATATATGCTTATATATATAATAATGACTATATATAGCGGATTTAACGGGTAAAACCGTGGGTATACCCGCGGGTGAACGTCACGGATACGGTGGCGGGTAAACCCGTGGGTAAAATATTATGCACGTGCCCGCCCGTCACCCGCCAACGGGTATGATTTTGTACCCATACCCATGTCCACGGGTGTGTTTTCACGGGTTTACCCACCCACAACGGACAATATCCACGGGTTGCAGATTTTTTCTCGCCCATTGTCATCTCTAGTTCCTGGGAACTAGATTAAGATATATGTGAATGCAGCTTAACATCACTACTAAGTAATATTTTGATGAGACCAAAGAGTAATCACAAGTTAACCGATATGGAATAAATCCGTAACACGGGGCCACTCAACCACGTCTATAGAGTAGTGTATACGGATTTTGGAGAGATTAATCTAAAAAGGGTATCTAACTTGAAGATTCAACCTTTGTAATGTAATCATGTGAGTTAACAACCCCTAAACATTGGATTGTTCATATTTTTGGATGATTGGATGATTTGATATAGTTTTACTTGTTTTAAATGAAAATCTTGTTGTTACGTTTATGCTTGTTAAATCTTACGGTGAATGCTTGATTATTTCCATAATCAGAGTTCGAAATAGTTGGTATTTGTTTTTGATGAACTAAGTAATTTGGTTTGTAAAATATTTTGACTAGAGATGGTGAAAAGGTGAGTTTAAATTGTGTTTTCATAATAGCTTGAGGTGGTTTTATGTTTTTTGTGGGAATTTGATATAAACTTTATGCATTCGGTGTGAGCTAAATTATCTTTCAAATTTTGTAAAATCTATGTAAGCATTCGGTTTTTACATGACTCAAGGTGTGAACATTTAAAAGAGATTTTTGTGTTCAAGTCGTGAGTACGTTGTTAAATTGTTTGGCTATTAAAAGAGATCTACATACCTAAATAGTCATTGCTTACAATTGTAATTGGTATTGCGTTCGTGTATAAGAAATTTGTGTGAATTCGGTATTAATTATTCAGATGAAAGAGTGGGTAATCATTTATAAGAGCTTTAAGTAATTGTTTCCTTTAAGTCTTTGTAGCATTTTATCCAATTTGTGCTTTCCGGGGAGTGTTCAATGTTTAAGGGGGATGATCCTATTTGATTACATGTTATTCCTTGCTTGAATTTAAGTTTTTCTATCTCCTCAATTCTACTATTGTGTGTGTTCTTGTTCTAAAATCTTTATGGATAATTATTAATTCAAATCATTTTTAATCGCAAAACCTTATATCGATGGATCATCATTCCATTAATTGTCCTTGTGTTTGATACCCAGACATATCTAAATTATTGATACCCAGACTTATCTAAATTATATTAACATACGATAGTAATACGTACTAGCCTATTTGCTAGTTTAACTTATTTATTTTCGTTTTCCAAATTAAAACCAAGTTGTGCTAGTTGCAACCCTCATGCCTCAACCCTCATGACCACAACCACACTAATGACCACTTGCCTATACAAGCAAGTTTGAATAGTGTTTTTTTTGCCCAGCTACCAATTTCAATCCAAAATTCGATTATAAATGTATTAATCACTGGTTTACGTACAAAGCTTACCCATACAAACTTAATAATCTGATTAGACATTTTTACTCATCTCACCAACAATGTTACAAGAATTGAAGGTTATTTACCTTGTTTTAATCTTGGGTAAGGTGATGAATGATGATGGTAAAGAAAGACGATGAGGTTGACAAAGAGGAAGTCAACAACTTATATTTTAATTTGATATCTTCAATTTCTTGCTCTAATCCTTTTCTTTCTCTGATACACTTGAAGTCTTTGAAACACACACATATAAACTTGCGTACATATCTTGATTAAGAAGTAAGAAAGCAAGTCCCAAATCATATATATTTATATCTATTGTATATAATAAAAGAGAACACAATTTGCCACATGATGTTACCATATTTCACCAAAAACGATAAATACAATATTATCATTTTTAGTATAAAATAAAATAAAAGATAAATACAATTTATTATTCCTGATATCTATAAATATTAATAAATAATTAATTTATCTACAATGTTACGTTATCTAATTATGTTATTTACCATAATTATCTATTTGACATTTGATAATTTTTTAGCTAATTTAAATTTAAACTTAAAAAAATCCTTAAATTGTATAATTTATCTATAAACTTTAAATAGAATATTAAAATAAATAAGATTTATTATAAATGAAAAAACACAACATTATTAAATAACATCTAGAAAAGATAAATACACTTTATTATGTCTAACTAAAAAAACCTATTATGTGTTATATATTTTCTAAAATATATTAAACATAAGTAAAACGTAAATATAATAACAAAATTATATTTTATAATATCTTATTTATTTTAATAAAATATATATAAACATTAATTTTTATGTAAAACTGAAACTTTTAATTATATTGATTAACTACATATAAATTTAAAAATAAAATATATTTTAAAAATTGTTAAATAGTAACTACTATTAAATATTAATTATGGGTAATTAAAACTTTTCTATTTTTAAATATGTATGAATAGTCTTTATTTTTTCAAAACTTTTCATCTATATATCTAAGAATAAATAAAAGTTAAAAACTTATTTATACATAGAACACAATAAAAAAAATTATAATTAAAAAAATTATAAAACATACTATTACAAATATTGCATTAAATTTACTTTTTAAATATATAAAATAATGAATAGTTAGCTGAAATTAGGAGTTAAATCTGACATTTATTTAAATTTTTTGAATAGTTCGTTTTCTATTTATAGTAGTTAAATTATGTAGATCTTGATTATATTTAATTATACTTAAATTTTAAATATAAATTAAATAACTAATTAATGAGATTATATATGGAAAATTGGTTGAGAAAATAAAATTTGGTTAAGCGAGAAAGTGACACGTGACACTAAACATTTTTATTTATTAATATATATAGATACATAATGATAAATATATACTTAAAATAAAGTAGATAACATATCTACTGTTATACAATATTGAAAGTAATGATAGATTTCTTATAAAATATTTTTTTAATTTAATGTTAAATATTATATGAAGAATTTTTCCCAACTATCTTCCAACCTATGAACCTTAGTTTATAACATGTCAAGCCAAGCCAAATATGCCATAAAGTATGTAATCTTTGAATTGAATTCAATTATATATTTTATAAATAGAACAATGTTATATAAATTGTTATAAACATGTTTCGATTTGATACTCAACTATCTTAATTGATAACACAAACGATTTATAAACAGAAGAATCATTTATTAATTGTTGATTACAACGTTGGAATAAAGAAAATTTAATTCAAGGTGAGCATGGAGAATTAAACGTACCTGTGATTTTACTTAGGAAATCATGTAGTTATTTTTCATTGTATATAGGGATGGGTACAGACGTTGACACTATTTTCTTTTTTAGGGTATGTAGTCCCCCACTTACTATATAGAGTCAAATGGATTTTTCGGTAAACATTTTTAATATTTGCCCCCATAAAAACACAGTTTATATATGTGCACACAGGCATATCATCAACAGAGGAAGTATGTATACATATGTGTCTTATGTCTTAAATATAGTAAAACATGTTTTAAAATTTACACAATTAACGGTGCACTTTGATGCACGTGTTCACATGCATATTTTAACAAGAGTTGAGAGTTATAAAATAGTAAATTGTTTTTCGCTTAAACACCACTTGGATTAATGGGGGAGTTTTTTCCAAAAGCAGTAGGAATTTTGACAAAACACCTTTATGCTCAATTCTCAATTATTAAATTGTATGGTAGAATGGATGAGAATCACATTGCATGCAACATATATGTTTTTATCATGATTTCCTATATAAATTATGATCAAATATTAGTTCCTCTTATTTGTGATTTTGCTCATGGCCATGTTCACAAGCAAATTTAATATTTCCGTTTGAGTACTTATTTAGCTTTATCTCTCTAGTTGTGTTGTCTTTTTATAAATTTTTTGGAACTTGCAGAAAACAAGATGACAAAGTTTTTTTTTTTGAAGACTTACTTTAGTTAACGCCAAAAATTAACCTGTCATCTATTATTATCTGGAATTATAGTGATATATGTATAGGTTAAGATGGGTGGGTGAAAAAAAGGGGATGAGGGTATAGTAGGAGTTGCAATGGCTTGTTTAGCTAAATTAGTATATTGGTGTGCTTAACATTTCTTTTTTATCTTTAATGTAAATAATTATTTTACAACTTTTGAGGGTTACTATATAATATTTTGAAATTTCAAATATACAATACCCTTGATTGAAATTCCTAAATCTTCATAATGATTATATACTTAATTAGCATCTTGTTAAAAAAAAAACTTATATATGTATCATGCTTAGTTTGATTAATTCTTATGATGATGGTACATTAACAAACAAATAAAATTAGGAAAAAAAAAGTTTTGAAACAATCATAGTAGCATTGTACAAAGTGAAATAAAAATCTTTTATTTACCATTATAACACGAGGAAATTTGATTTTAAAAATTATATAGGTTGACTCTCGTAGTTCCAAGAACTAAATTTACGAATTGTTTTAATGATAATAAATAATATACCATGACTTCTTCATAAAAGACTGATAAATAATGTGTTGCGCTTAGGACTTGGGAGCATATGTCAGCTTCAAATTTAGTTATGAAAATAAATGATATAAATATATATAATTAATATTATTAGTTTATTACTAAACTAGTTATTAACCTACAAATTACGTGGATATTTTTATGATAAATGATTACTAAAACTCTACACAAACTTAAAATACATACAAAAATGTTTATGTTATTCTAAAAAAATACGAAAATAGTATTTATTTTTGCTATTATGGGTAATTAAAAGTTTCCAATTTTTAAATACGTATGAATAGTCTTCATTTTTTTACAACTTTTCATCTATATATCTAAGTATAAATAAAAGTAAAAATTTATTTATACATTGAACACAATTTAAAATTTTTATAATCAAAAAAATTATAAAAACATACTATTACAAATATTGCATTAAATTTACTTTTTGAATATATAAAATAATGAATAGTTAGCTAAAATTAGGAGTTAAATCTAACATTTAAATCTTTTGAAAAGTTTATTTTTTATTTATAGTAGTTAAATTATGTAGATCTTGATTATATTTATACTTAAATTTCAAATATAAATTAAATAACTAATTAATGAGAATTTATATGGAAAATTGGGTGAGAAAATAAAATTTGGTTAAACGAGGAAGCGACACATGACACTAAACATTTTTATTTATTAATATATATAGATACATAATGATAAATATATACTTGAAATAAAGTAGATAACATATTTACCGTTATACAATATTGAAAGTAATGATATATTTCTTATAAAATATCTTTTAGTTTAATGTTAAATATTATATGAAGAATTTTTCCCAACTTTCTTCCAACCTATGAACCTTAGTTTATAACATGTCAAGCCAAGACAAATATGCCATAAAGTATGTAATCTTTGATTTGATATCAATTATATATTTATAAATAGAACACTGTTATATAAATTGTTATAAACATGTTTGGATTTTATACTCAACTATCTTAATTGATAACACAAACGATTTGTAAAAAGATGAATCATTTATTAATTGTTGATTACATCATTGGATTAAAGAAAATTTAATTCAAGGTGAACATGAAGAATTAATCGTACCTGTAATTTTACTTAAGATATCATGTAGTTGTTTTTCATTGTATAGGGGATGGGTACAGACGTTGATACTATTTTCTTTTTTAGGGTATGTAGTCCCCCACTTACTATATAGAGTCAAATGGATTTTTGGAAAAGCATATTTAATATTTGCCTCCATGAAAACACATGCAGCTTATATGTGCACCAAGGAAGGCATATCATCAATAGAGTGAAAGTATGTATACATATGTGTCTAATGTCTTATATAAATTAAAACATGCTTTAAAATTTACACAATTAATGGTGCAGCTTGATGCACGTGTTCCCATGCATATTTTAACGAATGCTAAGAGTTATAAAATTAGTAAATTGTTTTTCACTAAAACACTACTTGAATTAATGGGGGATTTCTTTCCAAAAGCAGTAAAATTTTTGAAAAAGCATCTTTCTGTTCAATTCTTGAATTGTATAGTAGAATGGACGAGAGTCACGTGCATGCAACATATATGTTTTATCATGATTTCCTATATAATTAATGATCACATATTAGTTCAAATATTAGTTCCTCTTATTTGTGCTTTTGCTCATGGCCATGTTCACACGCAAATTTAATATTTCCGTTTGAGTACTTATTTAGCTTTATCTCTCTAGTTGTGTTGTCTTTCTATAAATTTTTTGAAACTTGCAGAAAACAAGATAACAAAGTTTGTTTTTTTTTTTTTTTTGAAGACTTACTTTAGTTAACGCAAAAAAGGTAGTCATCCATTATTATTTGGAATTATAGTGATATATGTATAGGTTAAGATGGGTGGGTTAAAAATGGGGGATGGGGGATGGGGGGGTATAGTAGGAGTTGCAATGGCTTGTTTAGCTAAATTAGTTAGTATATTGGTGTGCTTAACATTTCTTTTTATCTTTAATGTAAATACTCATTTTACAATTTTTGAGGGTTACTATATGAAATTGAAATTTCAAATATACAATACCCTTGATTGAAATTCCTAAATGTTCATAATGATTATATACTTAATTAGCATCTACTTTAAAAAAACTTATATATGTATCATGTGTAGTTTAATTAATTCTTATGATGATTGTATATTAAAAAACAAATAAAATTAGAAAAAAAAAAGTTTTGAAACAATCGTAGCAGCATTATACAAAGTGAAATAAATATATTTTATTTACAATTATAACACGAGGAAATTAATTTAATTTTGAAAAATATATAGGATGACTCTCGTAGTTCCAAGAATTAAATTATTTACGAATTGTTTTAATGATGATAAATAATATACCATGGTTTCTTCATAAAAGACTGATGAATAGCGCTTGGGACTTGGGAGCTGAGCATGTGTTAGCTTTAAATTTAGTTATGAAAATAAATGATATTAATTTGATATAATTAATATTATTAGTTTATTAGTAAACTAGTTAATTATTAACCCATAAATTACGTGGATATTTTTAAAATAAATGTTTACTAAAAATCTACACAAACTTAAATTATATACAAAAATGTTTATTTTGTTCTAAAAAAATAATATTATTTAACATCTTAAACATTTCTTTGGGTCAATTAGAAGCCACGGTTTCTGTGTAGTTCATGAATGAAATTGGTTCACAAAATCATAATAATTAAGCAATAGGGTTACAAACAAGAAATAAAGCATATGCATGTTCTTGTTACGTGTTTGATTGAATATGTTTGCAATTTTAGAGTTTGATTTCAATATTCAAAATTTAGTTCTGAGATTATAAATGAAGAATTAATTGCCGTCCAGAATGTTTTCTCTCTGTTTTAATCAAAATAAAGAGGGCCAAGAAGGACATTTGGCCTTCGGCCATGGCTTAGGTGCATACCTTTGTATTTATTCATCAATTAGAAGCTTCAATCACCTTGAATTGTTGTTGCTGCTGCTCCCGAAAATGAAGGAAAACAGAAAAGTAAACAGTCTTGTGTGCATGTGTTTGTATATGTATTGCATGAGAAGGAAAGATCCGTGACTCACCATATTGGTGAAAGTAGCAGGAGTATTAGGCTGTCATAACTGGAGTATAACAGCAGCTTATTTCCTTTTTTTATCGGATGTGTGTTTTTTTGTGCATGTCCAGCTAGTAGCAGCCCACAGCAACCTTAAATAAACTAAGGACAAATCTCTGATAGGTGTGGACAGAAACCGTTCACAGCAACCAAACCTCTTTCCTTTTCATGAATTAAGTATGTGTGTGCGCAGAGTGTGTCACAGAAAGCAACAGCCTATTCCTTTTTCGTGCAATTAAACCATGTGTAGCCGTCATTTTCTTTCAAATAAAAGGTAAGTGTGCAGCCTAATATATATATATATATATATATATATATATATATATATATATATATATATATATATATGTGTATGTATGTATATATATAGGGGTGAGTTAAATGGAAAACTACTATACACCTGAAAACTTTGAAAACCTACGCATACCGTCCGATTTGGTGCATTTCATGAAAATGCGGTGGCATGATCGTAAATAAGGTGATACATCACGCGGGAAATTTGATGCATCACGCGGGATTTTGATGCATCACGTGGGAAATTTGATGCATTTGTGGTGGTGCAGTGCGGTTTTCACAAGTTTTCAGGTGCACGGTGGTTTTCCATTGAACCTCCCTATATATATATATATATATATATATATATATATATATATATATATATAAATTCATCACAGCAGCAGCCCACTTATACTTGCATATATTCACAACACTTATGTATATTCGTGTGAGCTGTGACAGGTCCGAGTCTTGGCCTGTGTGGGGCTATCCACAGGTCCGAGACTCACATGTGACTTAGGCAAATGTGTGTGGTTTTTTTCCATGGTTCAAAACTTAGCAAGAATGGGGCTGTCAAGACTCCTAATTTCACATACAATTAGTCACTTTTGTACAGGTCCAAAACTCATCTTTAGTTGAGTACAAGCAAGCAAAGTTTAAAGCTGTAGTTTTATATGTATTTCCAGCCTTGTGTCAACCTTAGATTATACATCTTAATGACCCTTAAACATGTTCTATGGATTTAACACCTATATATTTTGTGATCTATTGTCAAACATGTAGAAAATACGGGTTGCAAAAATGCTTGGATAATCTGAGAGTCGTGATACACTTTCAGATTGAAGTATTTCGACGGTACAATCGAAATCCCAATCGGATAAAACTCAGAGAAAACGAACCAGAGAATGAAAATGTTTCTGATTTTCTTGTTCCTCTCAAATGACCAAAAAATGACGGGTAATATTTGGCGGGTAAACGCCAAAATGGCCAACCACCATTTTAACCGCCAAAACCAACTATAATTCGGATTCAACCGAATTCCGGGTCCAGTTCGGATCATCCGAATTTCGGGTCTAATTTCGGATTCATCCAACTATTACAAATGTTGCATTAAATTTACTTTTTAAATATATAAAATAATGAATAGTTAGCCAAAATTATTAGTTAAATCTGACATTTATTTAAATCTTTTGAAAAGTTTGTTTTTTATTTATAGTAGTTAAATTATGTAGATCTTGATTATATTTGGACTTAATATTTAAATATAAATTAACGAACTAATTAATGAGATTATATATGGAAAATTGGGTTGGAAATAAAATTTGGTTAAGCGAGAAAGCGATACGTGACACTAAACATTTTTATTTATTAATATATATAGATACATAATGTTAAATAGAATATGGTTCGAGAGAGTACCATTTGTTACGCAGCACCAGAAGGTAGCATGCTTAAAAATATTTTTTTTGAAATTTTTTTCACAAACACATTTTAATTAACATTATAAAGATCATATGTAAATTTCACATGCAATCACATCTCATAGCTCCTAAAAAATGATGTGAAAATACACTTACATAATTTTGAAGACATGTGAACGTGCATTTATGTGATGCGTGTTTTCATGCACTTTAAAGTGTTTGGATTTGCGTGAAATTTACATATGATCTGTGTAATGTTAATTAGAACATGTTCATGAAAAAAAATTCAAAAAATTTACTATTAAGGGTGGTACCTTTTGGTGCGCTGCATTAGAGGTGGTACTCACTTGAACCTAAATCATGATAAATATATACTTAAAATAAAGTAGATAACATATTTACTGCTATACAATACTGAAAGTAATGATATATTTCTTATAAAAATATTTTTTAATTTAATGTTAAATATATTATATGAAGAATTTTTTCCAACTTTCTTCCAACCTATGAACCTTAGTTTATAACATGTCAAGCCAAGCCAAATATGCCATAAAATATGTAATCTTTGAATTGAATTCAATTATATATTTTATAAATAGAACACTCTTATATAAATTGTTATAAACATGTTTGGATTTGATAGTCAACTATCTTAATTGATAACACGCATGAATCATTTATTAATTGTTGATTACAACGTTGGAATAAAGAAAATTTAATTCAAGGTGAACATGAAGAATTAATCTTACTTGTAATTTTACTTGAAATCATGTAGTTGTTTTCCATTGTATAGGGGGATGGCGACAAACGTTGACACTATTTTCTTGTTTAGTGTATGTAGTCCCCCACTTACTATATAGAGTCAAATGGTTTTTTCCGGAAAGCATCATGAAAACACAATTTATATATGTGCACACATGCATATCATCAAACGGAGTGGAAGTATGTATACATATGTGTCATATGTCTTAAATATAATAAAACATGCTTTAAAATTTACACAATTAATGGTGCAGTTTGATGCACGTGTTCCCATGCATACTGTAACAACAGTTAAGAGTTATAAACTTAGTAAATTGTTTTTCACTAAAACACTCTTGAATTAATGGGGGAGTTTTTTTTCCAAAAGCAGTAGGAGTTTTGACAAAGCATCTTTGTGTTCAATTCTTGAATTGTATAGTAGAATGGACGAGAGTTACATGTACGCAACATATATGTTTTTATCATGATTTCCTATATAATTAATATTATCTTTTTTGTTGATGTTGTATTGTGTATTATGTCTTAAATATAGTAAAAATGTGCTTTAAAATTTACACAATTAATGGTGCAGTTTGAAGCACGTGTTCTCATGCATATTTTAACAAGAGTTGAGAGTTATAAAATTAGTAAATTGTTTTACACTAAAACATTACTTGAATTAATGGGGGAGTTATTTCTAAAAGCAGTAGAAATTTTGACAAAAGATATTTGTGGACGAGAGTTACATGCATGCAACATATATGTATTTATCATGATTTCCTATATATTTAATATTATCCTTTTTGTTTATGTTGAATAATTTAGCAACTTCATTGTGTATAAATAACACCTCAAGTGCATTAGCACTCGTCACAGACTTCCACTTCAATTATCCATACTTGGTTACTTCTTCTGTCATAAGTTTCACTAAACAGATACATATTAACAAAAAAGAGTGAATAAGTTAGAAAAATGGGGATTATTAATGTTCTCAACATATGCGTGCTGATTTCTTCAGTTTTCATTGTCTCAGCAATTGATCAACGAAAGGTAACTACTATATTCTTATATGTCATTCAATAATTTTAAATCATGTACTCACACGCATTTGCGATTCATAATTAAACTTCAAATGTTTGACTTACCAGGAAGCATTAGCAAATATTATTTTATTAATAGTTTCTTCACTTTTGCTGTAAAACTAAGCGTCAACATGCATGAAAACGTTTCTTCTTCTTTTTTTTTTCTTTTTTTTTCTTCTTTCTGCTTATATCTCCATCATGATACAATATTATTCTTTTATAATAGATATTACAACAAAAGGTAGTGTAAAGATGATGCCAAAATATTCCTTATACATGATCGTACATGTGAAGAATGTACTCTATAGAGATAAATAGAAGAGTATTCAATTTATGAATCCGTTGGTTAACTTTTGCAACAGGTTTATATAGCTTACATGGGATCTCTTCCTGAAGAAGATGAATACTCACCTTCATCGCATCACTCTAAAATTATCAAAGAAATAACAGATCCAAGGTACATCTTTGAATTAAATTTTAAGATCTAGAACCATAAATTCATGTTAATATCTTATAAAATAACCTGCAGTTTTGCTAACAAATCGTTGATAAGGAGCTACAAAAGAAGTTTCAATGGATTTGCAGCGTATCTCTCTGAACAAGAGCAGCAAAAGTTGGCTAGTAAGTTACTTGACCATTCCATTTTTTTTAAATGATCTTCAAATTTAAATTATTGGGTACATGCATTTATGAAGCTAACCTGGTGAAAAGCAGCCACCAAGGATGAAATGGAGAAATGTTTCTGAAGGACCGGTAGTTGTTGTATTTTGATTTACCAAGCGAATTTATTAATCTATTTTGAGGGTGAGTTGGGATCAATAAACTTTTGAAGAAAAGAAATTATTTCTTACAGAGTAATCTTCTCTGTTCTGATCTACCATTACATGAAGTGAGATGGTTTCTGACCACGTACCATAGAAACGTCCATATAGCAGCTTGCTCCAGTTCCATGACCTTGCCTTGAATCTTCATCAATCAAAACCTTAAAAAACAATTTTAAATTGCATAATCGGTAGAGTAGTGAGGTAACCAGTAAGAAATAGATAATAGGAAGTTGTTTCATTAGAAGAATATTTATGATAAAAACAATGACTTTAGAAGGTGAAAATATGTTTCAACAGTCTTGCTGTCTGTGCATACTTCTTTAAGGTGGTGTCTATTTGTGCATATACATATACATTGTGAGAAAATCAGAGGGTAGAACCAGAAATATTTCATTGATTGTATGCATATCTTTACAGTACATTGGAGGACCATATTTATAGAATACAAAAGACATATACAAGGAAAGAATGAGCATGATTCCAGGCTAGAGAATAGCTAACCCAACTGTGATTGATCCTTAATATTTGGGAGGTAATGATTTACAAATCATTTCCTTTTTTCTTCTTTCCAACACTCCCCATCAAGTTGAGTAGTGGGATCCCCAAAACTCAACTTGGCAAGACAGTGGTTTAAGATTTTTCTATTGACCGCCTTTGTCAGAATGTCTGCCAATTGGTCTTCTGATCGGACGAATGGAAGTTCGATAATACCAGCTTCCAGTTTTTCTTTGATGAAGTGTCGATCGATCTCCACATGTTTTGTTCGATCATGTTGAACTGGATTTTCGGAGATTTGAATTGCAGCCTTATTATCACACATTATTCTACTTGTGCCTTTTGGGGGAAAACCAAGTTCAGTTAAAATCTTCTTGATCCATAGGACTTCTGTCAGACTTCGAGCTATTCCTCTGAACTCGGCTTCTGCACTTGAGAGTGCAACAACCTTCTGTTTCTTGCTTCTCCATGTTACCAGATTTCCGCCAACCAACGTGAAATAACCTGAGGTTGACCTTCGGTTCCCTTTATCACCTGCCCAGTCAGCGTCACTGTATGCTTGTATCTCTAAGTGCCCATTTGATTTGAATAACACCCCGTGGTTAGGTGTTCCTTTAATGATTCTAATAACTGCCTCCATGTGAGCTGTTTGAGGTTCATGCATGAACTGACTCACAACATATGCTATATCGGGTCTAGTGTGTGATAGGTACATTAGTTTCCCCACTAGTCGTTGATACCTTTCTTTATCAACTAATTTAGCCTTAGGTTCTATATAGAGCTTGTGATTTGTCATCATCGGAGTTTCCACAGGTTTGCAATCCATCATTCCGGTCTCTGCAAGGAGATCAAGAATATACTTCTTTTGGCGAATGAAAATTCCCTGTTCTGATCTTAAGACTTCAATTCCGAGGAAATACTTCAATCTTCCCAGGTCTTTCATCTCGAATTCTGCAAATAAGTTCTTTCTTAGCTGCTCTATTTCTTTCTCATCGTTACCGGTAATGATCATATCATCAACGTATATAATTAAACATGTTATAAGACCATTTCTCCGTTTTCGAAATAAGGTGTGGTCAGAGTTGCTTTGTTTATACCCATATTTTCTCATTGCAAGAGTGAATCTGCCAAACCACGCTCGAGGGGATTGTTTTAGCCCATACAGAGATTTTTTTAAACGACATACTTCTTTTTCTTTAAAGTCTTTTGTGAACCCAGGTGGTGCTTCCATATAGACTTCTTCTTTTAGTTCCCCGTGTAGAAATGCATTTTTCACATCAAATTGATGGAGAGGCCACCTTTTATTGGCGGCGATAGAAAAAAGAACCCTTATTGTATTCATCTTGGCAACCGGAGAAAAAGTTTCAGAGTAGTCAATCCCATATTTCTGGGTGTAGCCCTTGGCTACTAGCCGAGCTTTGTACCTCTCAATAGTTCCATCTTGTGTTTAATAGAGAAGACCCACCTGCATCCTATTGGTTTTTTGTCCGGTGGGAGTATACACTTTTCCCATGTGTTGTTCTTCTTGAGTGCTTCCATTTCAGTTTCTATGGCTTCTTTCCATTCTCTCGATTCCAAGGCTTCTTGAGTTGTGGAAGGAGTTTGTTCAGAGCACAAGGCAGTGACAAATGCTTTGGCTTCTTTGGACAAGTTTCCTTTAGCGATATTTGCCATAGGGTATTTTGATCTTGTAGTTCCCTTTTCTGGTGAGTATCTTTTGGGAGGAACTCCTCTGTTTGCTCGTGGTGGTAGCACATACTTTTCAGTCACGGTCTCTTGAGCAGGATTGTCATCTTCTTGCTGAACTTGTGCTTCTTCTTCTGGCTCTGCAATCTCTACCTGTTCAGAATATTCTTGGTGTTCTCTTGGAAATTCTGCAATCTCTACATGTTGAGGGATACGTTCAAGGTTTCGAGAAGTACTTACCTCGGACTCCAGGTTGGGCGGATCTTGGGTGGCACTGATTGACGGTGTAGTGTGAGGTGACCCATTTGGCCTGCCTCCATTACTGTGATCAACAACGTTGTCAGAAAAAGGAGTCCATTTTAACCAACTCAGTGGGTCTTGAATTTTCTCCCCCTGACCACTGTGTTGGGAGCGATAGAAGTACTCGGTTTCAAGCCAATTACAATTCATAGTGGTGATCACAGTGCCGCGCTTTGGATTGTAACATCTGTACCCTTTCTGGTTCACTCCATACCCAACAAACACACATTTTTCAGCACATGCATTAAGTTTGGTACGGTCGACTTTAGGAATATGGGTAAACACGGAACATCCAAAAACTCGTGGTTCAAGGGTAAGGCTGGGTGGTATTTTGTTGAACTTTGATAGGGTGTGCAGTGGGGTTTTAAGGTTGAGTGCTTTGGTGGGTAGTCGGTTAATAAGATAAGCAGCGGTAGCAAGGGCTTCAGGCCAAAAAGATTTTGGTACATTAGATTCAAGCATAAGAGCCCGAGTTATTTCTAGTAAAATCCGATTTTTTCGTTCGGCAACGCCGTTTTGTTCAGGGTGTCTTGGGCATGTGGTTTGGTGAATCATTCCTTTTGACTGAATAAATTCTTTCATAGAAGTGTTCACAAATTCCCCTCCGTTATCGGACTGCAGAATTTGAATATTGGTTTTGTATTGGGTTTGAATCATTGCATAGAACATGGTAAAAAATTTAAAAACTTCAGACTTGTGTTTTAGAAAGTATACCAAGTCATTCGAGTACAATCATCCACAAACAATAGGAAAAAACGGAAACCTTGCCCCCCGTTAACTTCTGCCGGTCCCCAGAGGTCACAATGAATCAAAGATAATGGTAAGTTCACACGAGTGTTATTTGGTTTAAACGTTTGTCTATGACTTTTGGCAAGAACACAAGTTTCACAACTTAAAACATTACTTGAAGGAAAAAGTTTAGGAAATAATAGATGCAAGTAGCGTGTGGACGGATGTCCCAACCTTCGATGCCATAGCCGGGCTTCCCTATTGGGTGTTCCATGAGCAAGCATCACAGTGCCGTGTTGAGTCACCTCATCCACATGGTATAATCCGTGTCGTTCAGTGCCACGCCCAATGATCATCCCAGTCTTGATGTCCTGTAAAATACAGAAGGTCGGGTGCATTACAGCAGATAAATTCAACTCTTTTGTGACGTGGCTAATAGATAACAATTTATGAGACAGGGAAGGAACATAAAGACAATTATGAAGTTTTAGTTTTGAAGATATCTCAATTGTTCCACCCCCTTTAACATGCATGCTACCCCCATTTGCAGTTTGAATTTTAGATATTCTAGGTTCAGAATTAGAAATAATATCAGAAGAGTCGAAAGTCATAGTCTCAGTGGCCCCACTATCAAATATCCAAGAATTATTTTGAGTTTTATTAGATCGTAATAAACAAGGGTCTGAGGATAAAGCCCCAAACCCTTTACCTTCATCTCCTTCGTTGTTCTCCACGTTCACCGCACCTGAGACGGCGACACCACCAAAGCCTCCTTGGTTGTTGTCGGTGCTAGTACTCACAGCAGCTGCCTGTCCTTTCTCACCAGTCTTCTTGTGGCCATCGTTCCACCACTCGGGGTAACCAACCAGTTTAAAACACTGATCTTTCGTGTGCTTCGACATACCACAATGACTGCACTTTAGCTTCGATTTATCCACTCGAGATGGAGGTTTTCCAAAGGAATCGGATTTGCGGTATTGTCCTTTCGTGACAAGTCCTATCCCCCCGGAATCTTGTGACCCGCCGGAATCATATGACCTGCCAGCAACAAGGCCGGCTGCCACACCAGGGTTTACAGCGGTAGCTCCAAGGATTCCTTGGTGGGCCATTTCTTTTCGAACAGCTAAGTAGGCCCCTTCTGCCGAGGGCAGCGTATCCCATCGTAGGATCTCCCGTTTGATAGGATCGAATTTCCGATCCAAGGCATTCAAAAATTGAAAGAGTTTTTGTTCAGACCTGATGTTGTTATATGTAGCTATATCGATGGCACACTTCATTGGATTCGGATCTCTTCTCTCGATTTCACCCCATATGCCTTGCAGGACTATCCAAAAATCTTCAAGAGGGGCTCCATTTTGCTTGATTTCGTTTGCTTTGACGTGTAAATCGAAGGTTTGTAACTTATCCTTCCCGCTACTGTACGTGACCACCAGTGCATCCCCTAGGTTTTTTGCTGTGGGAAACTCTGTGAGATTACTAGCAAGAACAGGCTCGATGTTTTGTATTAGCCAAGAGAACACGATTAAATCATCTTGTTCCCATTGCTCGTACCGTTCGTCTGATGGATCTGGCGGTGCAGGATCACCCGACAGATGGCTTAGTAGACTTTTGGATTTTCCTCCAATCGCAACTCGGATCATCCGAGCCCAAAGGGCATAATTCTGACTGTTAAGCTTGAGACTAATCTTCAAGCTATCGGATAAACTCTGTTTTGTGGTCTGGTTTTGGTTTTTAAAAAAGTTTGTAAGTTGTGCGGTAAGATCTTCGTTGGTATTTGAGCTCTCATTGTCCGCCATAACGGATTGGTTTTTATTTTTCTGGGTAAGATGAGTTTACAAAAAAATGGAACGTCTCACCGCTTTGATACCATGTGAGAAAATCAGAGGGTAGAACCAGAAATATTTCATTGATTGTATGCATATCTTTACAGTACATTGGAGGACCATATTTATAGAATACAAAAGACATATACAAGGAAAGAATGAGCATGATTCCAGGCTAGAGAATAGCTAACCCAACTGTGATTGATCCTTAATTTTGGGAGGTAATGATTTACAAATCATTTCCTTTTTTCTTCTTTCCAACATACATGTGCATTACAACTATTGATGGTTATTGGTTGAACACCTGTCAACAGGTTTTGATGGGATCCTCACAGTCTTTCCTTGCCAAAAGGTTCGACTGCAGACAACAAGGTCGTGGGACTTTATGGGGGTTACAGAAAAAATAAAACGACGCCTTGCTATTGAGAGTGACATAATAATAGGAGTCATCGATAGTGGCATATGGCCAGAGTCGGAGAGCTTTAATGACGAAGGCCTTGGTCCCCTTCCCAGAAAGTGGAAAGGAGGATGTTTTGGTGGAAAAACTTTTATGTGTAACAGGTAATTTCAGTGGTTAAATTGTTGTACCATTTTGAAATTCAAAACAACAAATCAAACCCAAAATCTTTAAAAAAAAACTATAGCAATGATACAAAGTAATCAGTGGTTAACTCATAATCAATGAGACGGGATACCATAATTTCATTGTGTATAACATTGTTATGCTTCTTATTCTTAGTTGTTTGCCTCTCCAGTAAATAAACATAAGGGGAAAGAGCAATACAAATTCCAAAAAGAAGTTGATTGTAGGAATTTTTTTAATTTATTTTACAGTAGCATGACTATCTTCTGTATTTTTGCAGTTTTTGCTTACATGGATATCCTATGCATTGTAATTGTCAATTGGATTTAGGACTTGTATTGTGAAGTCTTTCTTACCAAGACCATAAAAGATGATTGAATTATAAACTTAAAAAATCAGGATAAATATGTCTTGAATCGAGGTCATTTCTCCATTCTAAGGAGCAAGGAGTTGGTTTTTAGTGACATAAAGATAAAATAGCTTGATCCAAACAACTTCCATTATTAAATAAGATAAATTGAAATAGTATTACACTTGATCAAGTCTTGGTTAACAATGATCGAACATTGTGATGGAACTTTTTTTAAGTTTATAATTCAATCCATCTTTTATGGTCTATATAAACACTATTTGAAATTAAAATAGTTTTAATTGCTCACGATTTGTAGGAAGATCATCGGAGCTCGTTGCTATAGCATTAAAAAGACCGACTTTTCTGCTAGAGATGACTATGGGCATGGGACTCATGTTGCTTCAATTGCAGCTGGTAATGCAGTGAGAGATGCAAATTACTATGGCCTGGCAGGAGGAGTTGCAAGAGGAGGTGTTTCTTCAGCAAGGGTCGCTGTGTATAAAGTTTGTGAGCGCGAACCTTGTTATGTTACAGATATATTGTCAGCATTTGATGATGCTATAGCTGATGGAGTTGACATGATATCAATTTCAATGGCGCTAGACCGTCCAGTTGAGCTACCTCTGACCCATTTGCAATTGGTGCTTTTCATGCTGTGAAGAAAGGCATACTAACAATCAATGCTGCGGGGAATGAAGGTCCTAGTCTGCATTCTATAACTAATTTTGCTCCATGGTTTTTCACTGTTGCAGCTAGTGATACTGATAGAGAAATTATTGATAAAGTCGCCCTTGGGAATGGTACAACTCTAGTGGTGAGTATTATAGTCACCCCTACCTTGTATATTGCTCACACATAATTTGACAGTTAATTGATGACCTAATTAATTGTTGTAGGGAAATTCTATTAACGCTTTCGCGTCAAGTGAGGGAGGATTGTTGCCTCTTGTTTATGGGCAAGAAGTGACAAGTGGCTGCTCCGAAACTGATGCAAGGTATATTTTCTCGCCAGGTACATATCTAGCTATACAAGAATGAAAACAAAAGCATATATACAAATGACGAGTAACATTGTTTTCATAGGAATTGTAAGTGCTTAGAAAGTAGACTGGTTGAGCAAAAGGTGGTTGTATGTGATCAAAGTGACGGTCTAGATGCAGTTATCAAAGCCAGAGCCCTTGGTTGTATCATCCCAAATAGGGAAAAGAATGTCTCAGAGGTCACGCCGTTACCTGTTGCTTCCCTTAATACAATCGATATGAACTTGGTCAAAAACTACAAAAGCTTCACGAAGTAATGATATTTTTTTAAGTTAAACTTAATTTGTAATATGTATTTATGTTAATGTAACACCTAATGGTTGCTGGTCTTCCAAACAGAGAACCTAGAGTTCAAATTTTCAAAAGTGAAGCTATCAACAATCCAGATGCTCCTCGTGTTGCTTACTTTTCTTCCAGAGGACCTATCAGATCTATACCTGATATTATAAAGGTACTTATTTTATTATTTTTAGCACTTATTGTGATAACCGAAAACTTCTGTTATACAAACTTCATAGAATCCAATGGATGCCCCTTCAAGGCTACTGGCTACACTTGGTCTAATAGTTTGTAAATTTACTTAAAATATCCCATTTCTTACTTTCATGACTTACTACTAAATCATATACATATATCATCTAGTATACATTTTGTGAGACAAACGAAATATGCAATGTTATTATAGCCGGATGTGATAGCCCCCGGAGTGGAAATTCTAGCGGCCTATTCACCAATGGCTTCACCAACTGGAAACCCATTGGACAAGAGGTCAGTGAAGTACAATATCCAATCAGGGACTTCCATGGCTTGCCCACATGTTGCTGCTGCTGCTGCATTTGTCAAGTCTTTCCATCCTACGTGGTCTCCTTCTGCAATTAAATCTGCTCTAATGACTACAGGTAAATTAACCTGTTATCTTAATTTGTAATGCAATCTTAATTTCTTAGAACATAAGTTTATGTTGATTGAGAAATTAGCGAGTAAATACAATCAAGCTCCAGTTTTTTTTTTTTTTACTATTCAACAACCTTTTTATTTCTTCCTTGAAGAGTTCATCTTATTCCTTCTTTATCTTTCTTAACTGTGCCGTAGCATGGGAAATAGATCCTATCTGGAACGAAGATGCTGAGTTAGCTGTTCACCCAAGTTAACACCTAAAGAAATCAACTACCCTTCCATGGCAGTTAAAGTTGACATGGAATTAGCATTTATGGTTTCTTTTCCTAGAGTAGTTATGAATGTGGGTCAAGCTAATTCGACGTATGTAGCATCTATAGAAGGTGTCTCAAATTTTCACGTACTTGTTAAGCCCAACATTCTACGATTCACAGCATTGAACCAGAGGATGTCGTTTACGGTGACAATTAGAGGAAAAGGGATTAAGCCGCCTTATACATTGGAGAGGGTGTCACTCTTATGGACCGATGGAATTCACAAAGTTCGTAGTCCTATTGTTGTGTATACCGGTAGTCCCATTGTGGTGTACAACGGGAGAGCGACCTCTATTGGAGAAGGAACAACAATCTCACCAAAGTTTTGTAAAACGTTTGTAGTACTTTTGGTGATGGTTCTTTTGTACTAAAAATATGGATTGTTGGATACAATAATTGTTTTTAATCTTATGTAATTTTTTGTATTAAATCAAGATTTTTATAGTCTCATTATCATGACTATATATTTGTAAGCTGCAATCTGTTTGATTCCAATAGATGTGAGTATGTGACAGAAACAATCCAAAACCCCGACAACAGAAAACGAAACAATATTATTCTTTTATTGTTTCTGTGGAAACTAAGCGTCAACATGCATGAGAACGTTTTTTTTTTTTTTTTCTTCTTTCTGCTTATATCTCCATCATGATACAATATTATTCTTTTATAATAGATATTACAACAAAAGGTAATGTAAAAATGATGCCAAAATATTCCTTATACATGATCGTACATGTGAAGAATGTACTCTATAGAGATAAATAGAAGGATATTCAATTTATGAATCCGCTGGTTAATTTTTGCAACAGGTTTATATTGCTTACATGGGATCTCTTCCTGATGAAGACGAATACTCACCTTCATCGCATCACTCTAAAATTCTCAAAGAAATAACAGATCCAAGGTACATCTTTGAATTGATGTTTTAGATCTAGAACCATAAATTCATGTTAATATCTTATAAAATAACCTGCAGTTTTGCTAGCAAATCAATGATAAGGAGCTACAAAAGAAGCTTCAATGGATTTGTAGCGTATCTCTCTGAACAAGAGCAACAAAAGTTAGGCTAGTAAGTTACTAGATCATTCAAATTATTTAAATGATCTTCAAATATAAAATATTGGGTACATGCATTTATGAAGCCAACCTGGTGAAAAGCAGCCACCAAGGATGAAATGGAGAAATGTTTCTGAAGGACTGGTGGTTGTATATTGATTTACCAAGCGAATTTACTAACCTATTTTTAGGGTGAGTTAATTGGGATCAATAAACTTTTGAAGAAAAGAAATAATTTCTTACAGAGTAATCTTCTCTGTTCTGATCTACCATTACATGAAGTGAGATGGTTCCTGACCACCATAGAAACGTCCATATAGGAGCTTGCTCCAGTTCCATGACCTTGCCTTGAATCTTCATCAATCAAAACCTTAAAAAACAATTTTAAATTGCATAATCGGTAGAGTAGTGAGGTAACCAGTAAGAAATAGAT
The DNA here is from genome assembly GCA_020465985.1 of Centrapalus pauciflorus. Taxonomy (NCBI): domain Eukaryota; kingdom Viridiplantae; phylum Streptophyta; class Magnoliopsida; order Asterales; family Asteraceae; genus Centrapalus; species Centrapalus pauciflorus. The sequence continues at coordinate 252,267 of JAANYP010005051.1, forward strand.
AATAGGAAGTTGTTTCATTTGAAGAATATTTATGATAAAAACAATGACTTTAGAAGGTGAAAATATGTTTCAACAGTGGTGCTGTCTGTGCATACTTCTATAAGGTGGTGTCTATTTGTGCATTACAACTATTGATGGTTATTGGTTGAACACCTGATCAACAGGCTTTGATGGGATCCTCAGTCTTTCCTTGCCAAAAGGTTCGACTCCAGACAACAAGGTCGTGGGACTTTACGGGGGTTACAGAAAAAATTGAACGACGCCTAACTATTGGGAGTGACATAATAATAGGAGTCATCGATAGTAGCATATGGCCAGAGTCTGAGAGCTTTAATGACGAAGGCCTTGGTCCCGTTCCCAGAAAGTGGAAAGGAGGATGTCACGGTGGAAAAACTTTTATGTGTAACAGATAATTTTCAGTGGTTAAATTGTTGTACCATTTGAAATCCAAAACAACAAATCAAACCTAGAATCTTTAAAAAAAAAAAAAAACTAAAGCAATGATACAAAGTAATCAGTGGTTAACTCATAATCAATGAGACGGGATACCATAATTTCATTTCGTAAATCATTGTTATGCTTCTTATTTTTAGTTGTTTAATTGCCTATCCGGTAAACAAACATAAGGGGAAAGAGCAATAAAAATTCCAAAAAGAAGTTGATTGTAGGAATTTTATTTATTTATTTTACATTTTGCATGACTATCTTCTGTAGTTTTTGCTCACATGGATTTCCTATGCATTGTAATTGTCAATTGGATTTAGGACTTGTATTGTGAAGTCTTTCTTACCAAATCATATACATATGTCATCTAGTATACATTTTGTGAGACAAACGAAATATGCAATGTTATTAAAGCCGGATGTGATAGCCCCCGGAGTGGAAATTCTAGCGGCCTATTCACCAATGGCTTCACCTACTGGAAACCCATTGGACAAGAGGTCAGTGAAGTACAATATCCAATCAAGGACTTCCATGGCTTGCCCACATGTTGCTGCTGCTGCTGCATTTGTCAAGTCTTTCCATCCTACGTGGTCTCCTTCTGCAATTAAATCTGCTCTAATGACTACAGGTAAATTAACTACAGGTATCTTAATTTGTAATGCAATCTTAATTTCTTAGAACATAAGTTTATGTTGATTGAGAAATTAGCGAGTAAATACAATCAAGCTCCAGTTTTTTTTTTTTTTTTTACTATTCAACAACCTTTTTATTTCTTCCTTGAAGAGTTCATCTTATTCCTTCTTTATCTTTCTTAACTGTGCCGTAGCATGGGAAATAGATCCTATCTGGAACGAAGATGCTGAGTTTGCGTATGGTGTGACACCCTTGCCACAACAACCACCAATTACAAACTCCCAGGATTTAATCACCATCATACGATACATAATGATCTGATAACCTAGATTTTAGTGCGGAAGCATTAAAAACATAAAATAAAAGTAGTGCAAAAGTGTCAAACACCCTATGGTGCTATAAGGTACCATATCTAAGTCTACATATCCAAATACAATTATTACAATCATCCCAAACATATTATAACATTTGTTCCACAACATAAGTACCGATTAAGTAACAGATTTCTTCCAAATCTTCTCAAATGGCCTAACGAGAAGGTCCAGCAGTAGACTTCTCTTTTCCTGCAAAAATTCAACAACTAAAAGGGTAAGCGATTGCTTAGTGAATACCATATGATTTTACACATTCAACAAATCTTTATGATGCCACCCAGAGTAACCGCGGTAACACATACCGTATACTCCACACGCACCCAAGGTACGCAAACCTGAGCCCGCAGCCCCTTCGAGCTGACACACTCGGCATTAAGAAAAACCCACCAAACTGAGGCAAACATACCATAAGGGATGTCATACTGTCTATCCTGGCCATAGAGGTGTCAAACTCTTGGCTCATATAGCATAGTAACATCAGAGTACAGATGCGACCACACAGGTCCATCAACATCAACAGGATGCACAACAAAAGAAAGGACATGCAACAAATGTGAATGTGCATCAATATATATACGCAAGTTAGTAGAGTGCCAAACGAAAGTGAAACAACATGCCTCAGCAGGCCTAGCAAACATAAAGCAGATGCAGACATGCTAAAATCAAAGGTACTCACTGTGGTTGCGTAAATAAATGTTAACCAATATTATTTCTCCGCGGCCTTTCAACCGGATCCACCAAGTACCCCACTGTGGGTTAAACAACACCACAAGGGACCTGTTATATTAAATACAACAATACCTCGTATCAATAATAAATCCATAAAATCAAGTTTCGTAAGTTTTGCAATATTTTTCCCATTTCGGGTCCATGTCTGAATTCATACCATAATTAAGTTTGAGCTTATCCCATGTTTATACATTGTCCTTTGAGTAACCCTTGTCATTTTTATGTGTTGTTTACGAGTTCCATTCAAAATACATGAGTTTAGAGAGTAGATTTCTCAATTTTAGGCATTAAACTCGAATTTAAGGGGATTAGATTCGAACCCACCATCAGATTCGAACCACCCTTCGAATCTAAGTGATAGATTCGAACCACCCTTCGAATCTAAGTGATAGATTCGAACCCTACCCTTCGAATCTAGGGTAGATTCGAAACCCCCTTTGAATCTAATAACACACACTCGAATCTAGTACCAAACTCGAGTTTGTTCTTGCATTTCGACTCTGTTCTTGGTATATTCGAGTCTGTTCATCCTTATAACTTAAATCCATCATTCTAAGGCCTAAAATCACTGATATATCATGTATGATACCTAAATTAGATTCTATTATGCATATACTATCATATTCTTGCAATATTTCAAGCAAAACAAGCTCCAATTCGCACAAAACAACAGATTCGAAATTCTAGTTCTTCAAAACCGAAACTATAAACTTAAAAGATTCGATTCTTACCTCAATTCGTATGAAATCAAAAATCCGTTTGTAGATTATTGTTGTACTCCACGAGATCTTTCCGTTGACGTATAATTCTCGATAATCTGACGGTCGGTTTGTGAGATATCTTAGAGAGATGTAGAGAGAACTTCTAGAGAGAGAATGTAGAGAGAGAGTGAAATATGAAAATGAATGGCTTTTAGCCCTTTTATTCAACTTTCATCATTTTTGCACATTTCACCCCTTAACTTAACCGGTTCCATAAAATACTGATTTATTCTTAAATTTATCATTTATTAACTTTTATCATTCATAATACTCCTTAATAATAATTCCGAGTTCAAATTTCCTTAAAATAACAACAAACTTTCTAAATATCCCTATTTCATGATAATTGTTCATAATTCAACTTAATTGTAAATTTTCCACTTAATTAGCCCAATTACAATAAAATAATTTGAGGATGTTACAGCATGGGCTCCACCACGCTCAACTTCGTCCTCGAAGTTACTTGTATTTGAACAGATTCGTTTACTTATTCAACATATCGGCTTTTATCTCCCAAGCATGGTTTACTCCTTTGTGATGCTTCCAACGTATTAACCCTAGTTTAATCTTTTTGATCCTTAACTTCTGATGTTAGTATTCAAAACACATACATGTTTCTCAACATATACTAACCTTTCTTGAATTCTAATTTGATATAATCAGCCAATTTTCATCACCAGTTGTGATGATTTTATACAGCTTTCCACATGAAACACCATGTGTTAATTCAATACTTCCTTAGGAAAAATTCCAAATGACTCGACTGATTCCTAACTTTTCTATTATTCTAGTTGTGCCAACACATCCCGGTGTCAACTTGTACCCTTTTTACAGATCCGGTTTCAATCCTTATCGGTGATACTTTCAACTACACTCAATTATTTGTCTTATAACTGATCGGTTTATTACTATCACCATAGTAACATCTTTTTGTGATATTACGGACATAACCATCAGAGTTTCCTTCGATTTCTTTCCAACATGTAGGACTTCTACTTTTCTTTGCGTGCGAAACTTTAAACATCACCTTCTTTACTTTATCATGATAACTAGTGTTATATGAAATTCCTATCTAATCCATTGATCTTTTCAGCTTTTACCTAAATCCAAAATACATTATATTGTCATATATACCAATATGAAAATAGTCCATTCATTCTGATTTTCTATCGGTTGCCGACAAGTTTTACTCGTATTCATGTTTGTGCCGCATCTCACTTATATTTCGTTATATGCATGACAATATGAACAGTAAGTTATTGGGAAAACCCCAGAATATAAACTTACTTCTTCGACTCCTAAAGTATAATCATGATACACATGATTTACTTTAAATAATGCGCTATTAAGCAATTTCAACACTTATCACAACCAACAACTAAAGCACTAACATTGATTGCACCAATGCAATAGTTACAATTTAATTAATCGACACCAAAAATTTAAACAAAACTCATGACCACCTCCGAATCTCTCTTAGATTCCGAATCGTAGTATTAGACCTTTCTTTACTGTATAAGCAAATTTTCATTATTATCCAAAGTCTCTTTAACCTTCTTATTGATCAATTACCATATCAATAAATATACTATCCTCATGTATCATCATATTTCCTTTCTAATTGATTACAACTCACATACATATTTTACTTATATTTCACATTGTATATTCCAAATCTCATATCATATGAACACCAGTCTTGTATTATTATACCCTCGTATACTTTCCCCAAAATTTCTAGACTAGTTTCCTCATATAATGTTCGTATATATATATCACTATTGAAACAAGTTCCTTGATTCCAATTACAAAATATTCTCACGATATTCAAAACATCTTTTCCAATTCAGAATTTCAAAATCCATTTCAGCTTATTCATCTAGTGCCTATTCATACATTAACGTATTCTTATTCACAATCATCATCTTACTTATAATAGTAACAACTTTTCCTAATACTCATGTTTATGTTATCTTCAGAATCATAAAACTTTAATGAGGTTACGTATAGAATCTTAAAGTACTCTTCTAAAATGACCCATTTTTTCCACAATTACAACAAACATCAGTTCTTCTTTGACATTTGTCATTCTTATTCATAATGTCGACATCTTCTACATTATCATGTTACATTCACTAAATGCTATCGGAGTATGATCCAAATCGAAGACTACATCTTCAATTTCTAAAGTGCAGTTACGATATAAGTAATCTAATTCGGCTAGAGTGTTACTAGTAGTTTCTATGTCAATTATAGCAAGTAACTTAAACAGTGTCATGACTATTCGTTGTACAAAACAGTAGACACAAAAGACCTATTGACATCAGAATTTAAACATTACTAATGCAAGCAAAAATTTAACTTATACACGTACCCGCATCCATCTCCGGGTTTTCCCTAGCTTCTTCCGCGGTAATCTGAAATGCACTAACCTGTCCCCTTTGTGACTGGTTCCGGCGGTTGACTGAACCACCACTTGAACCTCCCGATGATCGTGTTGTAGATGGAGCAGCAGCAGCTGGATCGTTCCTCCTGCAATTCCTACTGTAGTGTCCCCATACACCACACTTATGGCAAACATCTTCCTTCCTTGGGCATTCATTTTGGTAGTGACCCAATTCTCCACAGCAAAAACATGCACGTCCCTTGGTACACTTGCCGAAATGTTCCATATGGCATTTATTGCAGTACTGTGGCTCAGTGTTGATAGAGTACGCTCGAGCACGATCCGAAGAACTAGACTGTCGACAGAATGACTGTTGCGGCGAGTACTGCGATGATCGTACAGAACCGGAGTAGTCTCCTTCACGCTGACGTTTCGGTGGTGAGGGTTGAGTTGGGTTAGCTGAAGCAGCAGCAGACCCCATCACATATCCAGACATACTTAGAATATGTTCCACATTTCTGGCGGCTTCCAGTAAACCAGCAAATGTGGGGTAGCGTACGTTGCTCATCACTCTTCGGATTTCCAAATCAAGACCTACCTCGAATCGGGTCACTTTTCTTTCTTCTGTATCAACCTGATGAGTTGCAAATATACTTAGTTTCGTGAACTCTACCGCATATTGAGACACAGACTTAGTCCCTTGGATTAGTGTCATGAACTTAGCTTCTAGTCTTCGGCGTTCATCGGCCGGGCAGTATTGCTGAGTGAAGATTTCGGTAAACTCAGCCCATTTCATTACAGCAACCTTCTCCATTGTTAATGCATTCACCATCGAGTTCCACCACATTATTGCGTCTTTGGTGAACATGGCAGTAGCGAAACGGACCATGTCCTTCTCAGCACAATCGCTGATTCGGAATGTCCGTTCTGTGGCTGTTATCCATTCCAAAGCAGCAACAGCATCACCCAGTCCATTAAACTCAACTGCTCCATTTCCCTTAAAATCCTTAAACCGACAACTTCTGGGCTTATTAGATGAACCAATATTGTCATCTTGTTCGTCATTGTTTCTCTCTCTTTCCTTATTCTTCCTCTTATCTTCTCTTCGTTTAGCTTCGGCCTCATCTCGAGCCCGAAACTGGTCTTGTATCATCTGATTTTGCTCAGCCATCATGGCTAGCATCATTTCTCTCGTCTCTTCTGGTTTCATTCCTCCTCCAGACATGTTCTGAAATACAAATTATATAACTTGTTTAGTAACATGTCATTTATTTAAAGACACCACCTAATTGTCCCGTATGATAGTCAATCTGTTATGAATACTAGATCATAGCCTATCTTAGTTCAGATCATTTCCTAAATTCACTACATATCATCACTTAATGTTTGAGATCAAGACCTCACGGACACTTGAATCTCAAACTACTGCTCTGATACCATCTCGTTGTGACACCCTTGCCACAACAACCACCAATTACAAACTCCCAGGATTTAATCACCATCATACGATACATAATGATCTGATAACCTAGATTTTAGTGCGGAAGCATTAAAAACATAAAATAAAAGTAGTGCAAAAGTGTCAAACACCCTATGGTGCTACAAGGTACCATATCTAAGTCTACATATCCAAATACAATTATTACAATCATCCCAAACATATTATAACATTTGTTCCACAACATAAGTACCGATTAAGTAACAGATTTCTTCCAAATCTTCTCAAATGGCCTAACGAGAAGGTCCAGCAGTAGACTTCCCTTTTCCTGCAAAAATTCAACAACTAAAAGGGTAAGCGATTGCTTAGTGAATACCATATGATTTTACGCATTCAACAAATCTTTATGATGCCACCCAGAGTAACCGCGGTAACACATACCGTATACTCCACACGCACCCAAGGTACGCAAACCTGAGCCCGCAGCCCCTTCGAGCTGACACACTCGGCATTAAGAAAAACCCACCAAACTGAGGCAAACATACCATCGGGGATGTCATACTGTCTATCCTGGCCATAGAGGTGTCAAACTCTTGGCTCATATAGCACAGTAACATCAGAGTACAGATGCGACCACACAGGTCCATCAACATCAACAGGATGCACAACAAAAGAAAGGACATGAAACAAATGTGAATGTGCATCAATATATATACGCAAGTTAGTAGAGTGCCAAACGAAAGTGAAACAACATGCCTCAGCAGGCCTAGCAAACATAAAGCAGATGCAGACATGCTAAAATCAAAGGTACTCATTGTGGTTGCGTAAATAAATGTTAACCAATATTATTTCTCCGCGGCCTTTCAACCGGATCCACCAAGTACCCCACTGTGGGTTAAACAACACCACAAGGGACCTGTTATATTAAATACAACAATACCTCGTATCAATAACCGTTTAAATCCATAAAATCAAGTTTCGTAAGTATTGCAATATTTTTCCCATTTCGGGTCCATGTCTGAATTCATACCATAATTAAGTTTGAGCTTATCCCATGTTTATACATTGTCCTTTGAGTAACCCTTGTCATTTTTATGTGTTGTTTACGAGTTCCATTCAAAATACACGAGTTTAGAGAGTAGATTTCTCAATTTTAGGCATTAAATTCGAATTTAAGGGGATTAGATTCGAACCCACCATCAGATTCGAATCACCCTTCGAATCTAAGTGATAGATTCGAACCCTACCCTTCGAATCTAGGGTAGATTCGAAACCCCCTTTGAATCTAATGACACACACTCGAATCTAGTACCAAACTCGAGTTTGTTCTTGCATTTCGACTCTGTTCTTGGTATATTCGAGTCTGTTCATCCTTATAACTTAAATCCATCATTCTAAGGCCTAAAATCACTGATATATCATGTATGATACCTAAATTCGATTCTATTATGCATATACTATCATATTCTTGCAATATTTCAAGCAAAACAAGCTCCAATTCGCACAAAACAACAGATTCGAAATTCTAGTTCTTCAAAACCGAAACTATAAACTTAAAAGATTCGATTCTTACCTCAACTCGTATGAAATCAAAAATCCGTTTGTAGATTATTGTTGTACTCCACGAGATCTTTCCGTTGACGTATAATTCTCGATAATCTGACGGTCGGTTTGTGAGATATCTTAGAGAGATGTAGAGAGAACTTCTAGAGAGAGAATGTAGAGAGAGAGTGTGAAATATGAAAATGAATGGCTTTTAGCCCTTTTATTCAACTTTCATCATTTTTGCACATTTCACCCCTTAACTTAACCGGTTCCATAAAATACTGATTTATTCTTAAATTTATCATTTATTAACTTTTATCATTCATAATACTCCTTAATAATAATTCCGAGTTCAAATTTCCTTAAAATAACAACAAACTTTCTAAATATCTCTATTTCATGATAATTGTTCATAATTCAACTTAATTGTAAATTTTCCACTTAATTAGCCCAATTACAATAAAATAATTTGAGGATGTTACATATGGGTCTGGGCATATTGATCCCTTGAAGGCTAAAGATCCGGGCCTTGTGTATGAGACCTCTATAGAAGAGTACCTCAAGTTATGGTGCAACATATCTCAACATGTTAGCTGTTCACCAAAGTTAACACCTAAAGAAATCAACTACCCTTCCATGGCAGTTAAAGTTGACATGGAATTAGCATTTATGGTTTCTTTTCCTAGAGTAGTTATGAATGTGGGTCAAGCTAATTCGACGTATGTTGCATCTATAGAAGGTGTCTCAAATTTTCACGTACTTGTTAAGCCCAACATTCTACGATTCACAGCATTAAACCAGAGGATGTCGTTTACGGTGGCAATTAGAGGAAAAGGGATTAAGCCGCCTTATACATTGGAGAGGGTGTCACTCTTATGGACCGATGGAATTCACAAAGTTCGTAGTCCTATTGTTGTGTATACCGGTAGTCCCATTGTGGTGTACAACGGGAGAGCGACCTCTATTGGAGAAGGAACAACAATCTCACCAAAGTTTTGTAAAACGTTTGTAGTACTTTTGGTGATGGTTCTTTTGTACTAAAAATATGGATTGTTGGATACAATAATTGTTTTTAATCTTATGTAATTTTTTGTATTAAATCAAGATTTTTATAGTCTCATTATCATGACTATATATTTGTAAGCTGCAATCTGTTTGGATTCCAATAGATGTGAGTATGTGACAGAAACAATCCAAAACCCCGACAACAGAAAACGAAACAAACCCATAGAAGATTTGGAAATTGCAAAAATAAATTTTATAGTTTTTGGTAAAACTAATGTTTATTATTAGTTGATAAAAAAACCTTATTTACGAGGTACGATTTAAAATCATTAGACCACATCAACCTTTAATCAATTAATTGATTACAACAAATTATTTGATTTTATTTTTACATGAACTTCTAAATTAACCATTCTTTTCATGTTGATGTAGTGTGAGGGTTTTTTTTTTTTTTTTTTTAAATCTTGTTTTATATCTTGCTATAGGTTATTTGCTACACTTCATATTTGTAATTTATTGAGTTATTGTCAAAATGTTGTTTCATAAAATTAATTTATTGTGCTGTTCATAAAGTAATAATAATCACTTCGAAATTAAGTTGTGCCCAAAATATTTTTTAAAATAGGGTTAATTGTGTCAAAAGGTAATATATTGTTACTGTTTTTTCAATTTGAGTAAATTAATTTTTTTTTTCTATTTCGAGTATAATAGTTTCCAAATCTAGTCAATTAAGGTAACTTTATCGGATTGAAAGGGAAAAATTACCGACATGACTGGTCAACATTTTTTTTATAGAAATGACATTTTAATTGATATATGACGCGCACTATTTTGTACAATTTAAAAGGGCTTTTTAATAATACATTGCTATTTTGAGCAAATTTGTAGATAATTAAACAATATTAGAAATTAAAAAGACTGATGACTGGATTGTATGTCAGTAATTTTTATCTTTCAATCAGATAATATAACATTGATTGACTTGATTTGGAAATATATTACTTTAAATAGAAAAAAATTTTATCTTTCAATCCGATAATATAACATTGATTGACTTGATTTGGAAATATATTACTGTAAATAGAAAAAAAATTAGTATATTACCCAAATTTAAAAAATAATGACAATAAATTACATTGACATAGTTAACCCTTTAAAATAAATTCATTAGATCTTTGAGATAACTTTCCTGACATATTTTCGAATTTGCATCTACACTGAAGTTTCAAAGTATCTATACATTTGTTTGTTATTAAACTAATTATATGATAACAGAGACTACGAGTCATAATAATCAAATTTTAGTGTTCGGATAAAGTATATTTGATCTTAATAATATCAATATTAACGAGTCAATTTCATACATGCCGAAATAAAACTAGTTATTTAGAAATGAGAGGTTCATTTACCTAAAAAACAAATCAATTAATACACACCGTATGTGAGTGGGAAAATTATACAAAAGAAAAAACACTATACTACAAGTTTTTTAATTAAGTATTTCATTAGATTTTTTCCCCTAGTAAATCTATAAACCAATTAAAACTTACGAATTTAATATGTTGTAAGTTGCAACCGGTTACCATAATTATGTTACTAACATTCACGTGACAAAATATATTTAGATGGCACACATATTGTAATATACTAGTAGTGTACCCGTGCAAAGCGGCGACATCTGGTATCATGTTCGTTTATGAGTACATCACTTTTTGCATACATGTCATCCATATATATCAAGCTAATGTGATACAGTGATGTTGAAATTTTCAATAAATGTAACATAAAATTCAAAATATGTGGCCGCGAAATGAATATTGAAGACCAAATAAAACATGAAAGTGAAATAACAAAAAACACAACATTCACTAAGTACATTATGTAGTACGAATTGTTTTTAAGACCAATTAGCTAGCTAAATGTATTATACAGTATAGGAAAAACATCTTCATCCACCTTTTATCTTGGTTGATAGTTGTTGCTGTTTTTTTTTTTTAACAGCCAGAACACTTATGTGTGTGTGGGGGGGGGGGGGGGGTAAAGTGAAAATGTGGTTGTTAGGCACCTAATGAATGAATGAACATGTTGCTCCCATCTCCAAGTAGGGGTGATTTATGGGTTCCTTGGTTTCCTCGATTTTGTTTCTTCGGTTTAAAATTTTTTTTGCCCTAAACCAAAAACCAAACCAAACCAAATTCAAAGCTACATAAACCAAACCATAAACCAAATTCGAATTCGATTTGGTTTGGTTTATAAACCAAATATTATACAATAAAACTTTCAAGCATATTTAATTGCCAAATACGATCCCAAAATATAAAGTTAACATACATAAAATGTTTTACGTCAAAAGACATTAACCCTAAAAATATCATGTTTCCAAACAGCCTAACTTTCAAGCTTCATACTATTTTCTTATTCAATCATTTGCTCCAAACGATCATTCATGATTTCACGGCTTCACGCATCATTTTCATATATATATATATATATATATATATATATATATATATATATATGGTTCAATGGAAAACCACAATGCACCTGAAAACTTGTGAAAACTGCACTGTACCACCACAAATGCATCAAATTTCCCGCGTGATGCATCAAACTCTCGCGTGATGCATCAAATTTCCCGCGTGATGCATCAAAATTCCGTGTGATGCATCACCTTATTTACGATCATGCCACCGCGTTTTTCATGAAATGCACCAAAGCAGACGGTATGCGTAGGTTTCCATAGTTTTCACGTGCATAGTGGTTTTCCATTGAACCCACCCCTATATATATATATATATATGTGTGTGTGTGTGTGTGTGTGTGTGTGTGTGTGTGTGTGTGTGTGTGTGTGTGTATGTATGTATTCAGTAATTAGGTTTGGTTTGGTTTGCTATCGGCTAGACCATAAACCAATCTAAAAACCGAGTATTATAATCGGTTTGGTCTTTGGTTTGGTTTTAATCGGATTCGGTTTGGTTTGGTTTTTGGTTTTCTTGGTGTTGGACCAAATACTGCCCACGCCTATCTCCAAGAATGAAACGTCCATCTGCCATGTTGTGTCCAACATTAAATTTCTTTTGTCCTTATCGTAATCAGTTTTTTGTCAATAACTCATTACCCGGTCATTGCTCCAGTTAACTCATTCCTCGATCTCCAAACTGCTCCTCACCTCGCACGTTAATGTAACTTTCGTTGATGATGATGTTTGATAATATTGTCAATGAGGTGTTTGATGAAATGTCTAAATGAAACATTGCACCCATAGCTACTATTTTGTCCCTTCCACCCTCTGCGAGGCAACTTTGAGCAGTTCAACTTCTCGTATAATGATTTGACGATTGAGCATCCGACTTTGTTCATGATACAATGTGTTGAGTGTATTTGTACCATAGATGCATGTGATGCTACTGAGTAACAAATCAGTTGACTTTGGAACGTAGATTTACAAAGGCACACTAATATGCAGCAATATAAGATGTGTTCATGAGGCTTTTTTTATATATGGTGATGGGTTTTTGTAAGGATTTTCAAGTTTAGTTATTATCTTTTAAGGAATTAGAAAGATATAGAGGTTGTGTTATTTGATGGTGCTCGTAAAGAGGTTCACTACTGTGCTTGTGCTAGTACATGATGGTAATGGTACATAGATTTCTTTTTACTGTTTTTTTTAGTGTTTTTAGTAATGATTTTGAACCATGTTTGTAAGGATTTTCGAGTGGTCTAAATGATCAGACATGAATGATGTTATGTTTTAAATGCTTTTTATAATGATTTTCAAGTGTATTTTAAGTCTATAAGGACATCAAAGATCCAAATTGAATTGAACCACTATCCTTCCATAAGAGTGCTCTAACCATTGAGCTATGGATGTAGTGGAAACACAAAAGATATGTATAATGTAGCATCACATCTGTACCACCAAAACAATTTATATAGAAATAAACATCATGCATAAACATTCCATCTAACGTTGAAGTAGAGATATTAAAACTTGTCTTTCTTTCAGTTCATCTGCTGTCAGATCCCCACGACTGGCTCGGTTAATTTGTTGTACGCAGCTGACAACGACGAGCAAGAAGCCATAGGTAAATCACCAACGCCAAAATGAGTTGAGCACAAAGAACATTATATCAAAGCTGACAACAACAATACTAATTAATAATAAGGGTAAATTACAAATTTCGTCCCTGTGGTTTATTAAAAATTATGGATCGGATCCTTTGACTTTAAAATTTACACCGACAGTCCTTGTGGTTGAGGTTTTGTTACAGATATGGTCTTTTGGCCATTTAAAATGACCATTTTACCCTTACTTGTTTAATAATTATTGTTAATATTATTTTTATTGATATTTCAATTATTATTAAATAATAAACTAATCTAAAAAATTTAAAATACCAACAAAATTAATTTAATATAAAACACTTAAATTTGAATAATAAAATATTAATAAAGACAAATGCATAATAATTATATTAATTAAAAACTAAAAAATAACGTTTTGAGTTTATATTTTTACTTTAAAGAAAAGTAACCTTTTATAAATCAAAAAAATAAATGTATACATTGTCAAAAAATATTAAAAACTTTTTTGAAGTTTTAAGAATTTTTACATAAACAACTTTTTAACACTTTCAATAAACGTTTAAAAACATTTTTATAGTTTAAACATTTTGAAAAAAAAATGTTCAAAAACTTAAAATATTTTGAAATACTTTAACAGTTTTGAAAAGTTTAAAATTTTTAAACATTTTTTAAAAAGTTATTTTTTGAATGTTTTTAGAAAAGTTATACAAAACTATCAAAAACCTAAAACACTTCAAATCTTTTATTGTTCATCAAAATATTTAATTTTTTTGTTTTATTATTCATGAAAAAGTTTAATTTTTTCACAAAAAAATCAAAAAGGAAACCTAAAGTTAAAAGACTAATTTGTTTTTAGTTTTTAATTATCAAAATGATGAAATAACAATTTATATGTTTTCATAGATGTTTTAATCTTTATTAAAAATCATTTAATGTAAAATGGATAAAAAATGAATACTTAATAATAATAATTTATTTTATGATTTACAAAACGTTTACATTTTATTTTAAAAAGCTAAACTCAAAACGTTATTTTTTAGTTTTCAAATGATAATAAATTATTCGTACGTCTTTAAAAATATTTTATTATTTATTTTCATGTGTTCTACACTAAATTAATTTTTATATTTTTTAAGATTATTTTGAATTATTTTATTATTTTATACTAATAGAAATAATAATAAAAACAACATTAATAATAATTATTAAAATAGCAAGGGTAAAATGGTCATTTTAAATGACCAAAAGACCATATCCGTTACAAAAACTTCAACCACAAGGACTGTCAATGTTATTTTTAAAGTTAAAGGACTCAATCCATAATTTTTAATAAACCGACGAAATTTGTAATTTACCTTGATAATAATAACCACCTTTGCATCGATCTTTGGGGTTTCTTCTCAAAGCTTCTGTGTAGTGCATAATAGCATCTGGGTATTTCTACTCTTTAAAGTATTCATTGTCTTATATATGTTTAAAACTCAATTATGATCGACATTTGACAAGCAATTTGAAGAATGTAGACAAATAAAAGAGAAACCAATAGGACAAACAACATAAAGACCTTCCTCACCCTCTTTTTCGCCAAGTTTAGGATTATAATACTCATGTTGCTCCAGTTCCTTCTTTGCTCTCGCTGCATCTTTAAGTTTCTTCAACGTATCTGGGTTGCGATGCTCTGAAGAGCTTTTTGGAAAGTCTCGAATGCAGGTTCACAATCTTTGGAGGCCTTTGCTATTTTAACCAAAGCAGTTCCTTTTCTTGTCAAAGCCCTTGCAATCATCTTAAAATCTGACCGGAGCTCTCGTCCTCTCTCCACAGCTTTTTCACAATCTATGATACATTCATCATACAGTACATTCGTCCTCTAAGGTGGTGTCCTCTAAGCATATCATATAAATGCTAACTAGGTGCTTATACATTCATTACCAGAATGCGTCATTCCTATCATCATCACACACAAGGGCAACCAACAGAACTTCAGAAGAACGATACAAAGACACAGAGCATTTCAGTCATATGTACCATGCTGAACAGTAGAAGCAAACATGCAATGAAGTTTTTCTAAATTTTATTATTATGGAGGCAATTTTGACCCTTCTAATTATAAGATGAGTCGATTTTGGCCAAAAAGAAACAGCTCACCACCGAAAGAGTATTTTATTTTTTTTAATGCATCCAGCTTCCTAAAATGGTTGTATTCAAAAATATATTGTTAATTTAAGAGTCTATTATTTTTTTTAATATTCAATATATCGGTTATTTATAAAAAGCTTTAAAATGTTCTCGCCTGTTTTGGCTGAGACAATTAAATTGCCAATTTATGGCCATCCCATTTCAACCAGCCCATTTTGGTGGTTTTAGATTTGGGGTTGAATTGAATAGATGACGCAATTGTGGCAATTTACATGAAGAGATTAAAATAAAATGGAAAACGAGTAGACGACGAGTCACAAACGGATCCATGAATCAATATGATTATGATATGATAAAATAGTATTTGCAAGGTGGTCAACAGGATCATACCATACTGTATACCCTCGGTGTTGCTCTTGCGTTTACAAGTACCAAACAGAGTCAGTGGTAAGTGGTACTGTCAGCCGATGTATAGTCATGATTTGGTACAATTTAAGTTTATTAGTGTTGAAAATAAATAAATAAATAAAAGGTCAATAGAACTTGCAACATAAAGATTGGCAAGCATGGATGATCCTAGTGGTGTTATATAGAAGGTTAAGTCGGTTCATTTTGTTTGAAGAAGCTACCCAGATGAACCAAAATAAAACCATCTAAGCACATAATCAAACTGATTTAATCAAGTAAACAAAGAGCAGACAGTATGGCCTTGAGACAACGCTTATATATGGGCTATAATGCATCATGCAAAGTGAATTCCATTAATTTGAAACCTCAACAGTTCATTAACACAAAAATCTAGTGTGGTCTGTAACTTGTCTTTATACCAACACTTGAGCAACAATCACATGTACCTTCAATGGCAACCGTTTCAGACAGCATCCTTGCATGAATAGCTTTGTAGCCTTGAAGGCTAAATAGAGGAAGTTTGGATTTGGAATCAAGATACTTGTATTCATTGAACAGAGGAACCATATTGGAAATTTGAACATTCAATGAAGCAACTATTTTGTAGTTTGTGATTAATCAAAAATTGCAAAGATGAACAATTAAGGTGCATCTTGAGACTTAGAGTTACTCGTCAATCCTAATCATTATTGGCCTGGAAATAACATAACTTTAGTTGTGTAATTTGGTCCTATCTAGTCTCTTGAAATAGTGTATCCAGACAAAGGAAACGACGTTGTTAAGTGATTCCAGGATATGAAGATAAAAATGACATTTCCAATGTTTTCATGAAAAATACCCTAGTCGTGCAGTTAACCCATCTAAAAGAGCCTCAAATTTTCGATCCTTGAATTTTTAAGCCGGTGACAACAAGCCCTTGCACTTGGTAGAAGTACAAATGATGACAACTGAAAATAAATTGTCCTAAACATACAAAAATGTTGTCTATTACTCACCTACACATGCCTAAACTGTTCATTTTTGCGTGATTGTTAGCTTTTTTTTTTTTTTATAAATCAACATAATACATAAATAGCTCCAATTAGAAATTAAAAGACATGTTATAATGCACGAATAGCTCCAATTAGAAATTAAAGGCACCACATCAAGTGTACCAAGTACAAATTGTCATTCTGTTGTAAATCCCTCCATGACACAAAAGCTAAAAGAAACAAATAATAAGTGAAGTTCTTATAAATAAATATCAGAAGCCAAAAATATAAGTTAGAACAGTCACAAAAAGAAAATTAAAAAAGGTCTGTTAAGTGAGAAGGTGAGTAATAATTGATAAAGAAGACGTGAAATAACAAATAGTTAAGAGGTGTCATTTCAAATGTATAAGAGAGGGAATGAATAACAAGTTCAGTTCCTTGATTGATTGTTGGTAATATGTAATATCCATTTTAGAGGGGATGGCATCCCAAATCATTAGCATGAGAGGAACTGTCCTTCTATCACCCATTGCTTGTGAAATTATATGGATTATGGACTCAAGAAAATTATAACCCATTGCTTGTGAAATTATGCATCAAGAAAATTAATCGGGCCCCTCTATGTTACTAAAGTCACAACACAAAAAAATAGTAAAGGAGACTTGGATGTCAAGGCCTTGGTTAATATTCAAATTTACAAGGGATATTCAAAGATAGGTTAAATATATGCATATATTAATAAGAACCAATAAACCACCCGATATAATACGAAAAAGAAAAGAAAAAAGAACTTATTGACATATATCTATTTGTTAAAAGAAAGAAATTGGAGTCCACCTTTTTCTGACTCGAGATATATTAGCATTGGAACTTTATAATGAATCAAACTATTGTTAGTAAACAAGACTCCAATGGAACAGAAGGAAAAGAGGGTATAACTTACTTGGGAGTGGAGGAAGTATTTCATGATCCTTGTAATAAAAACCTATCTTTCCACCTGAAACTCGGTTATATTTATATATGCATAGGTTGTCAATTCAATGGGGGGTGAAAATGTTAGACAACAGATGATCAGTGATAAATTAAAGTCATCTTAGATCAAATTGATCGATTATAGATCCATCTTTGAGTACTTCAAGGAAATAATTATGACACGGAGGTTCACTCAATGGAGGAATCTTATATGGAATTGGTATTGCACCACCAACATTGCTTCATGGTTTCTGCTCTTTCTTATTAGTTTCTACAGAAGTATCTCTTCACCGGTGGTGGAATCGGCAGCTAGATATGGCAATGGGCGAGAAAAAACTCGCAACCCGTGGATACCCGCCCGTTATGGATAGGTAAACCCATTAAAACACACCCGTGGACATGGGTATGGATACAAAATCATACCCGTTGGCGGGTGACGGGCGGGTGCATGTATAATATTTTACCCACGTGTTTGCTCGCCACCCGAATCCGTGAAACCCGTGAAGTTCACCCGCGGGTATACCAACGGTTTTACCTGTTAAACCCGCTATATATATAGTCATATATATATATATATATATATATATATATATATATATATATATATATATATATATATATATATATATATATATATGATACTAATACAAAAAGCATCATAAAGCCCTCTTAATTCCTAGGCAAAGGCAAAGGGTATTAAAAAACGGGGCTGAAATAGTGTGCACTTTTTTTTTTACTTTTAATCTAGCCCGGTTTTATATAAATCAACAGGGTCCAATGCGGACATTAAAAGCACTACAGTGCACGACTTTTTATAGAACAAATAGAGCTAGGTTTTCTTAAAAAAAAACCTGGTTAAATAAGTAGCATTACATGTCTAGAGCCTTGTGCAACTACCCCTAAGTAATATAACCCAGTTTTTTATTAATAACCCGGGCTTATATTGCATTACATTAAATGTTGCTATTGACGTATATCTAGTTATCTACCACTAATGGAGCCCGGTTTATATAAAAAACCTAGTCTGATTAGTATACTTATTGCACCCAACGGCTTTCTTCTCCATTTTCACTACCCTTTATTACTCAAATCCTCTCAACCTCCATTAATACACATTCGAATTTCCAACAAATCTTATCATAAATATTATTAGTACTCATTAAATTCAAATTGAACCTTTTATAAGTTGTTCATTTCATCAAAGGTAATTTATTTTATATTTATTTTGTGTATATATGTATATACACAATATATGCATACATGATGTATTTTGCTAACTTACTTGATTATTATATATTGTAGGTTTACGGGATTGATTTCATGAGCTACATTGGATTTTTTCCGTCAAAATTAAAAGGTATATTTTATTCTTGAGATATATGTATAACATTCATTTAAGTGGAGTTGTCAATTATTTGAGAAAATTAGGATTTCATATGCTATTAGTATAATAAATATGTCAGTCCAAAATTAATCTAATAGGGATTAATTTTGGATTGTCCCCATTTTGGGACTGCTTTTTTGAATATTTTGTCTCGTTTAGGATGTGAATGTCTGTTAACAGATTGAGTATTTAGGAAAAATTCGATCAACATTTCACTTTACTGCTACGGGTTTGTGTTTTATACACATACTTGTGGAGTTAAAGGAAAATGCTGTCGATTTTTTCTTAAATACTCAAATTGTTAATACATGTTCACATATGAGGCAAAGTATTCAAAAAGTGGGTTAGGATTGACCACCAGTCAGATCGTATAAACACATATCATGCATGTATGTGTCATATTAAAATGTACATTTTTCTTTTAATTTCAGATGGATCGTAACAGATGGATGTATGAAATAGAACATGCTTCAGAGGAATATTTGGCACGTGTGTCTGAATTCATAAAAGTTGCTGAGGAAGATCGGATTAATAAAGGGAAGCATGGAATACTGTGTCCAGTGTCCTTGTGAAAATTGTGAAAATTTCCATTTGTTTGAAAACTTTGATGATATTAGAGAACATCTGATAGTAGATGGGTTTATGGATCGATATACTTGTTGGTCATGACATGGTGAATTATTATCCACAAGTACCTCAGTTGTTCCCGAAATTCATGATAATGATAATGTTGTTTCAACCAATAACAATGATTTAGATGATTTAGATGACATGTTACATGATTTAGAGGACGATGTCGCTGAAAAATATAACGAAAAATTCCAACAATTGTTTGATGACTCTGAAAAACCATTGTATTCTGGTTGTATGAAACTCACCAAACTTTTTGCAGTTTTAAAATTGTTCAATGTAAAGCCGCCAATGGTTGGAGTGACAAAGGTTTTACAAGTTTATTAGAGATTTTGCATGAAATGCTTCTAGAAGATAACGAACTGCCCACTTCAGTATACTAGGCAATAAAATGATGTGTCCGATGGGTTTGGAAATCGAAAGAATACATGCATGTCCAAATGTTTGTATATTATACATATGTGAGTATGAGAACTTGCATGAATGTGTTGTATGTGGTACATCAAGGTATAAGCGGAAGAAACAAATAAAAGAAAACAATGATGTGACGAAGAATGGACCTCCGACAAAAGTATTGTGGTATTTGCCAATTGTGCCAAGATTGAAACGATTTTTTGCAAATGCTAAAGATGCAAAACTATTGCGTTGGCATAAAGAAGAACGTAAAAATGATGGAAAATAAGACACGAGGCTGATTCACCTCAATGGAGAAATATAGATGCAGATTTTACAGAATTTGGAGAAGAAATGAGAAATATACTTTGGGTCTTTGTTCAGATGGAATTAATCCGCTTGGAAACTTGAGCAGCCGTCATAACACTTGGCCGGTACTTTTATACATTTAGAATCTTCTCCTTGGTTATGCATGAAACGAAAATACATCATGATGTCATTGTTAATTCAAGGTCCAAAACAACCGGTGATGACATTGATGTTTATTTGGCTCCATTGATAGACGACTTAAAAATGTAACAAGAATTTGAGCAGCAGCAACAACAACAATGTAATTTTCCTCAATCAAACAATAGCGGAGGGTCGGGGCTTGTTACACGTCCCCAGGTAGGCTATAAAATTTCTGATACACACACACACACACACACACACACACACACACACACACACACACACACACACACATATATATATATATATATATATATATATATATATATATATATATATATATATATATATATATATATATATGGTTAACATAGTAAATTCATAGTTCTATATATGTTCTTTAGGTGCGGGACTCTTATGAGTGCATATAGTAGTGGCAGTGTTCAGTTTTGGGACAGTTTACATGGAACTCTCTTGCAAGCACATTCTTGTCATAAAAGCAATCTAAATGCTTTGGCAGCTAGTCATAAAGGGAATCTAAATGTTGTATTTCTTGTAGTGGCGTAGGTACAGAATTTATATTGTTGAAAGTTAATACATGTATTGTAGAATTTCATATTTGTATTGTAGAATTGACATTATGAGATATCAATATATGTTTTGGGAGAATATGTATGTAGTCGAGTCTTGATAGCCTATATTGTGTATCACTTCTATAGTATAATTTTGGTAGGCAAAATTAGTTATTTTATTTTGCTGGAAATGTACTGTAAAATGAAATTTTTCAAAATAAAATGTATATTTTAACCCGGTTCATTCAATATAAACCAGGTTCTATTTACATCTTCCTTAACCTGTTAATCGACATTAGACCCGGTTGGCCATGGAAGAAACCGGGCTACATTTATAATCGGACACGGTTGTTTAACCTGATTTTATTTGTCTTGCAATCAGGCCACCCCCCATCAAGCCCGATAGAAAAAACCAGGCTCTATTACTGTAATTAACCTAGCTTCATGTGTGCATATGTAGTGTGGTGTGTGTGTGTGTGTGTGTGTATATATATATATATATATATGTATGTATGTATGTATGTATGTATGTATGTATGTATGTATGTATGTATGTATGTGTGTGTGTGTGTGTGTTTGTATGTATGTATGTTTGTGTGTATATGTATATATATATATATATATATATATATATATATATATATATATATGAAACACCTCACAACTAAATAGGATATTTCGCACACATTTAACAATAATTCATATATTAATACTTGCGGAATTAGCGTCAAATTTAAATTTTTCATAATCAGAGTTATCAACGTGAATCATCCCACTTTGCTACCCATAATGAGCAAAGTGTGATAATTAACGGATCAATGTATGTTGGGTTAGTATCTACATGAATTACATGCTACATGTTTAATCGATTACATCCATTCACATGTAAGATCAAAAAGGGAGTCCACTATTCCCAAAACCCGAGCTATCTAAAACTATACCAAAAGATAGGGAGCTTCAAGCTAGCTCCAACCCAATTTAGTGAGACACACCGGCCGGGCCCTTACCCTTGTAAGTGCCTGAAAAGGTAAACAACTAAAGGGTCAACATAAAGTTAAGTGAGTTACTAGATTAGATATAACATAAGGTACATAGATGCAATGTGGTCAACATAACGATTCCAAACGGCATAACTCAAGTGCACAAGAGGAGCGATCAAATACCACATGCCCCTTCATAATGCGAGGTTCCCTTACATAGTCGGGTGTGGTGTTGCCTCTGGCATAGTACGAGGCTGTCTCTATCATAGTTTATCATAGTCGGGACTTCCGACAATTCAAGTACGTCGGTCATCCAGCATCCAAAGGGGCCGGGAATAATCTAAGGATATCCATGTGAGTCCAAACGAAAGGTATGATAAACAAATGAGGTCCAAGATGACTCGAGTATAAGAATAAGTCATGCATTAATGAAATGAATGAATAAGCGACGAATAGTATCATGACATAGTATGAATCAACAACGAAATGATCAATCATGAAACAACAAGTACATCATATATGACTTTATGAAAATCTAATGCTAGAACTCACAGCGATTGGTTATTAAGATTTCAAAGCCTTCCAATAACGCCATAATAGCCTCGAAAATGGCTAAGACTTATGATCAAGCCTCTTTTGACTCAATTCACCTATAAGCATTCATAAGGCGTACACATAAGCTCCCGAACACATATAAGACTCTAAGGTTGGCCTAAGAGTGTTGGGACATCAAACCGAAAACACTAAGTCCATTTGAGGCCCTAGGAGTTTCAGAATTTATTAAAGGTCCTCAAACCCTTTAAACACTTAATTTAGAAGTGTATTGGACGTATAAGACCAAAACATCGACCTCCAACCAAGAAAAACGCAATTCAGGGACAGCAAGGTGGTCATGGCGCGACCTGGAGGGGGTAGCACCGCGACCAAGTTCCTGATTTCGTCCAACTGCACATTTAATGCCCTTATGTGCACTTAACTCCTCAAAACTCCCATTAATGCTTCTAACAATTGCAAGGTACTTTGCCAACTATATATTTAGCATATTAAGGTCACTTAAACCCCTTAAAACATAATAGAATCATTTCATAACATTCCATGATTCCATGGAGCTCATATGGACTCCGAACAAGTCCGAAAATGACCGAAAGCTCCAACCGACACTCTAAGCTCCAATTGAGCTTATATTCAATTCTAACCAATCCCATAGCAATATTAAACATATTTGGGCTATGATTAGGCATTCAATTTATATTTAAACATTAAAAACCAATCCCAAAATGCTTTGGTACTCATTGTGGCATTTCACCGAACACATGGTGTGCGGTTTGGACTTAAGACGCCAAACTGAGTTCTTCTACGTGTTTTGTGTTATCCAATATATGAAAACACTTTAATAACATAAATAAACACTTTCTAAACATATTGGGACCATAACATAACATTCCATGATTCCATAAACCCATCTCATCTACCATTGGAGCTCAAACGGAGCTCCAACTTGGGTTTTCACTCCACATCACTAACTCAACCCAATCAATCTCATATTTATGACTCAAATAACTTTATAAACTATAAAGATTACTCTATACATGATATTGGAGTCATTTGCTAACTCTATCACAAAAACCCACTTAGGGTTATGTTCTTCAAAAATGAAGAACAATATGAAAATGAAGAAAAGAATGGAGAGGAAGTGTTATACCTTCAATAGTAGCACCAAATAATGATTTCTAGCCTTCCATCTTCAATCCTTGATCAAGAACCACACAAACCCTAAATTTTCTCCTTCTTTCTCTCTAATCTTGCAAAATGGTGAGTGTGTGCATATGTGTGTGTGTTGATCGATTAAAAGGAAAGAGGGGGAAAAGTTTGGCCTTTGGCCACTTTTGCCCCTCCCACTTTACCCCCCATACACACATAACTCATTATTTAAATATGCATCAATTTTATTTAAATAACACAACAAACCATAATACCTTAATTCGTATTTATGCTAACTATAACCAAGTATTACTTTAAATAACTCGAATATTATAATTAGCTATTATTTAATTGTTTTACAAATTTTGGGATGTTACAATATATCTGCCTTTTACTAATTTACCCTGAACATTTTTTAATTACTCTGACCATTGTTATAATGTTGTCGAAATACTTTGAGTTTGAAAATATTATGTATTTATGTTTGTATGTTTGGTATTTTTATATATTATTTGGATTTGTTTGCAATATCTATATGTTACTTGGATGTGTTTGATTGCTAAAATATGTTTCGTTGTATAAAAAAGTGTTTATAATTGTTTTAAAAGGTGAAACTCCTGGGTTTACCCGTGCCCATGTGTAACATCCCACATCGGTGGAGAGGAGAAACCAATATGCCCATATAAGGGTGAGGTTGTCTCTATCCACCAAGACGCGTTTTGGGGCGGGTCTAGGGCTTGGCTTCCAGAACAAAACCGTGCGGCCTTTGCCAAAGCGGACAATATCTTGTCTCGAGTGGTCTAGGCTGTTATAATTGGTATATAAGCTAATTGTAGTATATCATAAGTTTTGGATGTCATTTGAAGTGTTTAGGAGTACCGATTATCGGTTTGGGGCGTTAAGAGACTTATTGTCCATTTTGTGCATTAAAGGCTATTTTAGCCTATCTCAGTGAGTTCTAGTATTGATGTGTGTGTTGCATACATA
This sequence comes from Centrapalus pauciflorus, assembly GCA_020465985.1. Lineage (NCBI taxonomy): Eukaryota > Viridiplantae > Streptophyta > Magnoliopsida > Asterales > Asteraceae > Centrapalus > Centrapalus pauciflorus. The sequence goes on from JAANYP010005051.1 coordinate 277,252, forward strand.
AACCCAACCCCGACGGGTAACCCGTAACTCGACCCCGATTTGACCGGGGAATCCCCGAGTTGACCGGGGATGGGGACGGGGACGGGGAATCCCCGATTTAAAATAATGGGGATGGGGCGGGGATGGGAGACACTTTAATCCCCGACCCCGAACCCGACCCCGGTTATAAATTATGTTTTAATATAAATTATTATATATATTTAACTTTACAATGTAAATTATTCATTACATTTTATATAATATATTAAATATCATTTGTGTATGACTTTTCTATAGTTTAAAATAGTATTGTTATTTTTCATTTCATTCGTTTTATAAATGTTTTGCATCCATTTCTTTGTTTTATTTTATTACAAATTATAGGTTATATATGTAGATACCTCAAATATGTTTGAATTAATTTTTTTAATGTTTATTTACATATACTTTTATACTAAATTACTATTTATAGTTTAAATTTAAATAATCTTTAGGAGCTTGAAAAACCCGATTCCCCGACGGGGATCCCGATCCCCGATTGGGACGGGGATGGGAATAGGAACTCATTCCCCGACGGGGATGGGGCCGGGGATGGGGAGAGGATTATGAAGCGGGGATGGGGACGGGAACTGAGATCCCTGCCCCGCCCCGCCCCATTGCCATCCCTAATTGTGCATATCTAATTGGCATCATCCTCTTATATAATGCATTGCACTGATTTTATTATACTGCCCTATTGGCGGTCCATTACTTGATCATGGCCTATGGCCAGCATACCTTACTTGATACCGTTCATCACATATATTCACTTCATGCTATACTTGGAGACTGTTCAATTCATGCTTTACATGATCACATTTGATTACCCTATTATGAGCTATGCTCATTTATCATTGGCCTCACTGGATATCCATATTATTATTAACGCCTTACTACGTGTTTGTGCGTATAAATTCCTACTTCCGGAAGCTTACGGAGTAGGTGGCCGGACATGGAAGCCGGTTGGAGTTGCACAGCTGGACATGGAAGCCGGTTGGTCGGCAACGGCGGGTTAGCGGGTTATGCTCGCAACCTATGCAAACTAGTGGGCTATGCCTACCCCATTTTTATTAAAAGATATTGCACTTGTCATTTCATAAACATTTTAATACCATAACATGTTGTATGTCTCGCACTCCATATCGATCTAGTAACTCACTTAGCAAATTTTATTTGCTAACCCCTCACATTTCATGTATTACAGGAAGTGCTAGCAAAGGCAAAGAGATTGCCGGTTCAGGTCCTAGAGTGTGAGCGGACCTATTTCTGAAGCTTGACTTTTGGTAAAGTTAGTTGCTTGTACGTTGGGAATTTTGGGTAGCTGCTGACCAACACATTTGGTTACGTAACTGATCTTACATGTAAATGGATGTAATCGATTAAACATGTAGCATGTAATTGATGTAGATACTAACCCGACAAACATTGATCTGTGAATTATCACACTTTGCTCATTATGTGTAGCAAAGTGGGATGATTCACGTTGATAACTCTGATTATGAAAAACTTAAATTTGACGCTAATTCTGCAAGTATTAATATATGATTTATTGTTAAATGTGTGCGAAATATCCTATTTAGTTGTGAGGTGTTTCACACACACACACACACACACACACATATATATATATATACCACTACATATGCACACATCAAGCCAGGTTAATTACAGTAATGAAGCCCGATTTTCTACCGGGCTTGATGTGGGGGGGGGGGGAAGGGGGTGGCCTGATTGCAAGACAAATAAAGCCAGGTTAAACAACCGGGTCCAATTATAAATGTAGCCCGGTTTCTTCCATGGCCAACCGGGTCTAATGTCGATTAACAGGTTAAGGAAGATGGAAATAGAGCGTGGTTTATAGTGAAAGAACTAGGTTAAAATATGCATTATTTTTTGAAATATATCATTTTACAGAAAATAACTCATTTTGCTTACCAAAATTATATTATAGAAGTGATACACAATATAGGCTATCAAGACTTGACACATATATATTCTCCCAAAACATATCTCATAATATCAATTCTACAATACAATTATGAAATTCTACAATACATGTATTAACTTTCAACAATATAAATTCAGTACCTACGTCACTACAAGAAAAACAACATTTAGATTGCCTTTATGACTAGCTGCCAAAGCGTTTAGATTGCGTTTATGATAAGAATGTGCTTGCAAGAGAGTTCCATGTAAACTGTCCCAAAACTGAACACTGCCACTACTATCTGCGCTCACAAGAGTCCCGCACCTAAAGAACATATATAGAACTATGAATTTACTATGTTAACCACATATATATATATATATATATATATATATGTGTGTGTGTGTGTGTGTGTGTGTGTGTGTGTGTGTGTGTGTGTATGATCAGAAATTTCATAGCCTACCTGGGGACGTGTAACAAGCCTCGACCCTCTGCTGTTGTTTGATTGAGGCAAATTACATTGTTGTAACTGCTCCTCAACTTCTTGTTACATTTTCAAGTCATCAATCAATGGATCCAAATAAACATCAATGTCATTATCAGGTTGTTTTGGACCTTGAATTAACAATGACATCATGATGTATTTTCGTTTCATGCATAACCAAGGTGGAAGATTCTAAATGCATAAAAGTACCGGCAAAGTGCTATGACGGCTGCTCATGTTTCCAAACGGATTAATTCCATCTGAACTAAGACCCAACCGTATATTTCTCATTTCTTCTCCAAATTCTGTAAAATCTGCATCGATATTTCTCCATTGAGGTGAATCAGCCACGTGTCTTATTTTTCCATCATTTTTACGTTCTTCTTTATGTCAACGCAATAGTTTTGCATCTTTAGCATTTGCATTTAATCGTTTCAATCTTGGCACAATTGGCAAATACCACAATACTTTTGTCGGAGGTCCATTCTTCGTCATATCATTGTTTTCTTTTATTTGTTTCTTCTGTTTATACCTTGATGTACCACATACAACACATTCATGCAAGTTCTCATACTCGTTTCTGTATAATATACAATCATTTGGACATGCATGTATACTTTCGATTTCCAAACCCATTGGACACATCATTTTTTTTTGCCTGGTATAGTGAAGTGGGCAGTTCGTTATCTTCTGGAAGCATTTCATACAAAATCTCTAATAAACTTGTAAAACTTTGTCACTCCAACCATTGGCGGCTTTTACATTGAACAATTTTAAAACTGCAGAAAGTTTGGTAAATTTCATACAACCAGAATACAATAGTTTTTCAGAGTCATCAAACAATTGTTGGAATTTGTCATTATATTTTTCAGCGACATCGTCCTCTAAATCATATAACATGTCATCTAAATCATCAAAATCATTGTTATTGGTTGAAACAACATTATCATTATCATGAATTTCGGGAACAACTGAGGTACTTGTGGATAATAATTCACCATGTGGTGACCAACAAGTATATCGATCCATAAACCCATCTACTATCAGATGTTCTCTAATATCATCATAGTTTTCAAACAAATGGAAATTTTTACAAGGACACAGTATTCCACGCTTTCCTTTATTAATCTGATCTTCCTCAGCAACTTTTATGAATTCAGACACACGTGCCAAATATTCCTCTGAAGCATGTTCTATTCCATACATCCATCTGTTACAATCCATCTGAAATTAAAAGAAAAATGTACATTTATAATATGACACATCCATGCATGATATGTGTTTGTACGATCTGGCTGGTGGTCAATCCTAACCCACTTTTTGAATATTTTGCCTCATATGTGAACATGTATTAACAATTTGAGTATTTAAGAAAAAATCAACAACATTTCCCTTTAACTCCACAAGTATGCGTATAAAACACAAACCCGTAGCAGTAAAGAGAAATGTTGATCGAATTTTTCCTAAATACTCAATCTGTTAACACACATTCACATCCTAAATGAGACAGAATACTCAAAAAGCAGTCCCAAAATGGGGACAATCCAAAATTAATCTCTATTAGATTAATTTTGGACGTGCATATTTATTATACTAATAGCATATGAAATCCTAATTTTCTCAAATAATTGACATCTCCACTTATACGGAATAAATCCAATGTAGCTCATGAAATCAATCCCGTAAACCTACAATATATAATAATCAAGTAAGTTAGCAAAATACATCATATATGCATATATTGTGTATATACATATATACACAAAATAAACATAAAATAAATTACCTTTGATGAAATGAACAACTTATAAAAGGTTCAATTTGAATTTAATGAGTAATAATGATATTTATGATAAGATTTGTTGGAAATTCGAATGTGTATTAATGGAGGTTGAGAGGATTTGTGTAATAAAGGGTAGTGAAAATGAAGAAGAAAGTCGTTGGGTGCAATAAGTATACTAATCGGACTAGGTTTTTTTTATAATAAACCGGGCTCCATTAGTGGTAGATATACGTCAAAATCAACATTTAATGTAATGCAATATAAGCCCAGTTTATTAATAAAAACTGTGTTATATTAATTAGGGGTAGTTGCACAAGGCTCTAGACATTTAATGTTTCTTATTTCAAAAAAACCTAGCTCTATTTGTTCTATAAAAAGCCGTGCACTGTAGCGCTTTTAATGTCCGCATCTGACCCGATTGATTTATATAAAACCGGGTTAGATTAAAAGTAAAAAAAAGCGCACACTATTTCAGCCCCGTTTTTTTAATACCCTTTGCCTTTGCCTAGTCCTATTAAGGGGGCTTTATGATGCTTTTTGTAGTAGCGATATATATATATATATATATATATATATATATATATATATATATATATATATATATATATATATATATATATATATATATATATAAATGACTATATATATAGCGGGTTTAACAGGTAAAACCATGGGTATACCCACGGGTGAACTTCACGGATTTCACGGATTCGGGTGGCGAGCAAACCCGTGGGTAAAATATTATACCTCTATCCGCCCGTCACCCGCCAACGGGTATGATTTTGTACCCATACCCATGTCCACGGGTGTGTTTTCATGGGTTTACCCACCCATAACGGGCGGGTATCCACGGGTTGCGAGTTTTTTCTCGCCCATTGCCATATCTAGCTGCCAATTCCACCACCGGTGAAGAGAATAGTTCTGAGCAGAAACCATGAAGTAATGTCGGTGGCGCAGTACCAATTCCATATAAGATTCCTCCATGGAGTGAACAGGGGCGGATGTACTAATGGGTTGCTTAATAACCTACTAAAAGTCCACATATAAAATTTTCAGGCCCTCAACCAATTTATGATCAGGCCCCCAATATCTATTTTGAAGCCCAAAAAAAAAAAAAAATACCTAGCTGCTACGCTGGAAGTGAGGAAACGCAGAACACTCAGGTTTGGGTCACTCACGCAGGCACGCAGAAGCAGTCACTCAGGTCGCCTCACGCCTCACGCTTCTGGTCGCCGGTTGCCTTCGCCTGAGGCTGAGCCTACCGCCTTCGCCTGGAGCAGTGGAGCCGTGGACGGTGGACCTGCGGTCGCTGGAGAAGTGGAGCCGTGGACCTGCGTCTGTGGAGTGTGGACGGTGGACAGACAGCCAAACAGGTTACAGTAGTGGTAAAAAAACTAAAACCCTAACTCTCCTTGACTCCTCTCAAGTGATTTGCTAATTTGTTGTTTTTGATTTTTTTCAAATTGTTGATTTATGATTATTGGTTGTCACTTTGTTGTGAATTTATTGAATTGAGTTTTATAAATTTTTTTGTAGGATTGTTAAATGGTCTAAATTGATATTACTAGTTGTTACATTAAATAGTTTTTTATTATTATTTTCAATCATTTTTACAGAAAGATGGAAAGATTTTATTAAAGAAAAGTTTCATCTTCGTCATCAACACCCGATTCAATTGGTGGAGAAAATTCTAGGTTAAATGCTAGTAATAAAATTTCACGGAATAATTCTACTTCGACGCCTATTATTGTAACGGATATGAATGAGCTTCCTAGTGATCCCTCTCAAAAGGCCAAGAATTTTGGAATATAATGTTAATCAAAGAGATGAAGTAAGACGACATTATTGGCTTAAAGGACCATGTCAACCACGTGGGCATGACTTTCCAAGGACAATCATAGGAAAGATTTGCTAACTTGAATGGTATAGCGGACCTTGCTAAACTGATGGTGGAAACAAAGAAGCATTTTTCCTACCCTTTGGTTTTTCGATTACTAAAGCTAGCGTTGGTTTTGCCCGTGGCAACAGCAACTGTTGAAAGATGTTTTTCAGCAATGAAGATTGTGAAGACAGATTTGCGCAACCGAATTGGAGACGAGTTTTTGAATGATTGTGTCATTTGTGCCGTGGAAAAAGAAGCATTTGTCAAGGTTACAAACGAAGATGTGATTAATCGTTTTCAAAAAATGAAAACTCGTAGAGAACAATTGTAATTGATTCCTAATATTATTTTTTACGGTATCTTTGCTCAATTTTATTAATTGTCGTGTTGTTTTTAAATTGTTTTGTTCTTTATATTTGCAGGTTGATTGTTTAGCTAGGAAACGTTGGCTATCATTTTGCTTTATTGTATCGTTCAACCATTTTAATGTTTAAGGTAAGTTTTTTATGCCCCCAATGTCATAAATTTCTAGATCCGCCATTGGGAGTGAACCTCCGTGCCATAATTATTTCCTTGAAGTACTCAAAGATGGATCTATAATCGATCAATATGATCTAAGATGGCTTTATCACTGAGTTGTCTAACATTTTCACCCCCATTGAATTAACAACCTATGCATATATAAATATAACCGAGTTTCAGGTGGAAAGATAGGTTTTTATTACAAGGATCATGAAATACTTCCTCCACTCCCAAGTAAGTTATACCCTCTTTTCCTTCTGTTCCGTTGGAGTCTTGTTTACTAACAAGAGTTTGATTCGTTATAAAGTTCCAATGCTAATTAATATATCTCGAGTCAGAAAAAGGTGGACTCCAATTTCTTTCTTTTACCAAATAGATATATGTCAATAAGTTCTTTTTTCTTTTCTTCTTCATATTATCTCGGGTGGTTTATTGGTTCTTATTAATATATGCATATATTTAACCTATCTTTGAATATCCCTTAAATTTGAATATTAACCAAGGCCTTGACATCCAAGTCTCCTTTACTATTTTTTTTTGTGTTGTGACTTTAGTAACATAAAGGGCCCGATTAATTTTCTTGATGGATAATTTCACAAGCAATGGGTTATAATTTTCTTGAGTCCCTGATCCATATAAATCTTGCATGGAGATTCTAGTAGTGATAGAAGGACAGTTCCTCTCATTAAGAGGGGGATGCCATCCCCTCTAAAATGGATATTACATATTACCAACAATCAATCAACAATCAATCAAGGAACTGAACTTGTTATTCATTTCCTCTCTTATACATTTGAAATGACGCCTCTTAACTATTTGTTATTTCACGTCTTCTTTATCAATTATTAATCACCTTCTCACTTAACAGACCTTTTTTAATTTTCTTTTTGTGACTGCTTCTAACTTATATTTTTGGCTTTTGATATTTATTTAATAGAACTTCACTTATTATTTGTTTCTTTTAGCTTTTGCTTATGGAGGGATTTACAACAGAATGACAATTTGTACTTGGTACACTTGATGTGGTGCCTTTAATTTCTAATTGGAGCTATTCGTGCATTATAACATGTCTTTTAATTTCTATTTGGAGCTATTTATGTATTATGTTGATTTATATTTAAAAAAAAAAGGCTAACAATCACGCAAAAAAGAACAGTTTAGGCATGTGTAGGTGAGTAATAGACAACATTTTTGTATGTTTAGGACAATTTATTTTCAGTTGTCATCATTTGTACTTCTACCAAGTGCAAGGACTTGTTGTCACCGGCTTAAAAATTCAAGGATCGAAAATTTGAGGCTCTTTTAGACGGGTTAACTGCACGACTAGGGTATTTTTCATGAAAACATTGGAAATGTCATTTTTATCTTCATATCCTGGAATCACTTAACAACGGCGTTTCCTTTGTCTGGATACACTATTTCAAGAGACTAGATAGGACCAAATTACACAACTAAAGTTATGTTATTTCCAGGCCAATAATTATTAGGATTGACGAGTAACTCTAAGTCTCAAGATGCACCTTAATTGTTCATCTTTGCAATTTTTGATTGATCACAAACTACAAAATAGTTGCTTCATTGAATGTTCAAATTTCCAATATGGATCCTCTGTTCAATGAATACAAGTATCGAGATTCCAAATCCAAACTTCCTCTATCTAGCCTTCGAGGCTACAAAGCTATTCATGCAAGGATGCTGTCTGAAACGGTTGCCATTGAAGGTACATGTGATTGTTGCTCAAGTGTTGGTATATAGACAAGTTACAGACCACACTAGAGTTTTGTGTTAATGAACTGTTGAGGTTTCAAATTAATGGAATTCACTTTGCATGATGCATTGTAGCCCATATATAAGCGTTGTCTCAAGGTCATACTGTCTGCTCTTTGTTTACTCGATTAAATCAGTTTGATTATGTGCTTAGATGGTTTTATTTTGGTTCATCTGGGTAGCTTCTTCAAACAAAATGAACCGACTTAACCTTCTATATAACACCACTAGGATCATCCATGCCTTCCAATCTTTATGTTGTAAGTTCCATTGACCTTTTATTTATTTATTTATTTTCAACACTAATAAACTTAAATTGTACCAAACCATGACTATACATCGGCTGACAGTACCACTTACCACCGACTCTGTTTGGTACTTGTAAACGCAAGAGCAACACCGAGGGTATACAGTATGGTATGATCCTGTTGACCACCTTGCAAATACTATTTTATCATATCATAATCATATTGATTCATGGATCCGTTTGTGACTCGTCGTCTACTCCTTTTCCAGTTTATTTTAATCTCTTCATGTAAATTGCCACAATTGCGTCATCTATTCAATTCAACCCCAAATCTAAAACCACCAAAATGGGCTGGTTGAAATGGGATGGCCAAAAAATGGCACACTACAAAAAAAAAATATCAATTGTACACGTTATTTTTACACGCTTTTAGCAAATGCGTAAAAAAGTTTTATGTTTATTTGCACTTATGAGAATGTAAAACTTAGTTACAATTACAAGTGTGGAGTTTTTATACTCAAATATGTATTTAAAAAAAAGTTCGCAGATATAAATGTGGACAAACTAATAAATTGTCCTTGCTTAAAAGTATGAAAATCAATTTGTCACATTTAATTTGTCCACATAAGAGGAAGCGTGACAAAATTGAGTGTGACAAATTTATCTCTACACTTTCAAGTGTGAAAAAATTAAAATTTGTCCACACATATACATGTGAACTTTTTTCTTTATGATTTTAAATGTGGTAATTAGGATGATTTAGTATATATTTTCATGCTTATTACTGCAATAATATTAAACACATTTATAAGTACTGTAGAAAATTTACTAAACTTTTACACACTTTTAAAAAGCGTGTACAAATGATGTGAACAAATGACATATTTGTTGTAGTGACAATTTAATCGTCTCAGCCAAAACAGGCGAGAACATTTAAACCTTTTTATAAATAACCGATATATTGAATATTAAAAAAATTAATAGACTCTTAAATTAATAATATATATTTTTTAATATACAACCATTTTAGGAAGCTGGATGCATTAAAAAAAATAAAATACTCTTTCGGTGGTGAGCTGTTTCTTTTTGGCCAAAATCGACTCATCTTATAATTAGAAGGGTCAAAATTGCCTCCATAATAATAAAATTTAGAAAAACTTCATTGCATGTTTGCTTCTACTGTTCAGCATGGTACATATGACTGAAATGCTCTGTGTCTTTGTATCGTTCTTCTGAAGTTCTGTTGGTTGCCCTTGTGTGTGATGATGATAGGAATGACGCATTCCGGTAACGCTAGCATATCAAATGCAAATTAATCTATAAGCACCAAGTTAGCATTTATATGATATGCTTCCTTGAATGGTGGTATTGAAAATTGAGATCACACCACCTTAGAGGACGAATGTACTGTATGATGAATGTATCATAGATTGTGAAAAAGCTATGGAGAGAGGACGAGAGCTCCGGTCAGATTTTAAGATGATTGCAAGGGCTTTGACAAGAAAAGGAACTGCTTTGGTTAAAATGGCAAAGGCCTCCAAAGATTTTGAACCTGCATTCGAGACTTTCCAAAAAGCTCTTCAGAGCATCGCAACCCAGATACGTTGAAGAAACTTAAAGATGCAGCGAGAGCAAAGAAGGAACTGGAGCAACAGGAGTATTATAATCCTGAACTTGGCGAAAAAGAGCATGAGGAAGGTCTTTATGTTGTTTTTCCTATTGGTTTCTCTTTTATTTGTCTACATTCTTCAAATTGCTTGATAATTGACTTTTAAACATATATAAGGAAATGAATACTTTAAAGAGCAGAACTACCCAGATGCTATAATGCACTACACAGAAGCTTTGAGAAGAAACCCCAAAGATGCAAAGGTGGTTATTATTATTAGTATTGTTGTTGTCAGCTTTGATATAATGTTCTTTGTGCTCAACTCATTTCGGCGTTGGTGATTTACCTATGGCTTCTTGCTCGTCGTTGTCAGTTGCGTACAACAAATTAACCGAGCCAGCCGTGGGGATCTGACAGCAGATGAGCTGAAAGAAAGATAGGTTTTAATATCTCTACTTTAACGTCAGATGGAATGTTTATGCATGATGTTTGTTTCTATATAAAAATGTTTTGGTGGTAGTGGTTAGAGCACTCTTATGGGAGGATATCGATTCCACTTGGATGTTTGATGTCCTTACAGACTTGAGACTTAAAATTGATAGATTTAATCATGATTGTTAGACTAATATGTAATTTAGATTAGTCAATGGATTATTATTGTAATTAGTGAAAGTTTAGGGACTAGAATAGCAATTAATTAAACCGAAAGGGTCTGTCTCTTCATGAATAGACACAACTATTCGAATAGTTACCATGAAAGGTTGCGTCCTTTCATACGCACCTTTTAGTAGTTTATAAATAGGTTCCTTAACCAAACTTGTAAAGTGTGAATTCGATGTTATGTTAATAAAGATCAAGTTTTGATTATTCGATCCTGTGCAATTTTGTTTATCAAATAGATCCACTTTCCCAACATTTGGTATCAGAGCCCAGTTCGAATCAAACAAGATTTCATCATCTACCATTTACCGATTATTAGCAAATCACGAATTACACCAGAAGGTGATTCATTGAAGAATCATCATTGATACACAGGCGGCAGAACATCATAAGTGTTCTACAAACACCCGGCACCAATTCATCCACGTTTTTTCCCTGATTTCAATTCTAATTGAAATCAAAATTACCCAACAGTAGGCAACATAACCGAAGGCAACAAAGTCAAGGCAACAGATTCAGGGCAACAACGGTTTACAAGAAAAGCAGTAAGCCCCTATCGAAATATATACTGTAAACCCTAAAAAAATTCATATTTTCAATTTGAATCGAAGGCATCAAGAATCAGAAAGATAGAACCTGATTCGAGAAGGCACCACCGTAGGAGATAACCACGGGCAGAACCATCACTGCCGTAGGAGAATACCACGGGCAGAACCACCATAGCCGTAGGAGAATACCACGGGCAGAACCACCATCACAAAATCAACACCGCAGAAACACAATCACAGAACAGCACCGTAGAACCACCAATCGCCACCATCACTGCCGTAGGAGAATACCACAGGTGCAAAGACTTCTTCAAAATCTATGCCATGTTCCTGTATGTATCCTTTCGCTACTAATTTTGCCTTGTGTTTAACTATTTCTCCATTGGCATTTCTCTTTGTCTTAAATATCCACTTCAAACCTATTGCTTTATGATTCCTAGGTAAAGTGGTTAATCTCCATGTATTGTTCTTGGTGATAGAATCAATCTCTGCCTTCATAGCTTCAATCCATTTGTTATACAGTGCTGCTTCCTTGTAGTTTCTAGGTTCATCTTCAACTAATAATAACTCTTCATATATATCACTTAAAGGTCTGTATCCTCTTATAGGTTCATGATCAATCCTTGAATCTGAAGGTCTATGTCTTCTTATAGGTGCACAAACTATTCTTGAATTTGAAGATGATGCAGTATCTGGGCTATGTATAGGTGTATTGGTATGTTGAGGGGTGTGAGTTTCATTATTTGTATCTGATGAATGTGATCTTGGTGAGTTGGTTGGTGAGGTTGTTTCATCTTGAGTGTGAGGGATATTTTCTGGTTGAGTTTCTGGTTCTATGACTTGTTGGGTTTCAACAATAAAATCACTCCACTAAGGTTCTTCTGAATCAAATTCCTTTGTATATTCCTCCCAATTCCATGTTTCATCTTCTTTAAACTTTACATCCCTACTTACACAAATCTTCTTTGTTTCTGGAGTAAATAAGCGATATGCTTTTGATCCAGGTTCTGTTCCAAGGTATATCATTTGTTTGCTTCTATCATCTAGCTTAGTTAAGTGTTGAGTAGGTACTTTTGCATATGCTATGCAACCAAAAATCCTAAGGTGTGTTAGGTCTGGTTTCCTTCCCTTTAAGGCTTCATATGGAGTAATATCTTCTAAAGACTTAGTAGGTGTACAATTTAGGATATATATGGCATGTCTAACTGCTTCTGCCCAAAAATTCTGAGGCATGTTTGTCGATATCATCATACATCTTGTTGTTGAAAGTATAGTTCTATTTCTACGTTCAACAACTCCATTCTGTTGTGGTGTGTATGGTGCAGTTAACTGTCTTAATATGCCATTATCTTTATAGTATTTTAAGAAATCACCTGAAGTGAATTCTCCTCCTCTATCTGTTCTAAAAATCTTTATCTTAGTTCTATATCATTTTCTACCCTTGATTTGAATTCCTTGAAGAATTCAAGTGCTTCATCTTTTGAACTTAGAAAGTATTCCCACATATATCTTGAGTAGTCATCTACTAGTAAAAATATATATCTCTTTCCTGATGGTGTAGGTGGTGATATAGGACCACATAAATCTCCATAGACTAACTCTAATGGTGTTTCTGATCTTGCTAGGGTTTGTTGTGGAAATGAAGTTCTAATATGTTTTTCTTTTAAGCATATATCACATATACTTGCCTTATTTTTAATATTGGGTATTCCTTGAACTAAGTTCTTTAATGCCATTGACTTTAAAGAATTAAAGTTTAAATGGCCTAATCTTGCATGCCAAAGCCATGCTTCATCTTGCAAGTTGCTTAATAGGCATACACGCTTTCCTAATCTTAGGTCTGCTTTGTATAAACAATTCTTTGATCTTTTTACTCTCAAGAGTATTTTGTTACTTGAATCGTATAAGTGTAGTAGGTTTCTTTCCATTACTACTCTGCATCCGTTTTCAGTGAGTTGTCCTAAACTCAATATGTTGCTAGTAAGGTTCGGTATATAATAAACTTGTGATATTATTCTTTGTTCCATATTCTTACATTCTAAGAGTATAGATCCTTTCCCTTTGATATCTATGTATGATCCGTCTCCGAATCGTACTTTTCCTGTAATCTTTTCATTTAATTCATTGAAATGACTCTTAATTCCTGTCATATGGTTACTAGCTCCATTGTCTAAGAACTATGTATCTTCATTGTTTATAGGTAACCTGCTTGGCTCTAAGTTTTCTTCATTCAATAAAATTTGGTGTTCTTCTAAGATCGCCATAAGCAATGTTGGTTCTAGGTCTTCTTCTATCAGGTGTGACTGTTCTGAATTTTGACCTATCTGTGGACATTTGGATGCATAATGTTCATTCTTCTTACATTTATAGCATTGAACTTTACTTAAGTCAGGAGTAAATTTCTTTGAGTTGCTATTGTATTCTTTCTTGAAATTACTTTGTGAGGTTTCATGATTCTTTCTGTCTGATCTGAATCTATTATTACCTCTACCTCTTGAGTGGTTAAATCTATTTCTGCCACGTCCTCTAAAGTGTTGACCTTTACCTACATGTTGTGTGAACATTAAGCTCTCTTGACTATCAACATGCTTATCTCTTTTGAGTTTCAGTCTTTCTTCAAAAGTTTTTAGTCTGCCAATAGCTTCATCTAATTTCATTGTGTCTAGATCTGAGTATTGTTCTATAGATGCAACTATCTGTAGAACTTATCTGGTACTGCGTTCAATAATTTTCTAACGAGTACAGGTCTTCATATGTTAACCCTAGGCTAGCTGCCTTATTAGTAAGACTAGTCATCTTCATGATGAAAGAGTCTACTGTCTCATTTTCTTTCATATTTAACATCTCAAATTCTGTCTTGAGTGTTTGTAACCTAGCTTGCTGAACACGATCTACTCCTACGTGTCTTGTTTTTAATGTATCCCAAACTTCTTTTGCGGTCTTAAATTTTGAGATAAATAACAACTGGTCTTCTGGAAGTGCTTGATAAATATAGGCGATTGCCGTTTTATCCTTCTTAATATCTTCCTCAGTTGTTTCTTGTGGTTCAATCATTTCCCACAATTCATTGGCTTCTAATATTGCTTGCATTCTAATTGCCCACATGGTGTAATTTGTTGTCTTTAACAAATGACAGGTAAAGTGAGATACTATTCATATCTTCTTTCTATTGTTATCATGTCCTGATTTGTCACCCATGTCTAAAATGGAATTTTATAAATTCTATTATAAAATTCTTTCTTCAATAATTTAGGCCTTAAGTCTAAATTTTCTGGTTTCTAATTTTCAGACTTAGTTCTTAAGTCTAAAATTTTAGTTCGACTCTTTATCTGTTTTTCTTATTTGATTCACAATTATAATTGGCCGTATTATAAAAATGAACTAAAATAAAAATTTTGTCACTAATTAATAATTAAATGACAGAATTAAATTTTAAAGAAAAACTATAAATTCTAAAAATTAAAATTTATATCAAAGAGTAGTAATACTTCGCGCGTTTAAATTTCTATAAGTATCACTTTTTTAAAATCTTATAAATTATATTATAAAATTTCAAAACCAATAATAAATTATAAGTTACGTTATAATTTATTTTCTGAAACCTAATTTTATTATAAGTTACGTTATAATAAAATTAAAACTAAGGTTTTATATAATTTTATTTTCTACTAAATAAAATTAAATATAAGGTATTAAAACAATACCTAACCTTTTTGGGCTGATATAATTGGATCCGGTTCTGGATCAGAATGCAATCTGATATGAGTTGGGCTCCTTCTTGTTTCTGGACCCTTCTCCTATTCTCTGCTATGTTTGCACTTTGAAACGTTTCTTACAGAAACGTTGTGTCTTCTCTTTTCTTTAACCGGTGTGTGTTACCCTAATTTCAATCGGCGACTCTTCTTCTTTTGAATCGTTGCAACCCTAATCTGAATCGGTGTATTATCCGACGGTTATTCTCTAAATCGGTGGCTATGGCTTTTCTCGAATCTGATTATGATTTGGGGAAAACTAAGAACCCTAATTGCTTCCTCTATTTGATGGTGGCGATTGGTGGTTCTACGGGTGGTGGTGGTTCTGTGATGGTTTCACGATGGTTCTATTTTGGTTCTGCCCGTGGTGGTTCTGCCCGTGGTTTTTTCTTCTACGGCGGTGGTAGTTCTGCCCGTGGTTATCTCCTACGGTGGTGGCGTTTCTGTCTGTGGGTTTTCCTCCTACGGTGGTGGCTTTCTGTCCGTGGGTTTTCTCCTACAGTGGTTCCGCGGTGGTTGTTCTGCCCGTGGTTTCCTTCTTACTATGGTGGCACTAGTCCGATGGAAATTTCTGCGGTGGTGCCTTCTCGAATCAGGTTCTATCTTTCTGATTCTTATTGCCTTCGATTCAGTATGAAAATATGAATTTTCTAGGGTTTACGGTATATATTGTTGATAGGGGCTTACTGCCTTTCTTGTAAACTGTTGTTGCCCTGAAACTGTTGCCCTGACTTTGTTGCCTTCGGTTATGTTGCCTACTGTAGGGTTAATTTTGATTTCAATTAGATTTGAAATCAGAAAAAAATGATGAATTGGTGCCGGTAGTTTGTAGAACAATTTAATGTTCTGCCGCCTGTGTATCAATGATGATTCACCTTCTGGTGTAATTCGTGATTTTGCTAATAATCGGTAAATGGTAGATGATGAAATTCTGGTTTGATTCGAACTGGGCTCTGATACCAAATGTTGGGAAAGGGGATCTATTTGATGAATAAATTGCACAGGATCGAATAATCAAAACTTGATCTTTTATTAACATAACATCGAATTCACACTTTTACAAGTTTGATTAATGACCCTATTTATAGACTATTAAAAGGTGCGTATGAAAGGACGCAACCTTTCATGGTAACTATTCGAATAGTTGTGTCTTTTCACGAAGAGACACACCCTTTCGGTTTATCTATTTGACTATTCTAGTCCCTATATTTTCATTAATTACAATAACAATACATTAACTAATCTAAATTACATAATTAACTTAACAATCATGATTAATCTATCAGCATGCATGTGACTCTCGTCCATTCTACTATACAATTCAAGAATTGAACAGAAAGTTGCTTTGTCAAAATACCTACTGCTTTTAGAAAAAACTTCCCCATTAATTCAAGTAGTGTTTTAGTGAAAAACAATTTACTCTTATAACTCTTAACTCTTGTTAAAATATGCATGGGAACACGTGCATCAAACTGCACCATTAGTTGTGTAGATTTTAAAGCACATTTTACTATATTTAAGACATTAGACACAATGCCTCAACAAAAAGGATAATATTAATTATATAGGAAATCATGATAAATACATATATGTTGCATGCATGTGACTCTAGTCCATTCTACTATACAATTCAAGAATTGAGCAGAAAGATGCTTAGACAAAATTCCTACTGCTTTTAGAAAAAAACTCCCCCATTAATTCAAGTAGTGTTTTTTAGTGAAAAACAATTTACTAATTTAACAACTCTCAACTCTTGTTAAAATATGCATGGGAATACGTGCATCAAAACTCCACCATTAATTGTGTAAATTTTAAAGCATGTTTTACTATATTTTAGACATAAGACACAATGCAACATTAACAAAAAGGATAATATTAATTATATAGGAAATCATCATAAATACATATACGTTGCATTAGGGGTGAGCTCGGTACCGTACCGAACCGAACCGGTACCGATCCCGAAAATACCGAAACCGAATTATTAGTTTTGGAAGAACCGAATACCGAACCGTATAATTTTATATGGTGCCGGTTCGGTACCGAATACCGAATTTTAGCTAATTTAATAACCGAATACCGAACCGAAAGTACCGAATACCGAATTTTAGCTAATTTAAAAACCGAATACCGAACCGAATATATTAATTCGGTACCGGTCGGTACCGGTACCGGTTCGGGTTCGGAAAATGGTACCCGTCGCTCACCCCTACGTTGCATGCATGTGACTCTCGTTCATTCTACTGTTCATTCTACTATACAATTCAAGAATTGAGCAGAAAGATGCTTTGTCAAAATTCCTACAACTTTTAGAAAAAAACACCCCCATTAATTCAAGTAGTGTTTTAGTGAAAAACAATTTACTAATTTTATAACTCTTAACTCTTGTTAAAAAATGCATGGGAACATGTGCGTCAAACTGCACCATTAATTGTGTAAATTTTAAAGCATGTTTTACTATATTTAAGACATAAGACACATATGTATACATACTTGTTGATGATATGGCTGTGTTTTCATGGGGGCAAATGTTAAAGATGCTTTCCCAAAAAACCATTTGACTCTATATAGTAAGTGGGAGACTACATACCCTAAACAAGAAAATAGTGTCAACGTCTGTCCCCATCCCCTATACAATGAAAAACAACTACATATTTCTTAAGTAAAATTACAGGTTCGATTATGTTAAATGAATTATAATGTATAGTGTAGGGGTCTCTTATGTAAATATATATTCTTTATATTCTGTGAGATGAATGCAATACACCCGAAGGGGTTTTCCACATATTATCACATGGTATCAAGCCTAACCCTAATCCTTGATATCGGGTTGTTTTTTTTTTTCCGGTCTAGTAACCTCCGGCCGCCCTCCCCCGCCGCCGGTACCGCTTCCGCCACCCCACCCCTCCGCCTGCACAGCGCCGTCGCTGCTAACCCTAGCGCCTCTCGCCTCTGCTGCGGCTGCGGCTTCCTTCCAGTGCTGCTGCCTCCCTGCGCCGCCGCCCTCCCAGCGCCGCCGTCTTCCCTGCGCCGCCGCCCTCGCTGCGCAGCCTCCTCCCTGCGCCGCTGCCTCCCTGCTGCTGCTGCTCGCCGCTACACCACCGAGCCACCTGCTGCGCTGCTGCCTTCCAGAACCGCTCACAACCACCGCCGCTACCTGCTGCAGCCGCTGCCACCATCCTTCGTCGTCTCCTCTTCGCTACCTTTGTGAGCACGTTCTTGTTTTTACTTTTTCTGTTAATTTTTATTTTTCGTAAGTAACATTATTATTAGTCATGACTGGAAATATTCCACCACCGACCAACCCAACCGCTTCCCAACTTGTTTTTGCTATCGGTAATGTCTACCCTCAGTTCAGTTTCAAATTAACAACTGACGGATCTCGCTATAAACTGTGGCGTCGTATTTTTACTGATGTGTGTAAAGGGGCAAAGGTCATGGGTCACATTACTGGGAAATCTCAACCAAAAAGTGTTGATGATGAGGATTGGGAGGCCATAGATTCTCGTATTAAATCCTGGTTTTACTCTACATGTGAACCAAATCTTCTTAATCTCATCACAAAAGATAACTGCACTGCACACGACCTTTAGGAAGCCTTGGATGCTCATTTTTTAAATAATAAATTATCTCGTAGCCTTCAACTTCAAACCCTCTTTCGAAACACCATAAAGGGTGCTCTTTCTATTACTGATTACTGTCACACATTAAAAGATATTGCTGACTCCCTTGCCGATGTTGACACTAAAATCACTGATCAGGATCTTGTCTTGCAAATTCTACAGAATTTACCCTCATCCTATCAAAGCTTAATTGATGTCATCACACATACCAAACCTTTTACCTCCTTTCTTGAAGCCAAGAACATGTTACCTTGCATGAGTCACGTGAAGACCAACCCGAACCTACCCTTGAATCCCAACCTTCCCTTACCACTGCTCTTTATTCCTCGTCTAGCACTAATAATAATGGGAAAGGGAAAAATAAAAGTAATCGAAGAAACAGAAACACGGGACGGGTTGCATCTAAGGGTAACACGGGAGGGGGGTCTTTTAACAGCACTACTTCTATTACAGGTTATTCTCGTGATGCAGGTCAATCAAGTGCCCCACCGGCTTTTAACAATCAACTTCTTCAGCTTCTTCAGAATGCCTTACATCAGCAATCTCAGGCTTCTCAGCTTGGAGGTAACTATCATCAGCAGGTGTCTTCCACACCCAATCATATCGGGACTCACACTCCATCTGCACTCTATGTTGCGCCTCCTCCAGTCTATCCTGCTCATGCAGCTCCGTCTCAGTTCACAGATCTAGCATCTCTCTTCAGCTCGATGTCTGTTCAGCAACCTCCACAGAATCAGGATAACAACTACTACATGGACACTGGCGCAAGCTCCACATGTCATTCAACCAAGGTAACCTACTTTCTCTTAAACCTTGTGGTAAGTCAAAAGTAATCATGGTTGGAAATGGTGCCTTACTTCCGGTTTCTTGCACTGGTGATACATTTCTTCCCTTATCACAAAACACATTGGCACTGAAAAATGTACTTGTTTCTGATCATATGGTTAAGAATCTAATTTCTGTGCGCAAGTATACTCTTGATAACTGGGTTTCTGTTGAATTTGATCCTTTTGGTTTCTCCATAAAGGATCTTAATACAGGACGTCTCCTTCATCGTTCTGACAGCACTGGTGATCTCTACCCTGTTCTTCAGCCCTCTCAGCCATCTGTGTCATCTGCCACCGCTATGGTCACCTTGTCTCCTCATGTGTGGCATCGCCGTCTTGGTCATCCGGGCAGTTCTACTTTTAAATTTTATTTACGTTCTCGTAAATTTATTTCTTGTTCTAATGCATTGTTACCTACGTGTCACGCTTGTCAATTAGGTAAACATTGTCGCTTGTCTTTTTCAAAGTCTACTACTAAGACTTCACGGATTTTTGAACTGGTTCATTCTGATTTATGGACATCTCCTGTAACCAGTTTGAGTGGTTTTAAATATTATATTCTTTTTTTGGATGATTATTCTCATTTTTTATGGGTGTTCCCTCTGCGTGTGAAATCTGACGTGTTTCAGGTGCTTACCACTTTTCGTGCTTATGTTGTAAATCAGTTTAAAACAGATATCCAATCTTTTCAGTGTGACAATGGCCGTGAATTTAATAATACCAAATTACTTGACTTTTTTCAAAAACATGGAATTAAAATTCGCTTCTCCTGTCCTTACACTTCACAACAAAATGGCAAAGCTGAATGCGCCATTCGCACAGTTAACAATGTGGTACGCACCCTTCTGTTTCAAGCCTCACTTACACCTAAATTCTGGGTTGAGGCTCTCAATATGTCAGTTCATCTTCTGAACATTCTTCCCACTACCACTCTGGACTCCAAAACCCCCTGTGAGATCTTATACGGTACTTTCCCGATCTTCTCACACTTACGTGTTTTCGGTTGCCTCTGCTATTCAAATCTCTCTTCTACGGCCCCAAACAAGATTTCCCCTCGTTCTACTGCTTGTGTATACCTAGGTCCCTCCTCTTGTCATCGGGGTCATCGATGCTATGATCTAATCACTCACCGTATCCTTATCTCTTGCCATGTGGTTTTTGACGAAGACCATTTTCCGTATGCATCGTTTAATGTCCCACCATCTCCATCTGAGTATGATGAATTCATTGATGATGTTCCCACACCCACTCTGATGACTAATGCACCTGTTGCATCTTCATCCACCGCTCCCCCTGATGCTAGTGATTCGCTCATCCCTACTGGCGATGCCCCTACGACTAGTACAAAAATGACCTATGGTCACGGCTGCCTAGCCACAGTTTTTGTTATTGACGTGACTAAAGGGTCATAATTGTGACCATTGCAAATCACATTCAAACCTTAAGCCACGGTTTAACATAAGGACCGTGACAAAGACTTCTCACGGTTGCCACATTGTTAACAAATGTCATCGTTTGTCACAGTTATTTGTTTGATGTCTATAATAATCTTGTGATGGTTATTAACTGTGACGATAAATATGTATATGGTCACGAAAATCTCTTTCGGTGACCAAAGGGACACCCTGAAGTCTAATTGTATGAGTCTAAATTATATGGTGGAATTAGTCACATGAATAAACTGTGACAAAAGGTTAACCTATATGGTCACGAAATCGCTTTGTGTGACCAAAGGGTGGAGTTCATTAGCCACGTATGGTAAAAGAAAAATATTGTGACTATAAGTATTTTATAGTCACGGTTTAGTTTCTTATGTGTGTGTAAAAGTATTTTATATTCATGATGAAAGAGAAAAATGTGACTAAGTATTTTTCTGTCACGATTTAATTTCATTTATGTATATAAAAGTAATTAATGATCACGGTTTAAGAAAAAAAAAACATATCACCATAATTATGTTTCGGTCACAGTTTAAGACACACAAGCATGTGATCATTAATATTCAAAGGTGACAGATTAAGTTTTTATGTGTGTCTAAATGTAAACAATAGTAATAGTAAAATGAAAAAAATATGATTATAAGTACATTCAAGTAACGATTTAATTTGTTTTGTGACTAAAAACTATCAATCTCACATTAAAAAAAAATCAATATAAGGGGTTTTTTTGTCACGGATTAAGCAAATTTGTGACTATTAATATTTAAAGGTGACGGTTTATTGTTTTTATGTGATTAAAAATAAACAATAGTCATGACAAAAAAATGTTGTGACTATATTTTTCATCGCTTTGCTGTCTTCATTACCTCTCTTGGTTTTCATTCAAGCAAATCTGACAGTTCTCTCTTCGTTTATCATCGCGGCCGTGATATCATCTACCTATTATTATATGTTGATGACATCATTCTGACAGCATCCTCTCAATCTCTGGTCAACCATGTCATCTCTCGTCTCTCATCTGAGTTCAAAATGACTGACCTTGGCGCTCTCTCCTTTTTTCTAGGGATCTCCACCAAACGCTCCTCTTCGGTCCTTTTTCTGTCTCAATCAGTTTTTGCCCAAGAAATCATCTCACGTGCTGTCATGGATACTTGTCATCCTTGCTCCTCACCGGCTGAGACAAGGTCTAAACTACCCTCCTCTGGCAACCGGTCGATGATCCAACTCTCTATCGGAGTCTTGCGGGTGCGTTGCAGTACCTCACGATCACTCGTCCGGAAATCGCATATGCTGTACAGCAAATATGTCTGTATATGCATGATCCTCGCCAACCACATCTGAATGCCCCCAAACGCATTCTTCGTTATGTGAAGGGTACTCTTACTCATGGTCTTTTTCTCCGCCCATCTTCTGTTAATCGTTTGGTCTGTTACACTGATGCTGATTGGGCCGGTTGTCCTGAAACACGCTGGTCCACCTCTGGGTTCTGCATCTTCCTGGGTGACAATCTTGTTTCTTAGTCCTCTAAACGCCAACATGTTGTGTCCCGTTCTAGTGCGGAAGCTGAATATTGTGGTATTTCTAATGTTGTTGCCGAATCTGCCTGGCTTCGTAATCTTTTGATTGAGTTACATCTACCTCTTTCACGTGCCACAGTTGTTTTTTGTGATAATGTAAGTGTCATGTATTTAGCTAATAACCCAGTACAGCATCAACGAACCAAACATGTGGAAATTGACTTACACTTTGTAAGAGAACGTGTTGCTTTGGGACAAGTGTGTGTGTCGCATGTGCCTTCCTCTCATCAGTTAGCAGATATATTTACTAAGGGTCTTCCTACACAGTTGTTTTTAAATTTTAAGTCCAGTCTTAGCATTCGTCCTCCTCCAGCTCCGACTGAGGGGGATGTGTTAAATGAATTATAATGTATAGTGTAGGGGTCTCTTATGTAAATATGTATTCTTTATATTCTGTGAGATGAATGCAATACACCCGAAGGGGTTTTCCACATATTATCACAGATTAATTCTTCATGTTCACCTTGAATTAAATTTTCTTTATTCCAACGTTGTAATCAACAATTAATAAATGATTCATTTGTTTATAAATGGTTTGTGTTATCAATTAAGATAGTTGAGTATCAAATCCAAACATGTTTATAACAATTTATAACAGTGTTCTATTTATAAAATATATAATTTAATCAAAGATTACATACTTTATGGCATATTTGGCTTGGCTTGACATGTTATAAACTAAAAGGTTCATAGGTTGGAAGAAACTTGGAAAAAATTCATCATATAATATTAAAACATTTAATAAATTTATATATATCAAAAATCTATGGATCAACATTCTAATACAATCAGTAAAATTTTTATTTATCCGTATATTATGTATTTTAATTTTATAGTTTATATCTTTTAGATAATTTATTTTGAGTTTTGATAATATCATTTAATTTTTAAAATAAAAGATATTATTTTATAAATATATCACATGTAATACATGGGCAAATAATCTATAACTACTGATAAATGAGTAACTATTTGCCATGTGTCATCTTCTTATAATGCCAAGTGGTATCCTCTATCAGGATTTAAAACTAAATAACCAAGACTAACTGATTTGAATTTATCAGAGTATAAATCAATAATCTTGCTTTGAATCAAAGTTTAATTAAGAAGTTTGCAGAATAACACTTAATTATTTTAACAAAAACTTTCAGAATCAATAGCAGATAAACACAAGAAAATAATCAAAACTGGTTGTATTGCTGAATTCAATGATTACAATCACCTCCAATCTGTTTGATTAGACGAAGAACACAGACTGTTCTTAGGGTTTTACAACATTAGAGGCTTATGAAAACTTAATCAACAAAGCAATTACAGACTCGAATATGCAGAAAACTCCTATACAATAGAAAGACCTATTCTATGTATTTATATTGCTTCTTGATATGTTTCCTTGAAGGACTATGACTTCTCTGATAGTATATATGCTGGAATCTTCGTGTAGATATCTTTTCCTGAAAGTCAGCACTTTCTGTTTATGAAACTGTTGAGCAGCTTGAATCACTTGACAGCATGAACAGAGCAGCTTGAGTTGATTTACTCTGGCAGCTTGAACTTTTACACTGGCAGCTCGAGTTTCTTCAACTAGCAGCATGAACTTTGGATTTACATATAAACTCTACTAACAGTTTGAAAAGTCTAACTAACAGCTTGAACCTACTTAAACTATTTCCCAACAATCTCCCCCTAACTTAAATTCTTTACACAAGACTTTAAGTTTTATACAAAAATGGAAATGAATAAGTAAACTGTTATTTACAAACCAAGGCTTTCAAAAACTTACAACTGTGCAAGTTTCTGATCTACAGCCTTCAAAAATTCTTTCTTCATCTCATCTCTATCACAAGATACCCTAACAGATTTTATCTGAAGTAGCATATCTTTTGGTAAATCATAAAATTCGAGATTGAAGAATATACCAGGTCCATCTGAGAATTTGATTCTGTATGTCCTTGATTTGACAAACAGATCAACTTGCTTGACCTTCTTTCCCTTCTTCACAGCATCCTCTATTTCTTTCCTTGCAGATTCAGGGTCAACAATTGATTTTAGATCTTTAATGACTTGCTTCACTTGTGGTAGAGCAGATCTAACTTGTGTCACAGACCTAATATTATGCATTCTGATAAGCTCATCTCTGGTCAACTTCTGAACCATATGCCAAAATGTATCATATTCTTCTTCTGGTCCAGAGTCCCTTCTCACCACAAACTTAACTCTTAAGTCAATATTATCCAGTGGCTTAGCATACCAGTAGTTAATCAGAGGCTTTGTAAAGTCATGTTGATCAATCAACTTCTCTATCTCCATAGCTTTTTGCAGTTGTTGCTCAAACAACACCCTTTTAACTTGATGTAGCTTTGCTTGTGATGATGGCTCAGATGTAGGAATAGAAGCAACAGCTTGATCAGAAGGAGCAGGGGCACTGGCAGCAGCTTGAATATGACTTGTACCAGTTTGAACTGGTTCTTGTGATGGTTGGACTTCTTCGGAGACTTTTGTTTTCTTTCTTTTGTCCATTTCTTTGTCATGGATCTCTTGCAGCCGTTCAGAGGTCATGGACTGAGCCATTTTCTTTGGAATGCCAGCTGCAAAGGCAAAATTGATCAGAAATCTTCTGTGCTCAGCCTTGGAGTGCCCTGTTGGCAGCTTCCTCTTCTTATCTCCTTGTTTACCCACAAACCCCTTTAGGTAATCACATAAGGTCTCATCATCATCCATTGGGGGCTGGGTTTGCTGATCTAATTCTTTATCCTGTTCTTCTGCTAACTTTTTGGCAACTTCAGCATCAAAGGCAATCTGGGCTTCTTTGGAGGAAAATTTGTGCTTTGGAGATTCAATAAGAATGCCCTTGCCCTTGTCTTTTGCAGCAGAGGATGTAGCTTGGACTGTACTGGATGGAGCTTGAACACCTTCCCTTATAACAACTCTAGTTGCTTTTGAGGAGGCAGCAGCTTGAGTTTCTAGGCTAACAGCTTGAGAAGCTGTTGGGACTGCTAGCCTAGAAGGTGGAACTGTTGAGGCTGCTTGGACTGATGTTGTTGGAGCTGCTTGGACTGATTCAGGAACCTCCTGATTCTCCCCCTTTTTGGAAGCATTGGTTTGGTCAGGAGGACCTACAACCTTTGCCCCTTGGGTTTGAATCAAACGCTCTAATTGAATGATCTTATTCCCACAAAGGGTAAACCCCTTATGGAGATAATCCATTCTCTGATTTTGAGCCATTTCTGATTGCTTTAGGGCCATTATTTGTGCACCCTGTGCAGCAATGATGGACTTTTGGTATTCCAACATAGCTACAACAGGTTTCATCTTGGGATCCGTCAAAAGCATTAGTTGCAGACTAGCCTCAAGATCAGTAAACACCTGTGGTGCTTGAGATCTATCACTGGCATGAATACCAGAAGTAGAAACCTTTGGGCCCCTCTGTTCTTGGTTCTGGGGACTTCCAGCTTGTGTTTGCACACTTGCTGTTGCCATGGGTGTGGTCTTAGTGATGTTGGCACTGTCCTGTGCCTCTTGTGCAGAGACAACAGTAGTGCCAGCCACAGAACCCATATGAACAGTCTCTGAAGAGATGTTCACTTCCTGAGTGAGGATGGGAGTGTCCTCAGTTGGTTCCCTTTGGATATTCTGTGCAGAAGTGTCCTCCTGCACAGGGATATATGGCTCTTGTCTGGGGGCTGAGGAGGAAGGAGCTCCTGGTCCCCTTTTCGTTTTATATAGAAATTTTAGTGGGGGTGATGGCTGTACAAAAGGATCGGAAGGAATTTGGGTATCATGAGGAGTGGGTTGGGGTCCTGGGGGTGAAGCAGTAATGATAGGTTGAGCCTGCTCAGGACCCTCTCCTCTGTTTCTTGGGATGATGTTCATCATTGCAGAAGGCAATGGAACATCTATACTCAAAAAATTGGCACTTTGTTTTTTAAGCCTCTTTATAGAAGATAGTGAGTGCCTGTGGGAAACATGTATCCTCTTATGTAAATGAGAATTGGTGCAAGTGTGTGCATTGATTTCTGCCAAAAATCTGGGATACATTAAAAACTTCCCATTCTTTAGCGAATGATGCCTTAACATCCCCTGAAAAATCATGTTTGAAAAATTGAACCGTTGGCCCGTTGAAAAACACACTAAGGCAGTGGCAATGTTGGAAGAAAATTCTGACCAACCGGTTCTTTTGGGGCTTATACACTGCTGAATTATATGTACAAGATATTTCCACTTAGGTGAAAAATGTGCTTTCAAGAAAGTGAATGAATCAGCAGGACCCCTATATCCAATATTATAAAGACCAATATGTAAAGCATCAAGGGGTAGGTCTGTTATACCTGTGGCATCTTGAAGATGCAAATGGCGCCGAATGAATTCCTCAGTGATGGTGATGGGAGTATCATCAATTTTGGATAGGATAGAGGGAATTCCATTGATGGTTTGAACAGTGGCACGGTTCCAGAATTGTTCGATATGCGATATGTATATGGTGGGATTTGTATTTAGGGCATGGTGGATATGGGAGTGTCTTAGGAAATCCATCATATCATGGAATGGGTGAAGTTCAGAGTGTTTGAGAGTGTATGGAAGGCAGTTGTGTTCTTTGACAAACTCCATTAAAGATTGAACGGAGATTTTAGGGTTGCAAAGAAGATTGTGTGAATCGTTCAGAGAGAAAAAGAAAGGCCGTGGAAGAAAACTTTGTAACTGGTAGTTACAACTGAACGAAACTGGGACCTTTAAAGGTTTTGAAAAAGGTTGGGTCCCGCGCATACACATTTAAAAATTACCTAAATACCCTGCACACTTTGACAGATCAAGTGAATAACTAGCAGTCCGAGAAAATGAACTAGCAGCTTGAGAAAATACTCAAGCTGTTAGTTGAAAATTATGCATCTTTTTAATGAAACAGTGACTCCCCTTTAAATAAGCATACTAAGTAGATAATAATGAAAACAAATTAATCCATATTTACCATACCAATATTTGATACCAGGAAAGTGAACCTTCCTACATCAAAAGGTTTTGTAAATAGATCAGCTAACTGATCATCAGTATGTATTTTGGTAACTTGGATTAACTTCTTTTCATTACAATCCCTTATAAAGTGAAATTTGATTTCTATATGCTTGGTTTTTGGGAATTTCACTGGGTTTTGTACAATGCTGATTGCACTTGAATTGTCAATATAAATAAGAGTGGATAAGAGATCCATACCATAGTCTCTCAGCTGATTTTGAATCCACATTACCTGGGAGCAGCAGCTTGCAGTTGCTACATATTCTGCTTCAGTGGATGATGTGGACACAGTTATCTGCTTTTTGCATTGCCAAGAGACCAATCGTGCTCCTAAGTATTGACATCCACCAGTAGTGGATTTTCTGTCAATGTTGCATCCACCATAGTCACTGTCAGAGTAGGCTGTTAATGTAAGAGGAGAGTCTTTAGGATACCAGAGGCCTAAATGAGGTTGGCCTTTTAGATATCTAAAGATTCTCTTAACAGCAACTAGATGAGAATCCTTTGGAGAGCATTGAAACCTAGCACACACACAGACAGCAAACATAATATCAGGTCTAGAAGATGTTAGATACATAAGTGATCCTATAAGAGATCTGTATAAATGAATGTCCACATCTATGCCATCTTTGTCTGTATGGAGCTGCTTGTGAGGATCCATTGGAGTGCTTGCAACTTTGGTGTCTTGATACCCAAACTTTTCCAGTATGTCTTTCACATACTTTGATTGACTTATGAAGAGTCCAGTGGGCTTCTGCTTGACTTGTAATCCCAGAAAGAAAGTGAGTTCTCCCATTGAACTCATTTGGAACTTTTTGTGCATTAAAGCTTCAAACTCTTTGCACAAACAATCATTTGTTGAGCCAAAGATGATGTCATCAACATAGATTTGGACAAGCAGAATCTCAGCTTTGATAGACTTAGTGAAAAGTGTTTTGTCCAGAGTGCCTCTCTTGAACCCATTCTGTAGAAGGTAGGATGACAGAGTGTCATACCATGCTCTGGGGGCTTGATGGAGACCATAGAGAGCCTTATCTAACTTGTAGACTTTGTCTGGATACTTGTAGTCCTCAAAACCAGGAGGTTGACATACATAAACCTCTTCTTCAATTGTCCCATATAGAAAGGCAGACTTCACATCCATTTGATACACTTTAAAACCTTTGAAGCTTGCATAGGCCAAGAATAGTCTGATGGCTTCAATTCTTGCCACTGGGGCAAATACATCATCATAATCTACGCCTTCTTCTTGAGTGTACCCTTGTGCTACTAGCCTTGCTTTATTCTTGATGACTATCCTCTCTCATCTTTCTTGTTTCTGAACACCCATCTTGTACCAATTGCTCTCTTACCTTTAGGAAGATCCACCAGAGTCCATACATTCTGAATCTTGAACTGTAGAAGCTCTTCTTGCATTGCCTCAATCCAGGATGAATCTTTTAATGCTTCTGATGCCTTTTTAGGTTCTAGTTGAGACATAAAACAGGCATTCTCAAATGCAGCTAGACTGAATTCAGGAACTGCTTGTTCAGCAGCAGCAGTCTCATTTTGAACCATTTTCCTTGTTTGAACAGGAGTGCTTGGATCACCCAGTATTTGATTGAGAGGATGATACTTGTGAACTCTTAGTGTAGGTTCTCTCTCTGTCTGAAAAGAGGATCCAAGATTTGTATCATCTCCATCAGGACCAGTGAATGATTCAGCTTCTGGAACAGCTTGACTTGAATCTGGGACTGTTTCCCTTTGTGTTGGAGCTGTTCTCTCAGGACTTGGAAGTGGCACTTCAGTGTCTGGATTTGTATCATGTTGAGCATTCAGGACCCCTGGAGGATCACAAGACAGAAGTGGTATAGTGGTGTAATCATCCCAATTTGTTGAATCTGCAGCAGTTTGAAACTTTGTGCCAACAGCTTGAGAATTTGTATTGGCAGCATGAGAATTTGCGTTGGCAGCTTCAATCCTGTATGCATCAGCTTCTGCAGTATACTCAACAAAGCTCAGAGAATTTGTTAGTGAATCTAAATCAAACAACCAATCAGGACTAGTGCCTTTGACATTTGCAGTATTTTCATTAAAATCAACATTGGCACTTTCTTCAATGGTTTTAGACACACTGTTATATACTCTATAGGCTTTGCATTGATTTGAGTATCCTACAAAGAATCCTTCTTCAGCCTTACTTTCAAACTTCCCTAAGTGAGTCTTAATGTGAAGAATAGTACATGGACATCCAAAAGGCTTGAAGAAAGCTATTAGGGGACTTCTGTTGTGGAATAACTCATAGGGAGTTTTCCCTTGAGATTGAACAACTTGAACCCTATTCAGAACATAACAGGCTGTATTGACAGCTTCTGCCCAGAAAGTCATTGGCAGATTTGAATCAGCTAACATTGTTCTAGCAGCCTTAATTAATGTTCTGTTCTTTCTTTCAGCTACACCATTTTGCTGTGGTGTTCTTGGTGCACTATATTGTCTAGCAATGTCTTTGGACTCACAGAAACTGTTTAGAATGTGATTTTTAAATTCAGTTCCATTGTCTGATCTTATCACCTTAACTTTTGAGTTAGATTGGTTTTCTATCTTAAGGATAAAAGACTTAACTAGCTCAGCAGTTTCATCTTTAGTCCTAAGAAAGTAAACCCAAGTAAATCTGGTGAAATCATCAACAATAACTAAACAGTAAGCCCTTTTATTCAAACTCAAAACAGATGTTGGACCAAATAGATCCATATGAAGCAGCTGAAGAGCAGATGAGATTGAATTTACTTCTTTGGCCCTATGAGAAGTTTTGTGTTGCTTGCC
Organism: Centrapalus pauciflorus; assembly: GCA_020465985.1. Taxonomy (NCBI): domain Eukaryota; kingdom Viridiplantae; phylum Streptophyta; class Magnoliopsida; order Asterales; family Asteraceae; genus Centrapalus; species Centrapalus pauciflorus. Next base: position 307,729 of record JAANYP010005051.1, read on the forward strand.
TTTAAGACATGCTACACAATGATCATCACATATGAACTCCTTTTGTGGTAAGCCTCTTACCAGATTCTTTTTGACTAAAACATTCATGGACTTGAAGTTCATGTGACACATCCTTCTATGCCAAAGAGCAGACTCATTGGATGATGCTTTGGATATCAAACAGCTTAAAGTATTTGATTTAGATAAAAGATCTGTGTCCAGACAGTAAACATTGTCCTTTCTTGGTGTTCTTAGTAAAACAAGATTTTCAGGAATTTTGAAATCTTTTGAAAGGACAATGCACTCAGAATCTGTAAACAGAACAATGTTTTGTTTGTCACAGATTTGAAGACACTTAATAAATTGTACTTAAGCTGTTCAACATACAAAACATCATGGAATTTCATGTTGCCTGCATTAACAGTACCTTTACCGGTAACCTTACCTCCTTTTGAGTTGCCTCCAAATGCAACAAATCCTCCATCAAAGCCTTTGAAATCTGACAAGCACTCAGAATTGCCTGTCATGTGCCTAGAGCATCCACTGTCCAAATGCCATCTTGTTTTATGAGGAGACCTGTGGTTGCCCTGCACAAACAAAAGCTTAGTCAGTAGTGGAGTAAACCCAAACCAAATTGGTTTTGGGTTGGCCTTGTATATTGACATAACTAAACACTGTTTTTGACTTTTTATATTTTGTGAGATCTACTGATGGAGTTTTTGGAGAGTATTTAGTGAGTATATGAGGTATCCAGTTATTTTGATCATCTTTTCTTCTAACAGTCTCAGATGATTCACTAGCAGTTCCAGATTGATGCTTAGCAGTCTGATCTTTTGTTGTAGTGCTAACAGCCTCAGATTTTGCACTAACAGCTTCAGAATTTGGCTTAGCAGTCTGATCTTTTGCATCAGCAGTTTGATCTGAGGATCTGTCCTTGACACACCATATTTGTTTAAAACTTGATTTAGGCTTTGCCAAAACTTGTTTTTGATGTGTGGACTGTTTTTTATTAACTTTTGAAAGCCTGTGATCAACTGTTTTCTTTGGAACTGATGTGGAAGGTTTCACCTTTGAAGGTTTTCCATGACTAGGACTTGACTTTTTATGAATCACAGCCTGTTTTGCAACAGTTGGTTTATAAAAACAGTCCTTGGCCAAGTGATTCTTCCTTCCACAGTGAAAACACCTTTTGACTATTTGAATTGGAGAACCAGATTTTTCTGACAATTTCTGGTTCTTGTTCCTCTGATTTCCCCTTACCTGCTGTTGTTTGGGAAACTTTTGAACACCATGCTTTTGGCATGTGCAGACAGGAACAGTTTTACCTCTTTTATTATTCTTTGAGGAAGATGCAATGTTACAGTTAGAATGTACAGAAACTTGTGGAGCAGCATTGCATACACTCATCTTCTCTTTTCCTTTCTTACTGGGGGCTTGGATCTCTATGGGTGCACTCATTGCTTTGTGGTCTTTCTCAACTGCTATACACTCACAGTCTCTCTTTTGAATCTGATCTTCTTTTGATTCAGGACTGTTATCAAGGATAGGATCTACAATAGTCATAGACTCATCTAGTGGTTCATTGACAAGTCTATCAGCAACCTCACTCATTGGATGAATGTACTTGTTGTTGTATGGAGGTGGAGTAGCCCTGTATCCTATGCCTTCTTTGGGATTAACCTGAGATTTTACCCTATCTTTAAATTGGACTTCCATTAGGTGTTCCAGCTTTTGATTTGCCAACTTGAAGTTACCTAGATCTATGTTAACAGATTCTAGTTTCTTATTAGCCTCTAACACCTTTTGTTCAGTCTCTTCTACCTTTTTATTCAGAGATTCTATTTTCTTATATAGCTCCTTTTTCTCCCACTCATGATATGTTCTATCATATCCCATTTGAATCTCATTGTCCTTATAGTCATTGATCTGTTTTTCAAGATCTTCTATGGCTTGCATGTATTCATATCTCCTTTCTTCCATCTTAGCTAAAGTTTTGCACATGCTCTCATTATGATCTCTGTACTTTTTAACCATATTTTTGCATGATTGAGAGCAGAGTTTAGAATTTACCTCAGCTGGTAATTCAGTGGAAGGGACAGTTGATGTTTCTGCCATCAGAGCTTGATTTTGAAACTCTTCCTCTGTCTGATCACTCCAATCAAACACATTGTCTTCTTGAGAGACAAGTGCTGTTGAGGATGATGTCTGATTGGGCTGTGAAGTCCTTGATGACTGTTGACCTTGAGATCTACATTCTCTGGCAAAGTGACCAAGCTTATGACATTTATAGCACTCAACTTTTGATTTATCAAAAGGTGGTTTGCCTTCTGTTCTGGCTTGAAAGTTGGTCCTTCCAGTTCTTTTAAGAAACCTTTTGGCCCTCATGGTCAGCATTGCATGTTGCCACTTTAAATCCATCTCTTCAAGATCATCTGGATGAATTTGTTCTAAATCTTCAGCATTTAGAGCAAATAGTCCATCATTGGCAACAAAAGCTTCATAGTGAGCTTCAGCAGAGGTGCCATCACCACCTGAAAAGGAATCACTGCTATTAGATTTATCAGAAGACAGAAGAGCAGTATTGTGATTATAAGAAAAGGATTTCTTTTTAGTATCAATCTCAGTCTCAAACACTCTCAGACTGTTATACAGATCATCCAGTTCTATCTCATCAAGAGTGTCTTTTGTTCTCCATTGTGCAGCATAAACTGTCCATTCTTCTCCAAGAGATCTGAGAAATTTTATGTTGACTTCATCTTGATCCAGATTGACTTTTGCACTTTCCAGTTCACTTATCAGTTTGTTGAACCTGTCAAAAATTTGAGTAAGGTTTTCATTCTTGCCACCAGAAAAGTTCTCATACTGCTGTTTCAAGAGATCCTTTTGATTTCTCTTGGTACTGGCATTACCAGCAAATCTTTTCTCTAAAGCATTCCAAAGAGAATGAGCAGTATAAAACTTTTTGAACTGATGTTGATAAGCATTAGGAATGGCTATTTGTAAAAGTGTAAGAGCTTTCACTTCATTCATTCTAGCCTTCCTTTCAAGTTCAGTTTTTGGAGGAGTTTTGACTGGTTTTCCCTCATCATCAAGTTCTGGATCAACTACAGGAGGAAATTCAACAGCTTCCCATATGGCATAGTCAATGAATTGGATATGTTGTTGAATCCTGAGTTTCCACATCTCAAACTCAGTGGGCTTGAGCATAGGCACTTTGAGTCCTTGCCCAGATCCACTGCTGCTATTTTTAAATTCCATTGCAAAAAGATTAAAAATTTAAAAGAAAGTTTTCGACTTTGAAAAACAAAGAACAACTTGTCTCTAATACCACTTGTCAGGATTTAAAACTAAATAACCAAGACTAACTGATTTGAATTTATCAGAGTATAAATCAATAATCTTGCTTTGAATCAAAGTTTAATTAAGAAGTTTGCGGAATAACACTTAATTATTTTAACAAAAACTTTCAGAATCAATAGCAGATAAACACAAGAAAATAATCAAAACTGATTGTATTGCTGAATTCAATGATTACAATCACCTCTAATCTGTTTGATTAGACGAAGAACACAGACTGTTCTTAGGGTTTTACAACCTTAGAGGCTTATGAAAACTTAATCAACAAAGCAATTACAGACTCGAATATGCAGAAAACTCCTATACAATAGAAAGACCTATTCTATGTATTTATATTGCTTCTTGATATGTTTCCTTGAAGGACTATGACTTCTCTGATAGTAGATATGCGGGAATCTTCGTGTAGATATCTTTTCCTGAAAATCAGCACTTTCTGTTTATTAAACTGTTGAGCAGCTTGAATCACTTGACAGCATGAACAGAGCAGCTTGAGTTGATTTACTCTGGCAGCTTGAACTTTTACACTGGCAGCTCGAGTTTCTTCAACTAGCAGCATGAACTTTGGATTTACATATAAACTCTACTAACAGTTTGAGAAGTCTAACTAACAGCTTGAACCTACTTAAACTATTTCCCAACATCCTCTATGATATACATGTGTTAATTAATTTTCTAGATTAATTTTAAATAAATTTATTTTATAGTAAATTAAATATAGTAGGTTGTATAAAGGTATATATATACATGAAAGTTTGTTGTCATTCAATAATACTAATATAGACAATGACGTCTAACAATTTCCCAGCTTAGCACCTAGGGGGTTTTTAGCCTCTAGCTATTAGTAGTACAAGTTTTAACTTGATTACAAGTTCATGAATAATCAATTGTATGTACATACACACACATAAGGAAAGCAAAATTGACTTCTTTGGCATATTTCTCCATATTGTCCTTTTTTTGGGAAGAACAGTGACACCGACACCATCACGAAATGTGTCATTGGGTGTTGATATGTGTTCATAATAATATAATGTTGAATATATGTTTACGTTATAGATTGTATGGCGGTAGTTTGAATATTGTTTTTTTAATGTCAGATGCTATTGATCTTAAGTAAATTTATATCTATATCTATTAATAAAGCAAAATGATTTTGCCACGTATCACTCTTTCGTGCATCTCAATTTCATTTTCCCGCCTATTTTATTACCATAATTTCTATTCTAACGTTTAGGAAAGTAAATTAATAATTCAATCTTTTATAAACTATTTATGATATTTTATTTTCATATTAATTAAAACATAATTTTATATAGGGAAAATTGCGCATAAAACCCACAACTTGTCAGTTTTTCGTGATTAAAACGCTAAACCATTTTTCGTTGCATAAAAAACCCCGAACTAACTAAAAATCCGTAAATCAAGGTTTTATCAATGGGTAACCGGTTGAAACTGGTTATTAATCCTACGTAGACCGGTAAATAACCTATGTGGAATAAATTTTAATTGTTGAAACCGGTTGTCAAGTATTACACATCACTTAAAACCCCGTTGCTAATTTTTAATTGTAATTTTTAAACGGGATTACATCATCAACGGGGGTTTAAATGATGTGTAATACTTGGTAACCGATTTTGACAATTAAAATTTATTCCACGTTGGTTATTTACCGGTCCACGTAGGATTAATAACTGGTTTCAACCGGTTACCAATTGATAGAACCTTGATTTACTGATTTTTAGTTAGTTCGGAGTTTTTTATGCAATGAAAAATGATTTTGGGTTTTAATCACAAAAAACTGACAAGTTTGAGGTTTTTTGCGCAGTTATCCCTTTTATATATATTAAAAATCTATGAATCAACATTTTAATACAATCTGTAAAATTTTTATTTATCCGTATATTATGTATTTTAATTATATAGTTTATATCATTTAGATAATTTATTTTGAGTTTTAATATTATCATTTAATTATTAATATTTTTAAAAAAAAAGATATTATTTTATAAATATATCCCATGTAATACATGGGCAAATAACTAGTAAAGTCATATAAATAATAAACCTATTTAAGAGTATGATTAATTAAGGTTATTTTGGTAGTTTTATTTTTCATAAGTTCAAGTTATTGGTAGTAACTTATGATTTTAATAAACAGGAAAAAAAATTCATCCAAACCAATTTACAAAAAAAAAATAAATAAATAAATAAAAATAAAAATAAAAAGTTGAGTTGGATTTTTAAAAACTGTAAATTTAAGCTCCTGTAGACCTTTATAAATTGTGCGCCAAAGTTTAGTTGGATTTAATAAAATACAAAACACATTTTGCTATTTAATTGATTGATTTCGTGATTGTAACCTAATGGCAAGAATAACAACATATTTAAATTTATTACCAATAATGATAACAAATCTAAAATCAACAAAAAAACATAACTAAATTCATAAAAATGAAGAATATTAATATATGAAACAAATGTTTGGTTCAAATGAATAACCTTTATATATATGGATCAAATAAAAAAAATTGAAAATAACAAAATCAAACAAACAGCAACCATTTTTCAGATTAAAAAAAAATTGAACATTAAAATAAATATCAAAGTTGTTGGTTCTTCTCACCTCCAAACTTTAGCTCAAGTCCATTGCCATGACTCCCGGCAACACTCAACGCCACTACACTGCTTGACCAAATTTATTAAAGGTGTGAACCTCTGCAATTGAGTCCCTCAGGCCACACGATTTCAGGCTAGATGCCTTGAAGGTGTTCAAGCTATGCGAGTTAATCAAGCGAGCGCCTATGCAACTAGTTCTGGGCGATTTAGACGAGAATTGAGGGTCTTGTTTCATAAATGACTAATAAGTTTTAGACTTAAAAGATAACTTGTATAGCCAATTAGGGGGCGTTTGGTACAGAGAATGGAAATGCAAAGAAATGACAACAGAGAATGGAATTGCTGAGAAATGGAATTGGTCTGGAGAAAGAGAATTGATTCACCTGTTTGGTAGAACAGAGAATTTAACAGAGAATTGTAAAAGAGAATCATTTATCTTGTTTGGTAAAACAGAGAATTCAACAGACAGTTCTATAATTAAACATTTTATTATTTGCAATCATAATTATTTTGTAACAAGTCATTACTCAAACCCAAAAAATACTAATAATAAAACATTTTATTGATAAAAAAATTACCAACATAATTGAACCCAATATTCTCTTCCCGTGTTAACCCAAGAAATGATGTAAATGCATGTCTACAATTTACTTTCTACATAACGTTCGTTCTCTCAACAGTGTTCTTGTCATCTACATATACAAGTAAAAAAAAAAACTTAACAAAAAGTTCATGCCAAGGTCTATATAAATCAAATTAAAAGATCAAACCAAGGTCATGAAATGTAAATCTTGATGCTATAACATAGCATGCTTCAATGCTTATGCAAATATCTTACTGTCATTCGAAAATCAAAGATCCAGATGGAATCGAACCATCATCCTCCCATACGGGCGCTCTTACCAATCGAGCTAATGGATCTATATGTATACCATCAACAATCGAGCTAATGCTTCCATACATGTTGACATGTAAGCAAAATAGTATTTTTTTTACAACATCAAAAAATGTTACCCAACATCGAATTTGTCATACACCAATGCTAATTCCATACACAATGCACAAATATGATTCAAGCACATTTTCTAAAGTCATGCTGCATTAAAAACTCTTTCAACATGGAGATCTAAATACCTGTTATGACATATTTTGTACATATTTTTCAGTCATATTTTGCCTCGGATTTGGGTTATTTTTGCCTCGAATTGTTTAAATACGACTCTGATTTGTTCGTTTTTGTGTTTCGCAGTTCGAAGGTTGCCTAAATTGGAAAAGAATGGATTATGGAGCCTAAGCGTCAAATTTACGGGCTGAGCCGATCTTCCTTGGAATCCTGTTGACTTTGACCGAGTTGACCTGATCGCGGCCGCGACCATATCAGCGCGACCGCGCTGACCTGCGATCACCAGAACGCGCCCATGCTTGTTATCTCGCCCGCGATGCCCTCAGCGCGGCCGCGATGACAGAAAAATATAAAAGTCAGCAGCCGTTTCGTTATTTTTTATGCAATTTTTTAGACGAACTTTTTCACACAGTTTAGAGTGCGATTAGTAGGTGTTCAGTAGTTTTATGTTTTCAGCTTAGTTTAGGGTAGATTAGGGAAGCATTCGGCTATTAGAGTGGATCAAAGCATTCGGTTGCGGGATTATCTCGTTTTTCTTCCGGTTTTTGGTACATTCTTTCCGTATTTACTTACTGAAATTAATATGTTTAGTATAGATCTCGTTTATTTTGTTGTTTTATCATGATTAGTGAGTAGTTTAGCCAAGCACTTGCTTGGTATGTTTTTACAAGGATTAGTGGAGTAATTGATGGTTTTGGTTGAAAAGTGTTTGATTCATTGATGTATTCTTGATTCATACGACTAATATGCGTAAAATCAGAATTATAGTTGACGTTCTAGCAATATTGTGATCATGATTATTGATTATTAATTCTGATTTTTATAAACTTCATCAAATTTAAGTGATTTATTAATTGGTTGTTGTTTCTAGCATTATTGTGATTATGAGATAGTGATTAGTTAATAAAATGTGAAATCATTGTATGCAAATTAATTCTTAGCAATATTGTGATTATAGGATTAATTTAATCTGTGATTTCCTTAGACTTGATTGATGTTTATGCGCCTAAATTGAATATTTAGAGTTATTTCCGAGCGCTTCACGTGTAGACAGTTTTAATCTCTAAAAGCTAGATTTAGTTGACTTAATTAATCGTACAAGACATTTATTGTTGATTTTTAGAAATTGGGGAATACTGGAGAACTCCATACTTGATATTCTGAAATTAATAAAAGATGTCCATGAATCGGTTTTACATCAAAGTTTCAAACTCTTAAGCTTAAAAATTTAAAACGGTTGGATTTAATTCCAACTTAATTTCTTTGACCAAAAACATCTTAAGTGTTTTTACACCATTTTACTCCATTAATCCTAAAAGACGTATCCAAGTGAGTGTTGCTTTTAATATATATCTGATATTAATCTGTTTTAGCATTTGGTTTTATAAATTGGCGTAATCTGTTAGATAGTATAGTTATAAGTAATTAGGGTTATAAATCATTATCATCCCTTATCAATGGTTAGATATTAGTGATAATCTTAGTATCGGTATCTCGATCCTTAGTGCCGTCCCCTAAGTTCGATAATCCCCGAGGTCAGCTTCTAGCTATATTATTTACGACTGGTACACTGCCAATGGTATTTGGTATAACTTAGGCTTTCTTCTATTCTTTTGATTTTAGTTGCCAAATCCGCGTTAGATCAAATGGCGTCGTTGCCGGGAACGGCTAGAGATATTGTGAAAAGGTTTAGCTGGTAGATTAGCCGATCCTTCTTATGGGATTTATCCATTGGAAGTTCTTTTCTTGTTTTTCCCATCCTTTATCTATATAATCCACCCTTTTAGTGTTTGTGAATGGTTTATGACTCGGAATTCCAATCCGGGTGTTGTAAATCCATACAACGAACCTGAAAGAACCTTTCACAACCGTCTTCGCCATCTTTCTCATCCTTCCATTGAGATTTCATCTAACTCATCTGAATCTACTGACCAACCTGTCTCTCCGCTGACTGACAGAGGTCATATTGATTTAGTTGTCGAGTTACCTCCAATCTCTCCTTCATCGCCTTCTTCTGATTCATCTGATTCTTCTTCTTCTTCCTCCTCCGATAATTCTTCTGAGCCAAACATGGGCGACCGACGCACCATGCTTGAGCTGAACCGACGACTCGGAAGGTGCCATTGTCATCCCAGGTTTTGATGCAGTAAATTTTGAGCTAAAGTCCAGTCTCATCACTTTAGTTCAAAATAATGCTCAGTATTGTGGGATTGCATCTGAGGATCCTTACGCACACCAGAAGAAATTCAGGAAAGCGTGCGGTTCGTATAAGGTGAATCAAGTACCGAAAGAGATAATTCGATTGATGCTATCCCCGTACTCGCTTACTGGACGTGCTCTTACATAGTATGATGCCCTTCCGTCCAATTCAATTCATACCTGGGATGAAATGGAGACACAGTTCTTATCGAAGTTTTGTCCGCCCTCACGCACCACTCAGCTTACGAGTGAGATTCTGGGATTCAGGCAGAAGCCTGAAGAGTCCTTACGTGATGCGTGGGAGCGGTACAAGGAATCCATAATGAAGTGTCCAAACCATAATCTGACAGTCAATCACCGAGTCAAAGTCTTCTATGAAGGTGTGCACCCGATGAGTCATCATCAGACGCCCAGTGAGTACTTCGGATGGGGAGCCTCAGATTCCAAGCAAGCCGCTGCAATAGCCGCACTCACAACAAAGATTGAGCAGCTCACGCAGAATAGTCAACCACAAGCCATGCCAGCTCCCGTGCAAGCTGTGTATCCATCATGTGATGCTTGTGGTGGCCCACATTCGAGCTATTAGTGTCAGGCGGCTTACTCTTACCCCAATCAGGAGGAGGTTTACTATTCATCTGGCGATTCTGGAGGTGGCATGTATAAGTATGCTCACCCGGAACTATCCAAATTATTCCCAGAATCAGCCACCTCCTGGTTTCATGAATCCGAGACCACATATGCTTCAGAGACCCCAGTTTGCTTCTCATCAGGGGTATAACCAGGGGCAATCTTCTTCTTCCTCCCATGGTCATTTTCAGCAGCATACTCGACCACAACAATTCTATGGCCAGTCTGGTAGCCCATATCAGAAGCCTCCACGTCCTCAGGCTGCATAACAGCCACAAGAGAGGTCGAATTTAGAGGATATGATGATGAAGTTCATGGCTAACCAAGAGACTATCACAAGGAACCAACAGGCTGCTATAAAGAATTTAGAAGTCTAAATTGGACAGATTGCTAAAGCGCAGAATGAGCGATAGCCTGGTGGTCTTCCGAGTGATACTGTGCCAAATCCGAAGGCTGAAGCGAAAATGATTATCACGCGTAGTGGTAAGGAGACTGTAGGGCCATCACTTCCTCCTCATTCTGCTTCTCCCCCTCTTGATTCTGTTGTTCTTGAGGATGATCCGGAGACTATCACGGACCAGGTGCACATTCCTAGTACACCAAGTACCGCACACGTCCCACCTCTGGCGATGCCTACAGTTAGTCCTTACAAGCCTCCTATTCCGTATCCGAGCATATTGCAAAAGGAAATCAAGGATAAGCAATACGGCAAATTCCTTGGATTGTTCAAACAGTTACATATCAATATTCCTTTCACCGATGCGATTGCTCAGATGCCGAACTACACGAAGTTCTTAAAGGATCTGCTCTCAAAGCGTAAGAAGCTTGATGATTTGGACACAGTAGAGATGAACGGCGAGTGTTCAGCTGTGCTCCAAAACAAGCTTCCAATCAAGCAAGATGATCCTGGCAGTTTCACCATACCATGTCATATTGGTAATTTGCATGTTGCGAATGCCCTCGCTGATTTAGGAGCTAGCGTCAATCTTATGCCCACATCTTTATATGCTAGACTCGGTCTCGGAGAGCCAAAGCCCACTCGTATGAGTATTCAGTTGGCAGACCGATCAGTGAAATTTTCTCGGGGAATCGCGGAGAACATGCTGGTGAAAGTTGGTAAGTTTGTATTTCTCGTAGACTTTGTCATCATGGATATGCACGAAGACAGCTCTGTCCCTCTCATTTTAGGGCGTCCATTTTTAGCGACATCCCGTGCGATGATCGATGTTTTGGACAGGAAGTTGACCCTTAGAGTGGGAGATGAGCATGTCAGTTTTGATGTTGACAAAGCTATGCAGAGAGCTGATGACACTGTGGAGTCGATTTGCTTTGTTCGATCCTATAGCTCTTCTGATAGAGATATGCATTCTGAGATTGATGATGAGACGCTCGTTAAGTCTCTATTGATTGGGTATGAGAGATCCACTTCTTTTGAAGATGGAGAGTCTATCGATGATGATATATCTCTATGCCCATTATCTATTGATTCTGATATTTCTGTATGTCTCTCTGATTCGATTGATGGTTTTCCTTTGTGCACGATAGAGACATCTCCTGCTCATGAGGAGATTGTTACGATAGATCCGAAGGAAAGTATCAAAGCCAAATCCTCGATTGAAGACCCTCCGACTCTTGAGCTGAAAGAGTTACCAGCGCATTTAGAGTATGCTTATCTGGAGGGATCATCTCAGCTTCCGGTCATTATAGCTAAAGACCTGTCACCTGACGAAAAAGCGAGATTAATCCAGGTCTTGAAATCCCACAAGCAGGCCATCGCATGGAACATCTCTGATATCAAGGGTATCAGTCCTGCTTATTGTACTCATAGATTCTGATGGAAGAGGATTTCAAGCCTGTGATTCAACCCCAAAGGAGGGTCAATCCAAAAATCCACGAGGTCATCAAGAAGGAAGTGTTGAAGCTTCTTGATGCTGGTATGATATATCCAATCTCTGACTCGCCGTGGGTTAGTCCAATTCATGTGGTCCCAAAGAAAGGGGAGATGACCGTCGTTCTTAATGATAAGAATGAATTGATTCCATCGAGGACGGACATGATGGCGAGTTTGCATCGACTATCGCAAACTCAATGATGCCACCCGTAAGGATCATTTTCCATTGCCCTTCATTGACCAGATGCTCGAGAGATTATTAGGGAATGAGTTCTATTGTTTCCTTGATGGTTTTTCGGGTTACTTTCAGATCCCTATTAGCCCCGAGGACCAGGACAAAACCACTTTCACATGTCCATACGGAACGTTCGCATACCGGCGTATGCCATTCGGTTTATGCAATGCGCCTGCGACGTTTCAAAGATGTATGGTAGCTATCTTTAATGATATGCTTGAGAAGAGTGTAGAAGTGTTCATGGATGATTGTTTTGTGTTTGCTAGTTCCTTTTTTTCGTGCCTTGCGAATTTGGATAGTATGCTTGCCCGGTGTGAGGAGGCCAATTTGGTCCTCAATTGGGAAAAGTGTCACTTTATGGTGCGAGAAGGAATTGTTCTCGGGCACAAAATCTCTGCTAAGGGTATTGAGGTCGATAGAGCTAAGATCGAGACAATTTCTAAGCTGCCTCACCCTACTTCTGTTAGAGCGGTTAGAAGTTTCCTTGGGCATGCCGATTTTTATCGGCGGTTTATTAAAGATTTTTCATTAATTGCCCGTCCCATGACAAGACTTTTGGAAAATGATGCCACATTTGATTTTGATGATTCGTGTGTGCATGCCTTTGATACTCTGAAGGAAAAGCTTGTTTCTGCCCCCATCATGGTGGCTCCCGACTGGGAGTTACCATTTGAGTTTATGTGTGATGCCAGCGATTATGCTGTGGGGGCAGTGTTGGGGCAAAGAAAGGAAAACCGTTTCCATGCTATATACTATGCTAGCAAGACTCTCACTGATGCTCAGCGAAAGTATACTACTACTGAGAAAGAGCTGCTAGCAATAGTATATGCATTTGAGAAGTTTAGGTCTTATCTGATCCTCTCAAAGACAGTGGTGTTCACCGATCACTCTGCTTTGAGATATCTTTTTCAGAAGCAGGATGCCAAGCCCCGTCTGATTCGATGGATTCTGCTCCTTCAGGAGTTTGACATCGAAATCAAAGACAAACGTGGGGCCGAGAACTTAGCTGCCGACCACCTAAGCCGTTTAGAGAATCCTTCACTTCTTCCTCTTGATGATTCTGCGATTAAGGCGTCTTTCCCAGATGAGTCCCTTTGTTCGGCACATACAGTTGACGAATGCCCTTGGTTTGCAGACTACGCAAACTATCTGGTAGGTAATGTGCTCGTCAAAGGACTAACTCATCAGCAACGAAAGAAATTCTTCAAGGATGTGAAGAATTATTTTTGGGATGACCCTTACCTCTTTCGAGTTTGTGCTGATCAGATTATTCGGTGTTGTGTTCATGGTGATGAGGCTATGCAGATCTTATACGCATCCCACATCGGTCCCACCGGGGGACACCATGGTGCAAATACCACAGCTCGGAAGGTATTTGATGCAGGATTCTACTGGCCTACGATCTTTTAGGATGCTAGGGACTTTGTGAAAGCATGTGATGCTTGTCAGAGGAGTGGAAACATATCGAATCGCCACGAGATGCCCCTCACTACCATTCAGATATGTGAAATATTCGAAGTGTGGGGTATTGATTTCATGGGACCATTCCCGTCCTCTCGTGGGTGTAAGTACATCCTTGTTGCTGTCGACTACGTGTCGAAGTGGGTTGAGGCACAGCCGCTCCCCACTAATGACGCGCGTGTAGTTGTTTCCTTCCTGCGAAAGCTATTTGCCAGGTTCGGTGCTCCTAAGGCTATCATTAGTGATAGAGGTACGCATTTCTACAATTCACAGTTCTCTAAGGCCTTGGAGAAATATGGAGTTACTCACCGATTAGCGACTCCATATCATCCACAAACAATTGGCCAAGCTGAAGTGACCAACCGTGGTCTCAAACATATCTTAGAGAGAACAATAGGTGAGCATAGGAGTAGATTGGCTGACAAGCTCGACGACGCGCTTTGGGCATTTAGGACTGCACACAAAACGCCTACCGGACTTACACCTTATAGGCTAGTTTATGGCAAAGCGTGTCACCTTCCAGTCGAGCTAGAGCATAGGGCATATTGGGCTGTACATTGGTCTAATTTTGATTTGTCAAGCGCAGTTAATGAAAGAAAGATGCAGCTAAATGAATTGGATGAGCTACAGGAGGACGCCTACACGAATGAGTCAATCTATAAGGCGAGGATGAAGAGACGGCATGATGAGCAGATATCTACTAAGGAATTCAGCATAGGCGACAAGGTGCTATTGTACAATTCACGTTTGAAGCTGCTTCGTGGTAAGGTTAAATCTCGATTGTCGGGACCATTTACTGTTTCCCAAGTGTTCCCGTATGGGACGGTCGAATTAGAACATTCATCGGGAAACTTTAAGGTAAATGGGCACCGACTGAAACTCTATACTGATTCATCTATCGAGCAGGTTTGTGAGGTTACACTTAGCCTAGCCCCCGTCTCAGTTTGATTATCTTGGGGCCGAGTCTAGCTGGAGGCTCGAGTTTGCATTCTAGCGCTTGCGGGAGGCACCCCGTCAATAATAATCACTTTATTTTATTGTTTATAGTTAGCTGTGTCTTTTGTTTATGCATGTTCATAAGTTGAAGTCTTTCTAAGACTGGTTATTTTGAGTTATTTCATGTCTTTGACTATTTTAAATTAAATAAGTCCCCTTTACATTGAGTATGTGTTTTAGGATTGCATGCTTGATGTTAGTGGTGTTTTCTTCAAAGTTTACATGCTTAATTACTTTCTTGCAATTGCCTTTTGACTTTTTGAGCCTTGGTTAGCATTCTTGAATTCTCAATTACTTGCGTTTCGTAGCTTAATTTCTTTTACTGTTTAGCTTAAATAAAGCCTAATCATAGCATCTTTGACTCACTTGGTTTGTTGTTTCGTTATTTCAGGTTTTCGGGTGCTACATTCAATAAAAGTGTGAAGGCAGTTTGACTTTTTAAATGTCAATTCTGCATTTTTCTTTTTCATAGTCTTTTGCATATAGTTAATTCATAGTTTTAATTCAATTGCATGTCATAAATCCTCTTGCATTTGTTCTTTTAGCTAATTCTAGTTATTTGAGATGCGTTGAGTTTTAATCTTATCATAATTGCTTAGCAATTGTCGCATGCATTTTCATTAATGTTAGTCTTAATTTTCGTTAAAATTTGAGCTGAAATTGAAGTCGCAATAAAAGCGTTAATGTTTTGATCAATGTTAGAGGGTTATTTTCAATTTAGTGTGGGGTAATAACTGAATTGGTTAGGTCATTTAGGTTGAATTTGGAGATTTATATCTCTGGATTTTGCTTATTGCCAACTGATAAAACAATTCTAGAAATTTAGTCATCACGGCCGCGCTGATAAGGTCGAGCCCGCGCTCAAATGAGCGGGAAAAAATAAAAATATCTGAATTGAACGCGCCCGCGCTCGTTTTTTATATATAGAGCAGATCGCGGATCATTGTTTCTTCTCCCGCACTCACACCTCTTTCTCGCGATTTTCGTTCCGGCTTCAACTTTTGCGAATCTTGCTTCGTTTCTTGCATTTTTAGCTCGTTTTCATCATCATAATCAGGTAAGTTCTTTTATCTTTCGTATTAATCTTTCATTTTTATCGATTATTCAGTTGTTTTACTTGCTTTTTGGTGAATAAATCCGTGGTTCTTGTTAGTTTAATCTCTTTGCCGTATTTTCTATTATCTAGGGTTTAGGTTTTAGTTTAGCCGAATAATATATATGTTGGTTTTCGTTTAATTTTGTGTTCTTCATGCTTGTTCATTCTTCTTGTTTCAATAATGGTATACTTCGAATTCTATATCAGTGTTCATCTAGTTTATTGCTCATTTAGGACTTTTAGGATACTTAATGCTTTAGTTTTCAAAGTTTTTTAGTTTAATACATGTTTTTCTCGGTTACATTGTTGAAATAAGTTAGTTTTTGATTCTGGTTTCGATCGCGGCTAATCGCGGGTGGGATCACGGTCGTGCTTCCATCGCGGCCGTGCTCGTCCATCGCGGTCGCGACCGCGGTTTTTTTTAAAAAAAATAAAAATAAAATTATTCTTTATATTTGTTAGATTTATGTTAGGTTAGTATTTTAAAATTGTTTGATTCTATGTTTATTATGTTTTTAGATTTTTAGTTTTTCCATATTTTAGTTTGATTAGTTAATTTTTACCGTGAATTTAGTAAATTTTAGTTTTGAATTTTTAAGTGTTAGATTTTTAGTCTTAATTTATTTTTGTCAATTTTGTTTTAGGTTAGTTTAGTTTTTCTTTATAGTTTTTAGTTTAGTTTTTAGTTTTTGTTTTATGTCAATTTCTTTAGTTTAGTTTAGTAGATTATTTCTTTTTATAAGCTTTTCATTTTTAAATTTAGTTTTCTTTTAGTTTTAGCTCTCTTTCTATTTTTACTTCAATTTTTATTTTAGTTTATTTCAGTTTATTTTTATTCAATTAGTTTGCTTAGGATTTCTTTAGAGTTCTATTTAATTTTCTTAGGTGATCTTTAGGTTTTCTTAGGTTCAATTTTAGTTTATGGTTTTCCTTCTTTCTTTATTTTTCTTTGTTCTTTATTTTTTTTAGTTTTATTCTAGGGTTTCTTAATTTCAAATATTTTTAGGCTTTTAGGGGTTATAGTAGTTTATTTTTATTTGCATGTTAGCGTGTTTAGTTTATTTTGTCTATTCTTTTTCATGCAGATTGCCATGGCTGAGGCTGCTGCTGCTCCCCCGCCCCCTCCTGGTGGTGGTGATGGAGGCCGTCGCCCTCCTGAGGGACCCCATCGATTTCTTATCTTTGGGGACCCTAAGGACAGGGCGAAGCTTTCGCGCCTTGAGACCAAGGCATTGGTACCCGCTTATGGAGTGGCATGGGGCGCGATACAGTCGCTAGGCATTGCTACTCATTTATGAGGGATCTTGGCGCACCCTCCTATCAGTACTTCCCGACCCCCTGCCTTGTTGCGGCTGCTAGAGATTGACGAGCCAGTTTACAGGAAGCTCGTGTTAGAGTTTTTATCGACGTATTTTTTTGACGCCTCGGGATCTGATTACGAGTTTACATCGATCAGTTTTCGCCTGGATGGCGTAGAGCGTCGCATTTCTCTTCGAGAGTTCGGCATTCTCTCAGCGTTGTATACAGCAGATGAGGTCCGCGACCCAGCTTTTGCTACTGCCGTCCGTGGTCCGGCAGAGGGTTTTTCTGAGGCTTCTTTTTGGACGACCGTCGCTTCGGGTGTGTATAATTCACACAGCTCGAAGGCTACGGCCTTTCGTGAACCGATGCTTCGGATTGTTTTTCGTATCATAGCTTCCAGCATTGCGTGCCGGAAGGAGCCGGGCACAGTTTCACATATGGACCTGATGATGCTCAGCAGGCTGCTTGATCGAGATTGCAAGTTTGCGTATTGGCTAGCTGTGTTTTTTTTGGGAGCCGCAGGTCGCGTCAGATCGAGCTCGATGGTAGGAGGGATGTATATTACGCGGTTGGCGCGTAATTTGGGTGTTTTTGCTGATGCCGCTGTTGAGCAGGGGTTGGCAGTTGTCCCGGAGGCGCAGAGGATGGTATATGGGATTGATTCTCTGGCTACGATGGGTATGCTGACGGCCGATCGCCGACGTCTCGTGGGTTGGGTTAATCCCGACGCAATGGAGGAGCATGAGATGGAGCCTCAAGCTGATGAGGCAGAGATTGCCCAGGCGGGCTCGGTAGCTCCACCTTCACCCCCTCCCGTTACCACATCCCCTTTACCTTCCCAGCCTCCCACTTCTTCCTCTCCTGAGCCTTCCCCCTCCGATATGCCCCCCGTTGTTTTCCCAATGAGGATTGATGCGTCGACATCGTTGACTCAGCGCGGTGTCCTTCTTGGTCTCGCAGCTGAGTTAGATGATCACCATTATTTCCTCATCGATTCAGATTATGCCAGAGCCCACCATATTCCTCACCCACCCCCTCCCCGTCGCTTCCTCATTTTTTCTTCTTCCTACGTTTATGACTATTCGTCCCCTCTTCTTACCCCCCCGCCCCCGCCCATCGTTTTCCCCGTCTTCCTCCATTCCCCCTCCGTTCCCATTCTCTTTTCCATCTTCTTCTTCTTTTCCCCCTACCCTTCCATTTGACACAGCTATTGTCCCTACCCTCGCCACTATCACCACTACTCAGCCTTACCGTTCTCCACACTGTTCGTCTACCGAGTCCGAGCCATTTCAGATAGATATCTTTATTCAGTCTCCTGCCTCCCAACCTAGTGCTTCCAGCTTGCACACCCATCAGCGGAGTCCGTCCCCCGAGACTCAGCGTTCTCAGGCCCGCCCTCGTATTCGTGTGCGCTTCGTTCGCATACAGGATCCTCCTCCTCCTCCAGAGTAGTGGCAGTTTTACAGCTGGGATATTTGTACTTTTCTATTTTATTTTTGTTGGCATGTATTTATTTACTTTATAGCATGTTTTAGTTGTAGTTGTGATGTATATATTCCGCATTTACTTTTCTTATTTCTGTTATGGCTGCTGAGGTTTCTTGTGGTTGTTGTGGTTGTGATCAGTCGAGGCCGGACCATGGCAGTGATGTTTGCTGGCTCTCAGTTCAGCTTCATCAGTCTAGATCCGCCTGGCAGTTTTCAGCAATTCAGGGAGTTTTCTGTTCTTATTTATCGCTCATTTCCATACTTGTGCTTACTGATTGACATTGAGGACACTGTCTATTTTAAGTGTGGGGTGGGGTGATAAAAATTGGCATTTTTGAGTTGCTTGTCCAAAGTTAGCCTGCTTTAATGCATTTTATGCATTTGAATCTTATACTTAGCAAATTTTCATATTTATCTCTCATTATGATGTGCGTTAGACTCTTTCGTAATATTGTTCTGTTTGGACTGTATGCGAGACTATAATTGTGAGTTTGATGTTATTTGAACAATGAGAGACGTTTGATGACATGTTGTGACTTTATGAACCGAAATAGCATGGATATAACGCATATTACCCTTTACATTCTTTGCGTGAGATTTTGAGCCATATAGCATCATCATTATGCTCATTTTCGTTTGATGTGTGTTTATGCCTGTGTTGACTAATTAAAGTAGAACTTGAATTTAAATACATGTCAAAATTATAATTTTTGAAAATTTAGCACACATATAAAGACAACTTTAGGATATTCCATTTTTAGCTGTCTTTTGTTCATCTTTCACCCTTTTATTTCCCATAGTTACCCCTTTTGAGCTTTGTACCTTTCATTTCGGTGACACCCCCATTATTTAGCCTTTTTGCTTGCTTTTACCCTAATTTGGGATCTTGATTGAGAAGCAGCAGTAGTTTTTGTCTGTCTTTGTTTGTTTTACTTTATTTTCTTCAAGATTGAGCGTTTATGCATATGTCTGAGTATTTTGAGAGTATGTTAGCTTTATGGTGCTCCCCGTTGCTTTTTCATACGTTCTTTGCTGATCTAAATCGTTGAGCACCGATTCTAGTTATGTATTGACCGTGGTTTTTGAGTATCGGTCATGACAGCTTATATGGTCTTAGAATCCAAAGATATTATTCTGAGAAAAGCAGAAAGAAAGAAATAAAAAAAAGAGAGAAAAGAAAAAGAAAAAGAAAGAAATAATAAATTCCTTGGAATTATGATGATTCTATTCCAGTTGAGGGATGCTTCGGTACTGTGTATAGATAGCTTTTAGTTTTTGTTTTTATGGTTCTTATTGAGTACAATTTTACTTCTTCTAGTTATGTTTAGCTGTTGTTTCTTTAATCAGATCATTTCCATTCTTGTTTACACCGATTTTTCCCATATCATCCATTCCCTTAGCCTAAGCCTCCTTACATCCATAAGTCCTTTATGTGCTAAGCTTTCATTAAATGTGATGAAGATGTGATTTACTTTCAAGCCTATGCTTATATTGTTGACATTTTTGGCACCGAGTGGATGTTTGTGCATATATACACATTAGCCTATACACGTATGAGTGTTGAGTGATATCCTTGTGAGGTGTTAGTTCATGCTGCTAGGTTCGAAAGTATCTGACATGTTATTTCATTAGCTTTTTGTGTCTCTTGGTTTAGATAGCTCATTGTTGTGATTGTTAGTTTCTATTACTTTCTTTTACGAATCTTTAGTGCTATAGAGTCTAGACGCGCGTTATAATTGAGAGAGATATGTGAAATGATGCTTAGTTTAGGAAAATTTTGAGCAGGTTTGCTTGAGGACAAGCAACGCTCAAGTGTGAGGTTATTTGTTATGACATATTTTGTACATATTTTTCAGTCATATTTTGCCTCGGATTTGGGTTATTTTTGCCCCGAATTGTTTAAATACGACTCTGATTTGTCCGTTTTTGTGTTTTGCAGTTCGAAGGTTGCCTAAATTGGAAAAGAATGGATTATGGAGCTTAAGCGTCAAATTTACGGGCTGAGCCGATCTTCCTTGGAATCCTGTTGACTTTGACCGAGTTGACCTGATTGCGGCCGCGACAATACCAGCGCGGACCGCGCTGACCTGCGATCACCAGAACGCGCCCATGCTTGTTATCTCGCCCGCGATGCCCTCAGCGCGGCCGCGATCACAGAAAAATATAAAAGTCAGCAGCCGTTTCGTTATTTTTTATGCAATTTTTTTCGACGAACTTTTTCACACAGTTTAGAGTGCGATTAGTAGGTGTTCGGTAGTTTTATGTTTTCAGCTTAGTTTAGGGTAGATTAGGGTAGCATTCGGCTATTAGAGTGGATCAAAGCATTCGGTTGCGGGATTATCTCGTTTTTCTTCCGGTTTTTGGTACATTCTTTCCGTATTTACTTAGTGAAATTAATATGTTTAGTATAGATCTCGTTTATTTTGTTGTTTTTATCATGATTAGTGAGTAGTTTAGCCAAGCACTTGCTTGGTTACGTTTTTACATGGATTAGTGGAGTAATTGATGGTTTTGGTTGAAAAGTGTTTGATTCATTGATGTATTCTTGATTCATACGTTTAGTATGCGCAAAATAAGAATTATAGTTGATGTTCTAGCAATATTGTGATCATGATTATTGATTATTAATTCTGATTTTTATAAACTTAATCAAATTTAAGTGATTTATTAATTGGTTGCTGTTTCTAGAATTATTGTGATTATGAGATAGTGATTAGTTAATAAAATGTGAAATCATTGTATGCAAATTAATTCTTAGCAATATTGTGATTATAGGATTAATTTATTCTGTGATTTCCTTAGACTTGATTGATGTTTATGCGGCTAAATTGAATATTTAGAGTTATTTCCGAGCGCTTGACGTGTAGACAGTTTTAATCTCTAAAAGCTAGATTTAGTTGACTTAATTAATCGTAAAAGACATTTATTGTTGATTTTTAGAAATTGGGGAATACTGGAGAACTCCATCTTGATTTTCTGAAATTAATAAAAGATGTCCATGAATCGGTTTTACATCAAAGTTTCAAACTCTTAAGCTTAAAAGATTTAAAACGGTTGGATTTAATTCCAACTTAATTTCTTTGACCAAAAACATATTAAGTGTTTTTACACCATTTTACTCCATTAATCCTAAAAGACGTATCCAAGTGAGTGTTGCTTTTAATATATATCTGATATTAATCTGTTTTAGCATTTGGTTTTATAAATTGGCGTAATCTGTTAGATAGTATAGTTATAAGTAATTAGGGTTATAAATCATCATCATCCCTTATCAATGGTTAGATATTATTGATAATCTTAGTATCGGTATCTCGATCCTTAGTGCCGTTCCCTGAGTTCGATAATCCCCGAGGTCAGCTTCTAGCTATATTATTTACGACTGGTACACTGCCAGTGGTATTTGGTATAACTTAGGCTTTCTTCTATTCTTTTGATTTTAATTGCCAAATCCGCGTTAGATCAATACCCCATCATAACTAACACAAATAACCATATTTACATAAACTTGTGTTAACTATAATGTGATTGCAACTAATTTGTGTATGAACATTGTGAAAAAAAAGATCTTGTTTTCTCAATCAACATAAGAAAATCTGCATGGTGATAACAAAAACCCTCCTGCCAATAACACAAAGCTTTTAAGGAAGTGAAAGAACTATAAACTTCATAAAAATGCTAGATATAAGAAATTGATCATAATCTATTATCATGTATGCTATGATATGGAATCTTATCAGTTACTACCCATAACTTTATCTAAAAGTAGCATGAATCCTCGGGGGAACATATTTTAGTATAGGTATGAGAATAAGAGATAGCTACCTTCACTGC
Source organism: Centrapalus pauciflorus (assembly GCA_020465985.1). Taxonomy (NCBI): domain Eukaryota; kingdom Viridiplantae; phylum Streptophyta; class Magnoliopsida; order Asterales; family Asteraceae; genus Centrapalus; species Centrapalus pauciflorus. The sequence goes on from JAANYP010005051.1 coordinate 329,929, forward strand.
AGTTTAGACAAGACAGACAAGATGGATAGGTAGTTTAATCCATACACCCTTCTTGCCCTGTCAAAACCATCCCAAATTTTTAATAAAGAAATAGAAGTTAAAAAACATATACAGAAGTTTCATGTATCATACAAGAAAGCTTTCATTAGCTCCATCACAGGGCATAAATATAAAAAGTAAGGTTAATTATGAATTAAAAGGGTAATATATTGTCATGTTTCTTTCTAATTTGGGTGACATTATTTTTTTAATTAGGGGATTATACGAAGATAATTGCATAAACAACATGAGATGGAAAAAACATCAATGCTGCTGCGTTAAGTTGTTTATTTACATTGGTGCTTATTTTGTTCTTTAATCAATTAACATTATCAACACTAAAAACGCAAAATCAAACCAATGTGAAACATAATCAACACTAAAACGCAGAAAGAAGCAAGCTCTAAACCCTCTGTTTCTTTTGAGTCTTGTATAACTGAATAGAAGCAAGCTCTATTGATTACAGAAAAAGGAGCTTCATTACCCGTATGGCTGCTGCAAATAGAATAAAATAGCCAAAATTCATCATCTTTTTTTTTTTTTTTGTAAAAAACCATGTCTATTTGAAATTGAAGCCTTCACAAAATAAGTATCTAATGGATTTCAAGCCTTCACAAAATAAGTATCTGATGGATTTCAAGCCTTCATAATGTAACATCAGACATTAAACCAGGTTAGCAACTACGACCTAATCAGTATTTAATAGCCAATTATAACCAAATCAGTGGTCATTAGAAATTAATCAAAGTGATTAACAAGGTTTATGAAGAAATTCAACCAATTATAATCAAATTCATCGGTGCGATGAATCGGGAAATCAATTAATCCGATCGATTTACGATATGATGGATTAACTCAACTAAGTACATAATTAAATTATGATTAGTGACACTAATCATACACTAATACAATTACTTAACATTAATTATACAAGACTAAAACAATTCATTAAAACAATGCATCCAAAAGTATTTATGAATTTACAAGAAAAGGGAAATACAAGAACACATTCTAAATGCATTTATACAAAAAACAAAAATAAAAATAAAAGATAATATCTTCAAAAATCTGCCCATAGAAGGTACATAAAGGACTTGATAAATATTTTTTTACTCAATATTTCTACATCAAATCCCTCTACACCATCATCCTTTCAATTCAAAGAAGATCTTACACTCCACCTCCAGTTGAAAGACCAAGACTTTGCCTATAAATAGAGAGCTTTTCTTTCATTATTTTCACACCAAAACTCTTCCTTTTTCTCTCTAAAAATCGGATGCCACACACACACACCCACTACAAACATTTTCATTCAAGTGTTCTTGGTGAAATTCAAGTGTTCTTGGTCCAACTCTTGCAAGAGTTCCAACTTCTTCTCAATTTCATACTCCAAATACATCAAAGTAAGTAAATACTAACTTATTTCATCATACATTTATGTTTATATAAGTCTTGCATAATATATATAATCACCAACAACAACAAGTTTAATAAAAACTCAAGTTTATAAGTTTCTAGTTTTTGTTTTTATGTTGTTTCTTTAAATGTGTTTATGAATATATAAACACATCACAGAAGTGTTAATATTATGAAAACAAGTAATATATATGTGTTTTATAACTTGTATACAAGTAGTCTTTGAATAAACAACAAGAATCATAAGTTATTTCAAGTTTATAAACTGCGGATTTTCGGCAGAAAATTTATATCGACTTTGAAAAATCATAACTAATTCATAACTTAACGAAATGAGTTGATTCGTGTCTCAAAAGTTAGATCTATGTCTTAACTATAGATCTGGAAGTTTTCATAATTTATTTTGGAGTTTAAGACCTCCAGAAATTATTTGGGAAACCGTAAGTTTGACAGCTCAAAAATGGCCAACATAGGGTTTTCAACAAGCTTTTTCTCTAACCTAAACATCTCGAAAAATAGCCGTTCTTGATTCTAAAAATCCTTTGTGTATAGTAGTTTAATGTCCTAGAAAACCAAAGCCTAAAACGTTTTGGAGCTTGGTCAAAAACAGCCTCAAAGTAGGCCGAAAAACCTCCGAAAAAGCTGGAAAATTATATATATAAACTTGACGTTTTAAGCGGGTTTCATTCATAAACTTTTAATGTTGAGTGATTTAAGACATTAAAACCTATAAATATACGTATTATCATATATTAGAGATATTAAGTCCTTATTATCATTTAGGACTCGGTTAAACACATCCGGTTTCATCACCCATCAAACAACGCAAACTTGCATTTTTGGGCGTATTTTGCCATCACAAGCTCAGTGAGTCATCATAGCCCCTATTTTCACTATCTATTGGGGTGGAAATACATGCACTGTTTTCATATGGACATCAAAACTGTTTATTTCTTATATGTATTACATGTTTGGATCCATCAGCCCTCAAATCATGAACTGTTAATTGCATTTATTTGCAAGCGCGAATATATTGTGGATAGATCTATCGGGAGTCATGTCCCCCATTTGGGTTAGTTCGGATCGGCTAACAGCGAGTGCAAATATATTTAACACACGGTATTACGTATGGGAATACTGCACATGGCAAACTCATTTAATTAAGCTTCGGTTGCATGATGGTTTATGTAATACATACACGGAATTTATGCTTTATAAATTCAACTCATCTGATAATGTCCATACAACTGGTCTTTTCGCGTAAACCTATGAGCTCACCAACAATTTGTTGACGTATTTTAGCATGTATTTTCAGATGATTAAAACATGCGCATTTATCGGAAGTATTCCAAGGCTTCCGTTCATTTTGGAGTCGCATCATTTTCAAACTCGGAGATTTACTTGCATCTTTCCGGATAAACTAAATTGTGTATTTAAATCTTGGTATTTTAAAAAGTACTTACGTTGTATTATGGTTATGTAAAACAATATTTATATTTGAAGTTAATTCAATGTATTTTTGAAAGCGTCCATATAGTGGTCGTTCGTTGTGATTATGGTTACGCTTCCGCGACGTCACGCTTCGTTTCCAACCGGGGTAACGGGGTGTGACAGATTGGTATCAGAGCCATAGTTATAGTGAACTAGGTTGCATTAGTACCCTAGACTATAACTTTTACAAAAAACTAAACTTTCTTATTTCAATAACTGTGAACATATGGACCCTAATGACAGAAACATGTCAAACAATACGGTCGTTATCCTCTTTGACTCCGAGGATGAATACTCACCCATGGGACAAGGAAACCAAGGTGACACTGAGATGTACCTTGGATCGGAGACCCACCCAGACCCAATTAATGACGAGGTAGAGGACCCGTCAGAACAAGAGGAGGGCAACTGTGGCCCTGCAGCACAAATTGCTCCACCATCACCACCACGTATTCCATCCTACACCCTATTCAGAAGCCATCCCAATGGATCATTGAGAAAGTTCACCCCTAGGAAAAGGGTGTGACTAGCACAACGGGAGTCTATCCCGGTACCTGCCCATCAGCAAAGCCCGCCACAGTAATGACGGTCAAACATAAGACAGTGGGGATGGATGCCTCACATCCTCCAAGAATGGAGAAACAAGGAAGGTATCCCAAGCCAGTTAGGAACACCATCTTCTTTTCTAGTACCGACACTTACCGAGGAACCTTCGCAAAGAACGGTGCCTCTATTGGTGGCAAGGGCCGCCAGACACGACCTTCAATTTCGACAAATCCACCAGAAGGTCGGTGAGATCTCTGCAATGATTAAGCAGGAGACAATACAAACCACCAATATACCTTGGGCCAACCTAAAATACCCAGGCGATTCAACAAGACGGAATCGACAGATTGTGACAGCGCCTAGCTAAGCACAAAGCCCGCAATGCAGAACTAACCCAACGACTTAACGCTCTGGAGTACGAGAAAACCCCGGAGGCATCTCATACTTAGTACCCTTCTACCATTTTATAGTATTTCTCTAGGTTTTGCTATCGGATATATGTTTAGGCTTGAAAATTTATCGGAAAAATCCCGACCATCTCATGTACAAAGATTAGGTATCAAGAACTTTAATGAAAACTTAAGTTTTAACTACAACTCTGTGTATGAGGAGATAAAGCTATGACTATTTGCCTAAGAAATTTCAAACCCATAGACTTATCCTCTTACCCCATTAGATACCACTTATGCATTTATACTATTTGATATCGGTGCTAGTAGGAGCTTTATATCAACTAAGTTCAGTAAGCAGATAAATTTCATTCTTACACCATTAAGTACCACTTATGCTATTGAGGTTGATGACAGTAAGACGCTTAAAAACAAATGATATAATATGAGGATGCTCCTTAGAAGTAGTAGGTCGACTCTTTGAAATAGACAAGGTGCCCGTCAAACTGGGGAGTTTTGTCGTGGTTATAGGCATGGATTGGTTATCGAAAAACCATGCGGAAATCGTGTGCAACAAGAAGACGGTTCACATACCCTTAGCTAATAAGAAGGTCCTTACTGTTCAAGGTAAAACAAGAAATACCAAAGTAAGCATCATCCCTAGCATTAGGACCCTGAAGTGTTGACAGAGAGGGAGCCAAAGGAAAAGGGCACGAAAATATTCCTATTATTTAGGGTTACCCCAAAGTTTTTCCAGAACACATCCCTGAGATCCCACCATCGGGGCAAGTCGAATTCAAAATCGGCCTAGTGTTAGGTGCTGCACCAGTGACTCGAGCACCATACCGATTAGCCCATAAGTTATGTAGAAGTGTCCAAACCAGCTGCAGGAGCTCTTAGATAAAGGGTTTAACAAACCAAGTTCCTCACTTTGGGGAGCTCCAGTTTTGTTCATAATGAAGAAGGTCAGAACCATCAGAATGTGCATCAATTACCAAGAGCTAAATAAACTAAAGGAACCGATACCCGCTCATAAGGATCAATGACTTATTTGACCAAACTCCAAGAATTAAGCTTCTATTCGAAGATCGACATAAGGTCTGGTTATCATCAGGTTAGAGTTCGAATGAAAGATATTCCAAAGACAGCCTTCAGATTTCGTTTCAGTCATCATAAATTCCTATTAATGCCGTTTGGATTAACCAGTGCCCCAACGGTACTCACGGACCTCATCGGGTGTGCAAACCTTATCTAGACAAATTCGTGATTATATTCATGAATGACCTTTTAATCTACTCACCAAACAAGGAGGAGCACGAGCAAACATTTATGGCTGATTCTAGAGTTGTTGAAGAAAGAACAATTATATGCCAAGCTTTCTAAGTTTAACTTTTGGCTAAGATAGGTAAGATTTATCGGTCACGTGATCAATAATAAAGGGATCCAAGTCGACCCCGCAAAGATCGAGGTTATCAGGAATTGGTCAACTCTTAGAACCCCCATAGAGATACGACAGTCCTTAAGACTTGCCACTTATTATAGGCAATTATCAAAAATTTCTCAAAGATTACCGAAGCTTTAACAAAACTGACCCGAAAAGACATTAAGTATGATTGGGGCGAGGATCAGAAGACATCATATCAGTTATTAAAGCACAATCTGTGCAGCGCGCTTATTTTATCCAAGAGAAGCAAGAAATTTGTAGATTACTGACGCTTCACACAATGGGTTGATATAGAAAGACAGGGTCATACCGTATACTTCATGAAAACTTAGGGTTCACTAGGTGAATTACATAACGTATGATCTAGATCTTGGAGCAGTAGTATTTAGTAGTATTTATCTTTAAGACTTGGAGACATTAGTTGTACGGTACAAAGTGTACTGTATTCACAGACCATAAGAGCCTCCAACACATCTTGAACCAAAAAGAGTCGGATATGAAGTAGTGCCATACTGCCATTGGATGGAGCTAATAAGTAATTGCAACTGTGAAATTCGTTATCACCTAAGGAAAACTAATGTGGTTGCAGACGCTCAAATCCGAAAGGAACAAGCTAAGCAGTTAAGAGTACAAGCTCTAATGATAACCATTTAACCAAACCTTCCTTCCTTAGTTCATGATGCACAAGTAGAAGTGGTTAAGGAGGAAAATATGAAAAATGAAGCCCTGCACGGAAGGGATAAATAGTTTGGGATAAGGGCTGATAAAAATCGATATTTCATGAATAGAGTCTGATTACCCTGTTTGGTGGAATAAGAAAGCTGACTCTGGATGAAGGACACAACTCAAGATATGTCGTTCACCCCGGATCTGATAAAATGTATCATGACCTCAAGGAGCTATACGGGTGGCCTGACATGAAGGATGACATTGCCACATATATCATCAAATTCCTAACATGCTCCAAAGTTAAGACAAAACATCAGAAACCATTTGGGTAATAGTCGACCGCCTAACAAAATCCGCGCATTCCTACCAATCAAGGAGAACAACAGGATGAATAAGCTAGTCCAAACGTACCCTAAGGAAGTCGTCTCCAAACCCGGAGTGCCCATTTTAATCATTTCGGATTCAGATAGCAGATTTACATCTAGATTTTTTTTGAAAATTGTTACAGCAATCTTTAGGTACAAACTTGGGCATGAGTACCACATATCACCCTCAGACCGATGGTCAGAATAATAGAACGATCCAAACCCTAGAATGTACATTAAGAGCCTGTGTGATGGATATTCAGTTGCCTTGGTGGAATTATCGTACTACAATAGCTATCACTCGAGTATTAAAGCTGCTCCGTTTGAGGCCCTCTACGGGCGAAAGTGTCGATCACCGATTTGTTGGGAAGAAGTAGGAAATAGCCAAATCACTGGCCCTAAAATCATTTACGAAACTACCGATAAGATAGTACAGATGCGGAATCGACTAAAAGTTGCCCGCGATCGTCAGAAAAGTTATGCATACGTAGGTAGAAAATCCCTTAAGTTCCAATTAGGAGAAAGATGACTGATGAAAGTCTCGCCATGAAAGGGCGTGATACGTTTTGGGAAACTGAATCCTCGTTACTTTGGACAATACAAAGTCTTAAAGGGGATTGTACTAGTAGTTTATCGTTTAGAACTACCACCAGAGCTTAGCAGCATGCACAATACCTTCCCTGTATCGAATCTGAAGAAGTGTTTGTTAGAGGAGATACTTGTTACCCCCTGGAAGAGATCCAGCTAACTGCTAAACTTTGCTTCATCAAAGAGCCGGTTGAAATCATGGACCGTAAGGTCAAAGGATTGAAGCGCAAGTGTATACCCATCCTCATGGTCAGATGGAATTCTAGACATGGACCACCATTCACTTTGGCATGCAAAGGCCAGTTTAAGCAAAGATACTCTCACCTATTCTTAAGTAACAATACCCCTGAGGAAATAAGATAAAATTTAGGGACGAAATTCCCTTAACAGGGGAGACTGTAACATCTGACATTAAACCAGGTTAGCAACTACGACCTAATCAGTATTTAATAGCCAATTATAACCAAATCAGTGGTCATTAGAAATTAATCAAAGTGATTAACAATGTTTATGAAGAAATTCAACTCAATTATAATCAAATTCATCGATGCGATGAATCGGGAAATCAATTAATCCGATCGATTTACGATATGATGGATTAATTCAACTAAGTACATAATCAAATTATGATTACTGACACTAATCATACACTAATACAATTACCTAACATTAATTATGCAAGACTAAAACAATGCATTAAAACAATGCATCCAAAAGTATTTATGAATTTACAAGAAAAGGGAAATACAAGAATACATTCTAAATACATTTATACAAAAAAAAATGAAAATACAAGATAATATCTTCAATAATCTGCCCATAGGAGGTACATAAAGGACTAGATAAATATTTTTTTACTCAACATTTCTACATCAAATCCCTCTACACCATCCTCCTTTCAATTCAAAGAAGATCTTACACTCCACCTCCATTTGAAAGACCAAGACTTTGCCTATAAATAGAGAGCTTTCCATTCATTATTTTCACACCAAAACTCTTCCTTTTTCTCTCTAAAAACCGGATCCCACAGACACACCCACTACAAACATTTTCATTCAAGTGTTCTTGGTGAAATTCAAGTGTTCTTGGTCCAACTCTTGCAAGAGTTCCAACTTCTTCTCAATTTCATACTCCAAATACATCAAAGTAAGTAAATACTAACTTATTTCATCATACATTTATGTTTATATAAGTCTTGCATAATATATATAATCACCAACAACAACAAGTTTCATAAAACTCAAGTTTATAAGTTTCTAGTTTTTGTTTTTAAGTTGTTTTTTTAAATGTGTTTATGAATATATAAACACATCACAAAAGTGTTAATATTATGAAAACAAGTAATATATATGTGTTTTATATCTTGTATACAAGTAGTCTTTGAATAAACAACAAGAATCATAAGTTATTTCAAGTTTATAAACTGCGGATTTTCGGCAGAAAATTTATATCGACTTTGAAAAATCATAACTAATTCATAACTTAACGAAATGAGTTGATTCTTGTCTCAAAAGTTAGATCTATGTCTTAACTATAGATCTGGAAGTTTTCATAATTTATTTTGGAGTTTAAGACCTCCAGAAATTATTTGGGAAACCGTAAGTTTGACAGCTCAAAAATGGCCAACATAGGGTTTTCAACAAGCTTTTTCCCTAACCTAAACATCTCAAAAAAATGGCTGTTCTTGATTCTAAAAATCCTTTTTGTATAGTAATTTAATGTCCTAGAAAACCAAAGCCTAAAACGTTTTGGAGCTTGGTCAAAAACAGCCTCAAAGTAGCCCGAAAAACCTCCGAAAAAGCTGGAAAATTATATATATAAACTTGACGTTTTAAGCGGGTTTCATTCATAAACTTGTAATGTTGGGTGATTTAAGACATAAGAACCTATAAATATACGTATTATCATATATTAGAGATATTAAGTCCTTATTATCATTTAGGACTCGGTTAAACACATCCGGTTTCATCACCCATCAAACAACGCAAACTTGCATTTTTGGGCGTATTTTGCCATCACAAGCTCGGTGAGTCATCATAGCCCCTATTTTCACTATGTATTGGGGTGGAAATACATGCACTGTTTTCATATGGACATCAAAACTGTTTATTTCTTATATGTATTACATGTTTGGATCCATCAGCCCTCAAATCATGAACCGTTAATTTCATTTATTTGCAAGCGCGAATATATTGTGGATAGATCTATCGAGAGTCATGTCCCCCATTCGGGTTAGTTCGGATGGGCTAACAGCGAGTGCAAATATATTTAACACACGGTATTACGTATGGGAATACTGCACAGGGCAAACACATTTAATTAAGCTTCGGTTGCATGATGGTTTATGTAATACATACACGGAATTTATGCTTTATGAATTCAACTCATCTGATAATGTCCATACAACTGGTCTTTTCGCGTAAACCTATGAGCTCACCAACAATTTGTTGACGTATTTTAGCATGTATTTTCAGGTGATTAAAACATGCGCATTTATCGGAAGTATTCCAAGGCTTCCGTTCATTTTGGAGTCGCATCATTTTCAAACTCGAAGATTTACTTGCATCTTTCCGGATAAACTAAATTGTGTATTTAAATCTTGGTATTTTAAGAACTACTTACGTTGTATTATGGTTATGTAAAACAATATTTATATTTGAAGTTAATTCAATGTATTTTTGAAAACGTCCATATAGTGGTCGTTCGTTGTGATTATGGTTACGCTTCCGCGACGTCACGCTTCGTTTCCAACCGGGGTAACAGAGTGTGACACATAAAATCAATATTTCAAATCAAAGCATTCACAAAATCGAATTCTAATTTTAAACTCACCTTCACAAAACCAGTATGAGATAAATTATTTGATGGATTTCAACCCAAAATATCGATATAAAGAGAAAATCGATTTCTACTTTTGAACAAAAAAAAACGAGAGATACCTTTTTTAAGGAAAGCAGAGGAGGAAGAGGAAGGAGAGTCGTCGTCGATGGAGTTGTGCCACAGATGAAGGTGCCGCAATAGAGTGTCGCAGATAGAGAGCTCGTCGCCGCAGATGGAGAACTCGTCGCAGATGGAGAGCTCTTCGCAGATGGATACATCTAGGTGTGCCACAGATGGAGGTGCCGTAGATGGAGAGCTCGTTGCCGTTGATGCTCGCCGCTGGTGGCCGCAGGAGTAGGCTGGTGGTGGTCGCTGGTCACAAAGATGAGAGGAGGTGGGCAGCTAGGGTTTGGAGGAGTGAATGTGAAATATGCAAAATGAAGTGATGGGCAAAGGTTTGGGGGGAGGAGGAGGAGAATTGAATTCTCCGTGTTTTTTATCTGAGAGTTGAAAAAAAAGAATTCTCACCATTTCTTTGATAGAGGGAGAGAAACAAAAATAGAGAAATGGAAATGTTTTATTTCTCACTAATTGATTCTCAGACTTAAACAAACAAGGGAATTCGTCTCAATTCCATTTCTCTGTACCGAACACCCCCTTATAATTATGGATTGTGTTTTACTTTCTCTCTTCCAAGATGACGATTATCCTCCTCAAATATTCTCTTTTCTCTTAACTTTCTCTTAACAATCGTACGTATTCCTCTGGCCTCCCTTCATGCTTATGCAAGAAGCACAACCTATTGTTGGAATTAGGAAACCCAACACCTATGTCAAAGTCTCAAGATAGTCTATTAAAGGGCTGATTTTGGCCTTCTGGTTTGGCTCTGCGGTTTTCGAAACATTTTACTTTATTTGCTACTACAAATAGTTATGGTTTCATGTAATATAATGATATTTTTATCTATACTTCTATATAATATGTTTTTATTTCATATTTTTATGCTAACACCGTCATGTGAATTATATTCTAATTCTTTGTTGGTTCACTTCACTGGAATCCTCGTCTTTTTGAGCCTCCCAACTTAGTCCCCAATCAAGACATGTTGGCACGAGTGTGGCTTCGCCTTTAATAACATTGCACTTTACACACAATCACACATTCAAGATCTAGAAATGGAAGTCAAAACAAACATCCTCCGGTCAAAGTCAAAAGAATCACTACAACAAATATGTCATTTGTTCACATCATTTTTACACGCTTTTTAAAAGTGTGTAAATTTTCTACACTTATAAATGTGTTTAAAAGTATTGCAGTAATAAGCGTGAAAAACTATACTAAATCATCCTAATTACCACATTTAAAATCATGAAGAAAAAAGTTTACATGTATATGTGTGGACAAATTTTAATTTTTTCACACTTGAAAGTGTAGAGATAAATTTATCACACTCAATTTTGACACGCTTCCTCTTATGCGGACAAATTAAATGTGACAAATTAATTTTCATACTTTTAAGCGTGGACAAATTATTAGTTTGTCCACATTTATATCTGCAAACTTTTTTTAAAACACATATTTGAGTATAAAAACTCCACACTTGTAATTGTAACTAATTTTTACATTCTTATAAGTGCGAATAAACATAAAACTTTTTTACGCACTTGCTAAAATCGTGTAAAAATAACGTGTACAATTGACATTTTTTTGTAGTGAATTGCCCATCATATCTTGGATCTGGAAATCTAACACACAAATCAAATAACGAGTTGCAAATTTGGATATAGAATTCATAACCACAATGCAAGAGGGTTTATTGAGAATGTGTAGGAATTGAAGCATACTTGGTGATTGATTTGTTTTTAGATATGGAATCGATAGCCAACTCCATCACATATGTATGTTTCATTTGGGTCATAGTATTTAAGACCGCGAGTAAGATTGTAGGATCGGTCTTACGATCCCACCAAGTGATTTCAGCGGTTAGAGCTCTCAGGGTTATGTTGTGAGGATTTTGATTTTGTTTCCAATCATAAAAGAACTTTCGGTACTAAAGTTCTTGCTTCAGGGTTTTGGATGTAATACCCAGATTTGGTTTTAATAACTCGTAATTTCTTTTTAAAAAAAAAAACAAAACAAAACCCATATTTGATGGTTGCTTTTAGATTTGGTGCCATGGTGGTGACAAACGAATTGAAGTTGTGTTTTCTTAAATATATAACTATAATCTTGGAAGAATGTGGTTATATGATTAACACACAAGTCAGTGTTTTCATTTTAATTTGTTTGAACATTATGAATTTGTATATTACAAGGAAAAAAATTCAAGAGTTTGAGGATGAAGTTGGATAAAAAGACAAATAATGCCTTTATTGTAACTTCTTTATTTTATTATTAATAATAACAATGGTACATCTATAAAATAAAATAGGACACAAATTGTTATATGGTATTACCATGTTTGCCTAAAAAGATAGCTACACTTTATTATTTCTAATCTATTTATATATTAATAAAGGAAATTATTTAGTGCCACATATAAATTCCTCAACTAACTAAATTTTCATTTTCCCTCCTAATTTTTTCCGAATATAAACTATATATATTACTAAAACCAAAAAATATATCAAAATATTGACAATATCAATGTAATATCAAGTTCTTATGTTGACATTTGTTTTTTTTAAATAACTAATAACATGTTTAAATTTATATTTGATATAATTTCAATATCAACCTTTTAATATATTTAAAATGACATGTTAATCTTATATACTTTTTATAAAAAAAAATCAGTTATTAACTATACTCATGTAATACATGGGTTGCTAAACTAGTATATATTAATAAATAAAAATGTTTAGTGTCACGTGTGACTTCCTCGCTTAACCAAATTTTATTTTCCCGCCCAATTTTCCATATATAATCTCACTAATTAGTTATTTAATTTATAAGAATAAATATAATTAAGATCTACATAATTTAACTACTATAAATAAAAAAACAATCTTTTCAAAAGATTTAAATAAATGTCAGATTTAACTCCTAATTTTAGCTAACTATTCATTATTTTATATATTAAAAAAGTAACTTTAATGCAATATTTGTAATAGTATGTTTTATAATTTTTTTTAATTATAAAAATTTTAAATTGTGTTCTATGTATAAATAAATTTTTATTTATACTTAGAAATATAGAAATGAAAAGTTTTAAAAAAAATGAAGACTATTTATACATATTTAAAAGGGTTTATTATTAAAAAAGCCAAGTTTTCATGTTTTTTGCTTTTTCGTCCCTCCATATTATTTTTTCCATAAAAGTCCTCAAGTTATTCTTTTCTTTTGGTTTAGTGAAATTTGGACATTAATACCCGGTTTTTCAGTTTTTTAAAATCCGATTCACAAATTATAACTGGGGTCTAATGTCCAAATTTCACTAAACCAAAAATAAAATAATAACTTAAGGTTTTTTATGGAAAAAAATAACATGAAGGGACGAAAACACAAAAAGCGTGAAAACATGTTGGTTTTATTTCATAATAAACCCTATTTAAAAATAGGAAAATTTTAATCATCCCCTAATAGCAAAAAATAATACTATTTTCGTATTTTTTTTTTAGAACAAAATAAACATTTTTGTATGTAATTTACGTTTGTGTAGATTTTTAGTAAACATTTATTTTAAAAATATCCACGTAATATGTGGGTTAATCTAGTTTAGTAATAAACTAATAATGTTTATTATATGAAATTTATATCATTTATTTTCATAACTAAATTTGAAGCTAAAACATCCTCCCAAGTCCCAAGCACAGCACATTATTAATCAGTCTTTTATGAAGAAACCATGGTAAATTATTTATCATCGTTAAAACACTTTGTAAATTTAATTCTCGAATCCTATATATTTTTCAAAATTAAATTTCCTCGTGTTATAATATTTAGGAATTTCAATCAAGGGTAGTATATTTGAAATTTCAATGTCATATACTAACCCTCAAAACTTGTAAAATAACTATTTACATTAAAGATAAAAAGAATGTTAAGCACACCAATATACTAATTTAGCTAAAACAAGCCATTGCAACTCCTACTATACCCCCCCCCCCCCCCCCCCATCCCTCTTTTTTTTCACCCACCCATCTTAACCTATACATATATCACTATAATTCCAAATAATAATTGATGACTACCTTTTTGACGTTAACTAAAGTAAGTCTTCAAAAAAAAAAAAAAAACTTTGTCATCTTGTTTTCATGCAAGTTTCAAAAAATTTATAGAAAGACAACACAACCAGAGAGATAAAGCTAAATAAGTACTCAAACGGAAATATTAAATTTGTTTGGCACAAATAAGAGGAACTAATATTTGAGACAACGTTATAAAATAAAGATTTGTTTAATTGAACTATAATTTGAAAGAGACGGTGCCAGCCTTAAGAGTGCACCAAATGATCAACGACTTAGGGCCCCAATTTTGTGGGGGTCTCTAAATGTGCAAAAAGGATGCAATTCGGACACGAAATTTTTCAACATTCTATGTGTACAGTGTGCACGTAGTATAGGTGTGTGATAACAAAATTGATCATGACAAAATGCATTTGATTTGGACCTCTCTGCGGAAGCAAAGCAAAAGAGTATTTTCCTATTAACATTAAAACCTATTTAGTGAGGGTGACTTTTATATTCACTAAAATTTCTTCCATTTCCTATGTACATACATACATACATGCGCGCGCGCACACACGTTCAATCTAAAATTCAAAGCTCATCTGGTACTAGGCACTTACGCATTTTGCAACCATGATGCCAGGATCTTTCTTGAATAAGACAGCCACTTCTACCAAGATTGGAGCTAGTTTCTTGAAATGTTGATATCATGGTGCGTAGATATCAAGTGGAACTGTGAAACAAAGATTGAATATTTTAAGATCAAGAATTTTATTTCATATGATACTTCAAAAACGAAGCTCCCATGATGCGTATTGATTAAATTTACCATTCTTTTCTAGGTTGTAGGTAAATACTAAATATCACATTCACAGGCTTGTCATTAGTTTCAGGAATAGGCTCGAACTTTATAGTTGGTTCTGTTGGAAATAATGACAAAAACAAATAAGTATAGGATTTATTATGTAAATAGTTTAAAGTATTGTGTTGTTTATGTAATTATAGAAAGTGCAAGGACCAAATAGCACTTCGTTAAGACCGAAGGGGTGTGTCTATTCGAAAAGACATGACCGTTCGTGAAAGGGTTCCATGAAGAGTTAACCTTTCGTCGCACCTCTTAGACTAGTATAAATAGGAACCTTATTTCAAGATTGTAATGTGTGAATTCAGTTTGATTAATAAAGAAAGTTAGTTTGATTATTGTAAGATCCTGTGCATGTTTATTAGTGTTTTACGAACCCTTTTCCCAACATTTGGTATCAGAGAACCAGTTTTAATCAAACCATTCGGATTTCATCATTTACCGATCAAACGAATTACACCAGAAGGTGATTCAAAGGGAATCATCATCATGCACTTCCCTTTACTCCACAGGGCCTTCTTTAATAGGTTCATAGTCCAAAGCCTTCCATTTCCGTCGAATGACGCGGCCTCCCCTAGCTCTTCCACCGGCGGCAGAAGAACATCAGAATTGTTCTACAAACAACCTGGCACCAACTGGAATTGAAATCAAAATTCCCATGAGTAGGCAAACCCATAAGAACCGAAGGCAAAATTAAAAGCAACGAATTTTTATCAGAAGAAACAGTAAGCCCTATCGCATTTCATAGATATTAAGTAAACCCTAGAATTCAACAGTAGCATACTGAAATCAAAGGCAACAAGAAACCAGAGAGATAGAACCTGATTTCAGAGGCACCACCGTAGAAATACCCATAGATATAAGTGCCACCACCGTAGGAGATACCCACGGACGAAAACACCAACCGTCGCCATACGCCATAGAACCACCATCGCAACCATTCCACAAACCATTATCAGGGAACATCATGGCAACAGATGGTTTTTAGACTTAAGCGAACCATCGATTCAATAGAAGGGTTACATCAAGGCAGCGATTAAGAGTTACACTGGTTCACAGATTAGAAGGGGCAAACACCCTTTCAAAGAAACGATGGTTAAGGGAACAGCGAGGAGGCATCGCAACATTTCACAAAAAACGTTTCAAAAGGGAAAAGTCAGTACAGCGTTTCACTGAAGAAACGTTTCAACGAAGGGAGAATTGGAACAAAAGAAACCTGACCAAATAAAGAGAGGAGTCCTGCCGGATCATTTTACTAGGCCCACAAAAAAAAAAGGAAACCCAATCAGAGAAGAAAAGGTCAAGGCAAAGAAGCATCCCAACCCGTGTTTTGCATTCAGATCTAATCAATTAATCAAAGCCCAAGACACAAAAGGTTAGGTTTAAATTACCTTGTTTTAATTTTAATTTTAGAAAATAAAATTAGATAAAAATATTTAGATTTAATTTTATTATAACGTAACTTATAATAAAATTAGGTTTCAGTTAAAATAAATTATAACGTAACTTATAGTTTATTATTATTTTTAAAAATTTATAACATAACTTATAAAAGTTTTTTTACAAGTGTTTTTAAGTTTTATGTGTGTGTGAGGATTGAAGCACATACAAGTGGTTTTATAAGTGTTTTTAGTATATGTGAGGTTTAACACATATACAAGTTTTTAAGTTTTTGGTATGTGTAAGGTTTGACACACATACAAGTTTTTAAGGTTTAGTATATGTGAGGTTTAACACATATACAAGTTTTAAGTGTTTATATTTTGACACACATACAAGTTTTATAAGTTTTTAAGTATATGTGAGGTTTAACACATATACAAGTTTATTAAGTTTTAAGTTTCATTTCAAGTTTTAGGTTTAATAAAAGTTAAAAATCTAGAGGTTTAGAGTTTTTAAGGTGTTTAAGATTCAAAGTATTAAAAGTTTTACAAAGTATAAAGTTTTTTTTTTAAGAAAACGATTATGGGAGAAAATCCAAAAGGTGATAAAGTAATCAAGTTAAGGATCCAGGATCATTAACCCTTTTTCAATGTCCATTATTAAAATCAACAAATTATACCATATGGTCCATTAGAATGAGAACCATACTACAAGCAAATAGTCTTTGGGATATGGTTGAACCTACTTCTCAAACTCAACCGGATGATAAAAGAGACAAAACTACGATTGCATATCTCTTTCAAGCGTTACCTGAAGATCTAATACTACAAGTGGCAAATTGCAAAACTACAAAAGAAATGTGGGATACATTGAAGATTTGAAATATTGGTATAGATCCAGATCAAAAGGCAAGACTACAAACCCTTATATCAGAATTTGAAGTACTACAAATGGAGGAAGAAGAGTCTATTGATTCATTCACCACAAAATTGACAAGTATTATCTCAAGAATGACTAGCCTCTGAACAACAATTGATAACCAAACCCTTGTGCGGAAAATTCTAAGTTCTGTACCAGAAAAGTTTATACAAATTGTTGCATCAATCGAACAATTCTCTGATCTAGACACAATGACACTGGATGAGACTATTGGAAGATTAAAAACATTTGAAGAAAGGGTGAAATTCAAGAAAAACAAACATGCCGAAAGTCTAGACAAACTCTCAACACACGACAACAATTCTGGCCGTGAACGTCACTACAACAGTCAAAAGCAAGGAATATACAAAGAAGAAAAATCCACGTTCAAGGATTATAATGAAGAGAAGAAATACACAAGAGATTTCAGCAAAATAAAATGCTACAACTGCAATAAATATGGACATTATGCCTGACATTGTCGTGAAGGAACTCAAAGATTTCAAAGACTAGAAGAGACAAATTTCATTGAAGAAGATTTAGAACCAACTCTCTTATTTGCAAGTTCAAGTTTACAAGATTTTAAAGATGATGAAGAAGTACAAGAAGAAGAAGAAGGAATCAACACCAAGTAAGATTGCTCAAGGAATTACTGTTTTTGTCACTAGGGGGAATGTTGGAAATAATGACAAAAACAAATAAGTATAGGATTTATTATGTAAATAGTTTAAAGTATTGTGTTGTTTATGTAATTATAGAAAGTGCAAGGACCAAATAGCACTTAGTTAATACCGAAGGGGTGTGTCTATTCGAAAAGACGTAACCGTTCGTGAAAGGGTTCCATGAAGAGTTGCAACCTTTCGTCGCACCTCTTAGACTAGTATACATAGGAACCTTATTTCAAGATTGTAATGTGTGAATTAGTTTGATTAATAAAGAAAGTTAGTTTGTGATATGTGCATATTTATACATATATTTTGTATCATTTCCCTTGCATATTGGGTGGTTTTCAGACCGAAATGTGCGAAAACGATACTGATTTTATTAATATTTATGTTTCGCAGGTCAGAAGCCGTTAAATCGACATTGGAGCGGAAATCGAGGCCAAAAGAGCGAGGAATTGAAGTCCACTTAGCTTCCCTGATCAAATTCGGAGATTTGCTTAAAATTGCCCTACGCGGCCGTGTAGCTTTCTTTTACGCGGCCGCGTAAACAGATTTTTACAAGACCATGTAGCCAGGTGGTGTAAGACTAGTCAACACAGCTACGCGGCCGCGTGACTTAACCCTACGCGGCCGCGTAAGAAGCCCAGCCCACGAAATTCGTTTTTTTTAACCCTAGTTTGCAGCAGCCGAGCATCATCGAATTTTGGGAGTTTCAGAGACAATTTTCAGAGCTTTTACTTACGTTTTTCTTCGATTTTCAAGATAGTTAGTCATAGATTAGTTGAAAGTTTCAATTTTCTTGGATTTTCTAGCATTTGGTGCGATTTTCCACGGTTTTAGAGACGAGTTAGAGTTTTTCGTAGCTTTTCAAGTAATTAATCATAGTTTAGTGAAAGGTTTCGGATTTCCTGGATCTACAAGCATTCGGTTCAAGTTTTGGAGTCCAATTTCTTTATTGTAGCTACGGATTTGGTACCCTCGTTCCTTAAACGTTCTGATTTCATAATGGTTTTTATTAATTTGAGTTTAATTTCGGTTTTTAGCATGATTAGTGAGTAGTTTTCTTGTTCACCCGCTTGGGATGATGGATTCTATGTATTAATTGGTAAATTGTTGGATTGATTGATGGATTTTGGTTTATATTTGTTGGATTCTTGATTATTTCATATTTTCTTGTTAAAAATCAGATTTTTATTAATCTTTTAGCATTGTTTTGCGATAATAAAGTGTTAATTAGATCTTCGTTTTAAAAAGAAAGAGGCTTTAAATGAAAAATTAATAGTCAACTATCTCTTCTAGGCATTGTGTTGCGATAATGGTTTGATAGTTGATTGTTAATCTAGAATTTTATGTGTTTGTTGGTTCTTATGCATTGTGTTGCGATAATAGGATTGGCAAATCATAAAGTTTGATTTTTAAAGTGACAAAGTCAATTTGTTGGATTTCGGTGTTAATCGATTATCTTTATGCATTGTGTTGCGATTATAAGATTAATTGGTTAATATTGGAGTTTTGACGAGTTGCTTTGTTTCCATCACGTGGTTATCAAGATTAAATATTTTAACTTGAAGTAATTAAATAATCGGTAAATTAAACCAAAATCTGGGCTTAATTGAATTTAAAATTGGTTATCAACCGATTTGTCTTTAGTCAATCAATTCAATCCATCGCCAATTAATTATAGTCTTCTAATTCCAAGTGGGTGACGCTTTCGTAATATAAGAATTTGGTAAAATTTATCATCGTTCTTTACTTGCTCAAGTTAGTTTGATTTGATTTTGCTTTAATTAGTTTGGTTCGTATAATTTAGTTGTCGTTACTTGCTTGCTTTAGTTGTTTAGTTTAATTCTTGTTTGCTAGAATTGGTTCTTATTTAATTTGAAAAATCCAAAAAATATTAGTTCAACTTTTTATTCTTGTGTTACTTAGTTCGCTTCAGTTATTCGTTTAATTAATTTTAATTATTGCCATTAGTTGATAACTTCCTCAAAACGTCAAAAATAGCTAAATATTGGTTTAGGTTGTAGTATTTGAGTCTCCGATCTTTATTCCGTTCCCTGAGTTCGATAAATCCTGGGTGATTCTTAAAGCTATATTGCACACGATTGGTACACTGCCAGTTGTGTAATTTATACTTTGGGTTCATTTAGTTATTAAAACCTGAGGTGTGTTTTGCACGCGTCAAGTTTTTTGGCGCCGTTGCCGGGGAATGGTGCGAGCTTTAAGAAACAACCAACGCCGGTAGTTTAGTTGATCCTTTTTAGGGGCAATCCCCCTGAAAAGTTAAATTTTCTGTCTATTTTCACTTTTCTTTAAAGGGTGTTCGGTGTATGAGTCGTCGTAATCCTAATATCGTCAGCCCATACTCCGAACCTGAGCGAGCATTCCGTAACCGTCGTCGTGAACAATCGCACCCTTTAGTTGAGGGACTGTCAAGTTTATCGGATTCTATTGACCATATTGTTTCTCATCCGGTGGAGGAAGATCACGTAGAAATCTTTGTTTAGTTACCTCCGATTTCTAGTCCTTCACCTTCTTCGCCTTCATCATCTTCTGATTCTTCATCTTCTTCTGACTCTTCATCTTTCACTATGGGAGACCGAAGGACAATGCTTGAGCTTAACCAACCGGTCACCGATGACTCGGAAGGTGCAATAGTTATTCCTGGATTCGATGCCGTTAATTTTGAGCTAAAGTCAAGCCTGATCGCTTTAGTTCAGAATAACGCTCAATTCTGCGGTCTATCTTCTGAGGATCCGTATTCCCACCTGAAGAAATTCAGAAAAGCATGCGGTGGGTATAAGGCAAATCAAGTTCCAAGGGAAGTAATTCGACTGATGCTTTTTCCTTACTCTCTCTTCGGACGTGCCATGATGTGGTATGAGTCCCTTCCCTCGAACTCGATTCGTACTTGGGACGAAATGGAAACCAAATTTCTACTTAAATTTTGCCCTCCGTCTCGGACCACTAAGCTTATGAGTGACATTCTCTCATTTAAGCAGAAACCTGACGAGTCTCTATATGATGCATGGGAGAGGTATAAAGAGTCCATCATGAAATGCCCTAATCATAACATGACACTTAATCATCGTGTCAAGGTTTTCTATGAGAATGTTCACCCCATGTATCACTCACTGATCGACTCCGCCTGTAACGGGTCGGTGTATAAGAGGACTCCTGAAGAGGCTTTTGACATAATCGATGATCTGGTCTTAAGTCAAACTCAGACGCCGAGTGAATACTTTGGTTGGGGTGCGAATGATTCAAAGCAAGCTGAAGCCATTGCTAATCTCACTGCTCAGATAGTCATTCTAACTAAGCAGTCAATTGACCAATCACAAGCTTCATCATCATACCCTGTGCACGCCATACAGCAAGGGTGTGAACATTGTGGTGGAGCTCATTTGACTATGAGTGTCAGGCTGCATATGCTACTGAGTACCAACAGGAGGAAGTTTACCTTTCTTCTGGAGACTATGAGTACACGCCCGAAGGTTTTCCAAGACCCAACAATAATCTGAATTACGCCTCTCAGAACACCGTTAGACCTCAGGGGTTTTCTAACCCCCCTCGTCCTCGACCTCCAGGGTTCTCTCACCCTCGCCCACAATATAACCCTCACACGGGTTACAATCAGGGTAATTCAGGAGGTTACAATCAGGGCAATTCAGGAGGTTACAATCAGGGTAATTGGGAGGGTATAATCTGGGGTATAACCAAGGCTTTCAGCAGGGGCAAGGTCAGAGGTTCCAACCTCGTGGCCAAGGATTTGTACCAAACCAAAATGTTCAAATTCTTCAGAATCCTCGCCATCAGCAACAATATCAGGGGCAGAATCAAAACAACACTACTCAAGAGAAGCCGAGTTTGGAAGAAATGATGGCAAAGTACATGGCCGAGCAGTCTGTGATCAATCGTAATCAACAATCAGCGATGAAGAATCTCGAGAATCAGCTCGGCCAGATGGCTAAGACTTTGAATGAGAGGCAGTCAGGAGAGCTCCCCAGTAACACTATTCTGAATCCTAGGGGGGAAGCAAAGATGGTCGTAACAAGAAGTGGAAAGACAACCCAAGGTCCTGAACCGTGTAAACCTACACCACCTCCTCCTTCTTCACCCTCAGCTGAGAAAGGGCCGGAGACCACTACGGACGAGGTGCACCCACCAGAATTAGTGAGTCCCGCACAAGTCCCATCTCCAAAAGTCCCTACAGCAAATCCCTACCAACCACGTGTCCCATACCCTAATCGCTTGAAGAAAGAGGTGCAAGATAAGCAGTATGGCAAGTTTCTGGGTCTGTTTAAACAGTTGCAGATCAACATTCCATTTGTTGATGCAATTACACAGATGCCTAAGTATGCCAAGTTCCTCAAAGACCTCCTTTCTAACCGTCAGAAGCTTGAGGATCTAGCTACAATTGAGATGAATGCTGAATGTTCAGCTGTCCTCCAGAACAAGCTTCCAGTTAAGCAGGATGATCCGGGTAGTTTCACGATACCCTGTCATATAGGGCCTCTCCACGTTACTAATGCTCTCGCTGATCTGGGAGCTAGCATAAATCTCATGCCTTCTTCGTTATATGCTCGGTTAGGGTTAGGAGATCCTAAACCTACACGCATGAGTATTCAGCTAGCCGATAGATCAGTTAAGTTCCCACAGGGTATCGCTGAGAATATGCTGGTGAAAGTCGATAAGTTTGTTTTCCCGGTCGACTTTGTGATCATGGACATGAGCGAGGACTGCACTGTACCGCTCATTCTAGGAAGACCTTTCCTAGCTACATCCCGTGCTATCATTGATGTATTTGATAAGAAGCTTACGCTTCGGGTCGGGAATGAGCAAGTGAGTTTTGATGTTGATAAGGCAATGCAAAGGCCTAATGACACAGTCGAGTCCATCTGTTTTGTTAAGTCTTCACACTTCTCTGATAGAGAGCATTATCCAGAAGATAATGAGAAGTTGTTGAAGTCATTGATGTCGGGACATGAGACGTCTACATCACCGGATGTAGACGATTGTATTTCTGATGATGATCTATCCTCGTATCCGATTTCTTTAGACTCTGATTTCGTTGTCCACTCTGACGATCCCGTTGATCTGTGTGCCGTTGATACATCTCCGCCTACTGAGGAGGTTGTACCTATGGATCGTGAGGAGTCAGTCACATCTAAGTTGTCCATTGAAGATCCGCCGACTCTCGAACTTAAGGAGTTGCCCTCTCATCTTGAGTACGCCTATTTAGAGGGGCAATCTCAGTTGCCTGTTATTATTGCTAAGGATCTTTCTAGCGAAGAAAAGGCGCAACTTTTGAGAGTTCTAAAAGAGCATAAGCGGGCTATTGCATGGAAGATTACCGACATACGAGGCATTAGTCCTGCTTATTGCACCCATAAGATTCTGATGGAGGAGGACATCAAGCCTGTTATTCAGTCCCAAAGGAGAGTCAACCCAAAGATCCACGATGTTATTAAGAAAGAAGTACTGAAGCTTCTTGATGCCGGGTTGATATATCCTATTTCTGACTCTCCGTGGGTAAGTCCTGTGCATGTAGTCCCTAAAAAGGGGGGTATGACTGTCATTCAGAATGATAAGAACGAGCTAATTCCTTCAAGGACAGTCACGGGTTGGCGAGTTTGCATTGACTACCGCAAGCTCAATGATGCAACTCGTAAGGATCACTTCCCTTTACCCTTTATCGATCAGATGCTTGAGCGACTATCTGGAAACGAGTTCTATTGTTTCCTTGATGGTTTCTCAGGATACTTTCAGATCCCGATCAGCCCCCAAGATCAAGACAAGACTACATTCACATGCCCTTATGGGACGTTCGCATATAGGCGCATGCCTTTTGGTCTGTGTAATGCACCTGCGACATTTCAGCGGTGTATGGTAGCCATCTTCCATGATATGATCGAGAAGTGTGTTGAAGTCTTCATGGATGATTTCTCTGTGTTTGGTAACTCTTTCTCGGACTGCCTGACTAATTTAGAGAAGATGCTAACCCGGTGTGAGGAGACCAATCTGGTCCTTAATTGGGAGAAGTGTCATTTCATGGTCCGAGAGGGTATAGTATTAGGACACAAGATCTCGAGTAAGGGAATTGAGGTAGATAGGGCTAAGGTTGAGACTATATCTAAGCTGCCTCCTCCCACGTCTGTTAAGTCGATTCGTAGCTTTCTAGGGCACGCTGGTTTTTACCGGCGATTCATTAAAGACTTCTCACTCATTGCTCGCCCTATGACTAAGCTCCTTGAGAAGGATGCAACATTTGTCTTCGATGATGAATGTTTGCAGTCCTTTAACACGTTGAAAGAGAAGCTAACCACTGCTCCTATCATGGTGGCACCCGACTGGGAGTTGCCATTTGAGTTGATGTGTGACGCGAGCGATTTTGCTATTGGGGCAGTGTTAGGTCAGCGTCGTAATAAGCGATTCCATGCCATATACTTTGCGAGTAAGACTCTTACAGACCCTCAGCGTAATTACACTACGACAGAGAAAGAGCTTCTTGCAGTGGTTTATGCATTCGAGAAGTTCCGATCATACTTGGTTCTCTCGAAAACAGTGGTCTACACTGATCATGCAGCTCTGAGATACTTGTTTCAGAAGCAGGACGCAAAACCACGGTTGATTCGATGGATTCTTCTTCTCCAAGAGTTTGATATCGAGATCAAAGACAAGAAAGGGGCTGAGAATCTAGCGGCAGATCATTTGAGCATATTAGAAAATTCAGACTTGCCTCATTTGAATGAGTCTGAATTCAAAGAGAAATTCCCCGATGAGTCCTTATGTGCAGTTCAGGCAACTAATGACTGCCCGTGGTTTGCTTACTATGCAAACTATTTGGCCAGTAGCGTTTTGGTTAAAGGATTAACTCATCAACAAAAGAAGAAGTTCTTACGAGATGTAAAGAACTACTTTTGGGATGACCCGTATCTATTTCGGGTATGTGCCGATCAGATCATTCGTAGGTGTGTGTTTGGCGATGAGGCATTCCAAATCTTATGTGAGTGCCACCTAGGTCCTACAGGTGGTCATCACGGGGCCAATGCCACCGCCAAGAAAGTGTTTGATGCCGGTTTCTTCTGGCCCACTATATTCAAAGATGCCCAAGATCTGGTTAAGAAATGTGATGCATGTCAGCGTCAAGGCAACATATCAAATCGGAATGAGATGCCTCTACACACCTTTCAGGTGTGTGAGATCTTTGACGTTTGGGGCATCGACTTTATGGGCCCTTTTCCTCCCTCTCGTGGTCATAAATACATCCTAGTTGCGGTTGACTATGTTTCTAAATGGGTTGAAGCACAAGCTTTACCCACCAACGATGCTAGGGTTGTATGTTCCTTCCTTAAAAAGCTTTTTACTCGATTCGGTTCACCGAGAGCTATCATTAGTGATCGGGGTACTCATTTCTGTAATGCTCAGTTCGATAAGATTCTACAGCGGTATGGTGTCACTCACCGGCTAGCTACAGCCTACCATCCGCAAACCAATGGGCAGGCTGAGGTTACAAATCATGGCTTAAAGAGGATCCTTGAAAGGACTGTTGGAGAGCATAGGAAGGGTTGGTCAGATAAGTTAGATGATGCGCTTTAGGCATTCCGCACTGCTTATAAGACCCCTATAGGATGCACCCCTTATAGGATGGTATATGGCAAGGCGTGTCATCTACCGATGGAATTAGAACATAAGGCTTATTGGGCACTTAAATGGTCTAACTTTGATTTATTGTCTGCAGGTGATCACAGGAAACTTCAGTTGAACGAGCTCGACGAGTTGAGAGATCAAGCATATGAGAGTGCTCGGATTTACAAGGAGAAGACCAAGAAGAGGCACGATGCGCAGATTCAGCCTAAGGACTTTAAGGCCGGCGATCAGGTTCTACTTTACAATTCACGCCTAAGACTGTTCCCAGGTAAGCTTATCTCTCGTTGGACCGGCCCGTTTACTGTTGCCAAGGTATTCCCATATGGGACAGTTGAGTTAGTTGGAGTTGATGGCAACTTTAAGGTAAACGGGCACCGGTTGAAGCTATATCACAATCCTGCTGAGTTGAATTTTTGTGAGGCCGATCTTCGATTGGCCATCTTATCAGCTTAATTATCTGTGGCGAGTCCTGCTTGAGACTCATTCAAAACTCAAGCCACTCTTGTATATTGGTGTAATTTCCTTTTGCTATTATTTGCATTTTCTTTAGTGTGTTTAGTGTGTGGATTTTGCTAATTTATCTGGTGTGCTTTTCATAATGCTTTCTATAGTTTGTTGCTTGTTTTGGTTTCTTTTTCATTGTGTGTTGCATGTTTGAGTCCATAAGTTTGGGAATCAAGTATGAGATGGGTCATTGTCCTTAATGATCAGTTTGACTTTTTATAAGTCAGCACCTCTGAGTTAATTTGAATCTTCTTGCTTTTTATAGTTATAGATTGTGTGTTTCAATTTCAGCACCTCGTTGATGTTTTTCCTTAGTGTCATATCCCATGCTATGCAGAAACTTAAGTTGCCGTTATCGCCTTAATTGCATATCTTTAGTTTCATCAGTTTGACTCTTAAAGTCAACTTGATCATGCTTAGTTCTGTTCTTGTGTTCTGTTTCACCTGTTCCTATCTGAATTATTTCGGAGTTTTCAAGAATATAAGTGTGGGGTGAGGTGTTTGATGCATTGTAGTGGTAATTGCATGATCCTTAGTTGAGTTCACGGGGCCTATCTTGGCTTACTTTTACATATTAAGTGTCTTGGAAACTAATATGCCATTCTTGAACTGTTGATGGAACTTAATTTTGCATATTGAGTGCCTGGTTAATGTTTTCATGCATCCACGAAAGGTCATTCACGCACCAGTGTGTGGTAGGACATTGGTTACTATTCTGAGTTCTTACTTTTTAAAAGTCAACAGATTTGAGTGTGTTTAGTCCGTATTGCTTTTTATAATTGCATTTTGTGTGTGTAGTTTTTAACATTTCATTTTTGCTTTCTCGCACTTTCATATATCATGCTTTGTCGAAGTGTGAGCCTCTTTTATTGCTTTTATTGCGTGCTTTTAGCTTCTTTAGTTTGACTCTTAAAGTCAAATAAGTCATCATCTATTTTTTTTTATTTATTTAGTTAATTTCTTTGCTTTAATTTGAATAAAATCAAGTGTTTTTTAACGGAATGAGTATGGGGTGAGATGTTTGATGATTGTGGGAAATTGTTTAACCCATAGTTCTGTTCACGGGATTTGGTTGATGTCACATATTGGGTTGGATTTTGCTCTGCTGCTGCTGTCCATTATATTTCCTGTCTGTGCATCTACGCGGCCGCGTAGGTTCAGGTTACACCACCGCGTAGCTAACAGCTTTTAAAATTTGTAGATATAGTCTACGCGGCCGTGTAGGTTCAGGTTACACCACCGCGTAGCCATCAGCTTTTAAAATTTGTACATAGAGTCTACGCGGCCGTGTAGGTTCATGTTACACCACCACGTGAGTTTCTGCGTTAAAACATCATTTAGCTACACCACCGCGTAAGTTGTAGCCACACCACCGCGTGAATTTCAGCCCCACACCACCAGAAGTTTAAAATAGGCGCACAACATAAATAAGTGAGCGTTGCTTCTTCTCCCCTGCCTCATACCATAACCCACCATCGATTTCACCACAACCCACCCAACCACCGTCGATTTCACCACCATTTGCCACCCAATATCGACCGCACACCACCTGTGGTTTGACCTGCGAGCACCCCCCTTTCCCCCTGCGCAAACCCTAAATTTTTGCCTACTTGTGCTTGATTTGTGTTGTTTTCTCTGTGATTATCGCTGACAGGTATGTATGCTTCTGCACTTCTGCTTAATTTCGCTTTTTAGGGTTCTCTAGGGTTCATCTGTCAGGTATGTTGCTTCTTCTTCTGTTTTGCTTAACATGGGTTTTAGTTAATCGTAAACTTTTTTCTAAGCTGTGTTCATTTTTCTATTTTGAACCCATCTGCCCTTGATTTTGAACATCGATTGGTTAGAATCCTAACTGTTGCTGCCCATTTTCGATTGCCCATGTTGAGCTTTGAAGATTATGTGTATTTGGGATGAACCTTACCTGGTTTGCACCTTGCTCTGTTTAATGTTGGAACTATGTCTGATTTTCTGCCACTACTAAACTCTGTGATAATTCATGATGTGGCAGCCATGCATCTTTATTGTTAATATGATTCTGCCCTGATGATTTGAGTTCCTATTTGTCTATCGGTTTGCGGCTAATTCATTGTTTTGCCTTGATTGTTTGGATGTGTCTTGATCATGCCTGATCTTCCCACTGTTCAAGCTTTGATTGGCAGCAAATTTTCCTCTGTTGTTATAATCAGTGCTTTGATCTAATTTATGTCCTCTGCTCAGTTGATTTGGCAGCCTCAGTTATCCATATAATGCTTCGTATATCTCATAATACATACTTGTTGATTTGGTTTCAAAAGGAGCTTAATGTTTTCGAAGTGGGCATGATTTAGGTTCTCGTTACAGGTCACACTCAGACACATACTTTGACACATTTTGCATGTCCAGCCTGAGCTTTTAGTTGATCACACACATGGCCTGATCTTGTTACATTCTGCATGGGTTTCAGAATTTCTTTGTATCAAGGCACCCACAGAAACGTCTAACCTGTAATTTGTTTCGATTTGGACTGCATTGTTTGATTTAGCACCGTGAGACCATCATACTGATCTCCTTGAAGTATTTAGCATTGACTTGATTGTGTTTGGTTCAGTCTTGCTTTGGGAGTATTGGATAGTGTGTGTCCCAACTCTAGGAATTTTTGTTCAATGTTTCTGCTAGCATAGTTCGCGTTACAGTCCCATACTCTCGGACTGCATTTCCCTTGTCCAGATTTGACAATTGCATCTCTATTTGATTTGCTGCCTTGCTGCATCACCTTTCTGTTATAAGTGTGTTATGAATGTCTGGGACATTTGTGAGTTCCTGAGCTGATCCATATCCCATGAATCTATCTTCTTTTGGATCCCGTCTCATTAATTTTGGGTGGATATGGGATATTTCTGCATTTGCTTAAAAAAAAAAAAGATGGTTGCATTTATTTGCATCAATTCAAGTGTGGGGTCTGAGTGGTGCCTTCATGGATTTTGATCACACACAGCTCTGGGCCATGATCGCAGACGGGGAGTTCACCAACTCTTCTAGGTCCTCCGCATTCAGAGACCCTGTTCTTCGATTGTTTTGGCGTATCTTAGCAGAGACACTATTTGGCCGAGGGGTTGGTGCCAGTATAGTTTCGCAAAATGACTTAGCCGGGATGCAATTATTTTTGAGGGAGGAGCGTCCGGTTCAGGTCGCCTATCTATTAGCACATTTTCTCAGGCATGCCTCTGGGGTTCGTATATCGAGTGCTATCATGGGCGGATCTTATATTACCTATATTGCCCGTCAGTTAGGTGTTCTGACTCCTGATCGCGAGGCTCAGCTTACATGTGTATTCACTGAGGGGGTTACACCGATCACACTTCAGACGCTCCGGAACATGAGTTTACTAGATGATCGGGATCACATCCTTCCACCACGTCCCGACATTGACACAGATTTTGAGTCTGATCCAGAGCCCTCACCTCAGCGCCATGATCGACCACCTACACCCACCCACCAGACTGACATGCCTGGCACGTCCGCCCACTCATCCTCCACTTTCGACCCATCAGCCTCCCCTATGCTTCCACCGGGTTTTACCTTTTCTGATCCTGTCACTTCATATGCTTACGCTTCCGAGCAGCTCCTTCTCCATCAAGCTATACACACCATCATGACTACCATGGGCATCCGACCACCGCCGCCGCCTACATATAGCCTTCCACCTGCTCCGGTCGTTGCTCCACATGTTCCTACAGCTATGCCCACCACTACAGATCAGGAGCAGGTGCTCCACCATTCTTCACCGACCCCTTCTCACCACTCGCCTACCCCTGTTGACCCACCGACAGTTCAGACCCCATCCACCACCTCTGTCATCTCTCCTGGTGTCACAGCTACTGTTTTGGATGCTGACCGTATACTTGCGCCTCGTGCTCCCACACCACGGATATTTTGTCATCGACGCTCCTCTCCGCATTCATCCTCTCCATCTGCTCCAGCCCGACAGCAGTGATTTTCATGGGTTTTACAGGCTCTCTATATATTTTTGTTAATCTTTAGTATTGGTTTTATGTTCATATGTACTCAACACTTTCTAGTATATTTTTTAGTAGGGTTCATCGTTATATACTTTCATGTGGTTGCTGATGTATGGTTTCTTTGTGCTTGAATGTGTTTAAGGTGGGACACTGGTAGAGATGCTTGCTGGCAGTAAGTTCAGCTTCATCGTTCAGAGCCGCCTAAGTGCTTTCTTCATTATCAGGGGAGTTTCTCTAGTTCTAATTTTCTCTTGCCTGTTAGATTTGCATGGTTTATGACAGTGAGGACACTGTCAGATTTAAGTGTGGGGTGGGGGTATAAAAATGTCGATTTTGAGCGTTGCATATTCTTTTGAACAATTCATGGCATTTTTGTTTAAAATTGGGCCGATTTTCAAAAGTTATTCTCTATTTTTTGCATGTTGGACTCTTTTGCAGTATTTTTCTATTTTCCATGCATGCGAAGCTGAGCAATTGACTTTGAGATTATTTGTTTTGCGGTATCAGAATGTTTGATGTACATGTCACGCTTCTTGACTGAAATTGCATGATTAAGCACAAACAACCCTGTCATTCATTTCGTGAGAATTTGAGCCCATCTAGCATTCATATTTAATGTTCATTTATTCTTTCGGTGTGAATTTGTCGGTGTTATCTGGATTAGGGTAGAACTTGTTTGTTAAATGCATGCCAAGATCACATCGTTTGAGAATCTAGAACTTATATAAAGGCACAGTTAGGAAACCCCTTCCCCCAGTGACATCCTTACCTGCATTATTTCCCATAGATTTTCCCCTTTTGAGCCTTGGCCTTTCATTTCGGTGACAACCCACACTATCAGCCAAATAATCCTTTTGTCTTTCGTTTGTCCGAAATTGGGATCGTGATTTAGTAGCAAGCTTTAGGGATTTATCTGGGATCATTCGTTTGTTAGTTGTTTATCCTCTGTGGGCCTTGACGATTATGCCTTGTTTTGATAGCATTCGAGTCATGTGTAATTCTCTGCTTTTGTGTTCTTCCTGACTTTTCTAGTGTTGTACCGCGGCAATGCTAGTGTGGTTAGGAGAGTTCTTTTTGAGTTCAGATTGCATATAGTCGGTGTTTGGAAATCCAGTGCTATAAAAAAAGAAAGAAAAAGAAAGAAAAAGAAAAAAAAAAGAGAAAGAAAAAAAAAGAAAAAAAAAAACAAAAAGAGAAGGTATTGGAATAAGAAAGTGAAATGAATTTTTGTCATTCTGAGCTGCTTTTAGATGTGGTAGATCAAGCCAGACTATTTGGGTAGTATTATCAGTGAATTATTTGGTCCCACGTTGGTTACTCGCTTCTATTGCTTGCTGCTTTATCTTGGATCCCATTCTTTTAGTCCACTTTGGCCATACATTTCCCATGCCCTTAGCCTAGCCTCGTTACAGCCTATTCAGACCTTTATGTGCTTTATTTTCAAACATTGAGTGATGGCGGTGTGATTTACTCTCAAGCATATGCTCATATTCTTTTAACACGCTGGCATTGAGCGAAATTTGTGAAAGCGCACGAGCCTATACACTTGAGTGATGAGTGAAAACTGTGAGGTGCTGAATCGTGTAATTAGGTGGGAAGTTGTTGGCATTGTCATTCTATTCCTTTTGCATCTTGTGGTCTCATTGTTTCTTGCTTTGGCTTCAAATTCATAGTTTATGGATCTTTAATGTTATTGAGTCTTGCATGTTTCTAGAGAGTTTACTTTGAATTGAGGCCTGGTTGAAAACATTTTATGTTGCGGTTTGCTTAGGGACAAGCAAAGCTCAAGTGTGGAGTATTTTGATATGTGCATATTTATACATATATTTTGTATCATTTCCCTTGCATATTGGGTGGTTTTCAGACCGAAATGTGCGAAAACGATACTGATTTTATTAATATTTATGTTTCGCAGGTCAGAAGCCGTTAAATCGACATTGGAACGGAAATCGAGGCCAAAAGAGCGAGGAATTGAAGTCCACTTAGCTTCCCTGATCAAATTCGGAGATTTGCTGAAAATTGCCCTACGCGGCCGTGTAGCTTTCTTTTACGCGGCCGCGTAAACAGATTTTTACAAGACCGTGTAGCCAGGTGGTGTAAGACTAGTCAACACAGCTACGCGGCCGCGTGACTTAACCCTACGCGGCCGCGTAAGAAGCCCAGCCCACGAAATTCGTTTTTTTAAACCCTAGTTTGCAGCAGCCGAGCATCATCGAATTTTGGGAGTTTCAGAGACAATTTTCAGAGCTTTTACTTACGTTTTTCTTCGATTTTCAAGATAGTTAGTCATAGATTAGTTGAAAGTTTCAATTTTCTTGGATTTTCTAGCATTTGGTGCGATTTTCCACGGTTTTAGAGACGAGTTAGAGTTTTTCGTAGCTTTTCAAGTAATTAATCATAGTTTAGTGAAAGGTTTCGGATTTCCTGGATCTACAAGCATTCGGTTCAAGTTTTGGAGTTCAATTTCTTCATTGTAGCTACGGATTTGGTACACTCGTTCCTTAAACTTTCTGATTTCATAATGGTTTTTATTAATTTGAGTTTAATTTCGGTTTTTAGCATGATTAGTGAGTAGTTTTCTTGTTCACCCGCTTGGGATGATGGATTCTATGTATTAATTGGTAAATTGTTGGATTGATTGATGGATTTTGGTTTATATTTGTTGGATTCTTGATTATTTCATATTTTCTTGTTAAAAATCAGATTTTTATTAATCTTTGAGCATTGTTTTGTGATAATAAAGTGTTAATTAGATCTGCGTTTTAAAAAGAAAGAGGCTTTAAATGAAAAATTAATAGTCAACTATCTCTTCTAGGCATTGTGTTGCGATAATGGTTTGATAGTTGATTGTTAATCTAGAATTTTATGTGTTTGTTGGTTCTTATGCATTGTGTTGCGATAATAGGATTGGCAAATCATAAAGTTTGATTTTTAAAGTGACAAAGTCAATTTGTTGGATTTCGGTGTTAATCGATTATCTTTATGCATTGTGTTGCGATTATAAGATTAATTGGTTAATATTGGAGTTTTGACGAGTTGCTTTGTTTCCATCACATGGTTATCAAGATTAAATATTTTAACTTGAAGTAATTAAATAATCGGTAAATTAAACCAAAATCCGGGCTTAGTTGAATTTAAAATTGGTTATCAACCGATTTGTTTTAGTCAATCAATTCAATCCATCGACAATTAATTATAGTCTTCTAATTCCAAGTTGGTGACGCTTTCGTAATATAAGAATTTGGTAAAATTTATCATCGTTCTTTACTTGCTCAAGTTAGTTTGATTTGATTTTGCTTTAATTAGTTTGGTTCGTATAATTTAGTTGTCGTTACTTACTTGCTTTAGTTGTTTAGTTTAATTCTTGTTTGCTAGAATTGGTTCTTATTTAATTTGAAAAATCCAAAAAATATTAGTTCAACTTTTTATTCTTGTGTTACTTAGTTCGCTTCAGTTATTCGGTTAATTAATTTTAATTATTGCCATTAGTTGATAACTTCCTCAAAACGTCAAAAATAGCTAACTATTGGTTTAGGTTGTAGTATTTGAGTCTCCGATCTTTATTCCGTTCCCTGAGTTCGATAAATCCTGGGTGATTCTTAAAGCTATATTGCACACGATTGGTACACTGCCAGTTGTGTAATTTATACTTTGGGTTCATTTAGTTATTAAAACCTGAGGTGTGTTTTGCACGCGTCAGTTTGATTATTGTAAGATCCTATGCATGTTTTATTAGTGTTTTACGAACCCTTTTCCCAACAGGTTCTAGCTTCCTTACATACCATGTAGGCCTTCAACCAAGGATCAATTTGATCTATTTGCACATTTGTTTAATTGTGTTATAGTGTTGATATCAATGTTGCAAAAGTCGCTAAGTAGTGAGTAATCAGCATAGGCGGGGAGTACTTGATCAGTACTCACCTCGGAATTTTTATATGTAAATTCCATAATCATACATACATGTTCATAAATACTCAAATATAAATATATTAATATAATTGTTCATAGCACCCAAAAAAACATGTTTAAAACCACTATTTTGACCAATTTAAGCCGAGTTTGACTGAGTAATTAGTCCGTTTGACCGAGTTTGACCAAGTAATCCCCTAGTAATTAGACCAATTTTGACCAATTCCGAGTATTTAGGCTGATTATCCACTCGGCTCGGCATACAGCCGATTCCGGATTACTTGGCCGCCCGGACCAATTTTTACAACACTGGTTAATATACTAGCCGATTCCGGATTACTTGGCCGCCCAGACCAATTTTTATCAGTGCTCTGAACAACTAGGATAGGTGTTTGATCTCTTTAATGCAAAAATAATAAAAAAACGATAATTACTTGCATAGCACCTTTACTATCTAAAACATTAGCCAATAAGTCTTTATCCTTTGTACAGGCCAACAGGCAACAACTTCTGTTATGCATCATGTAGACAAACTAGTCGTGTTTCATTGCCTTTTATCAACTACAATTTAAATGTTAGTTTTATTGAACTTTGGACCTTGCGTTCCGTATATTGTAACCAACGTATAAAAGCAGACGCACACCTTTGCTAATTTGCTTCTCGAGTAACCCACTAAACTTGTGAATCCCCTGCATGAATCAAGAAAAAATGACCCTTTTAGTAATAGTTGGTATGAATGAAAGTTACACTTTTGGTTATTACTACATAAGTAACAGTCCACTTCTATATTTTTATGCAGAAATTATACAAAGAACTAAGTACCGAAATTTGTGATGTTGTGGGGTTCCAGAAACCATGGATTGAAACATAAAATTCACTTGTAATAGACTATGGATCGGTAAATAAGTAATGTACTGGGCTGAGTTCTCCCATGCACATAATGACTAATGGGATTGACTGTTAAGATTATATAATGGTGAAGACCTGATCAATGACTCCTACATATTTGAGAAGGAACCATAAGATCATCAATCATAGTTTTCAAGTAGCATTGCAATAGGAAACATATCGAAGGTTGGAAAGGCAAAGACGGACTCGAGGTCTATCATAAAACATACAACATATACCATATATATACCATCTATCATATGTGTGTTTTTTTATTGTTTCTTATATTACATTTTATTAATATTAGTTTTATATTATAGTATTAATTTTTTGTTATTCTCTTATAACTTTTAATATATAATGTTTTGTAGATATTTGAATATACAATTATAATTGGTTTATTTTTATCTACATTTAAAATAGATATTAATTATCACATTCTGAGCAATTTTTCAAAACAACGTCTTTTGCGGTATCTAAATTTTGGTACCTCTTTGATTGAAATACTAGGTTATTACCCGTGTACTACACGGGCTGATCTTATTAATTAACATATATATACATATAAAAAAATATAAAATAATTACAAGATTTAAATAAAAAAAATACATACATAGTTTCAAATCAAAAACCAGAAAATACTTCCTTATAAACAACATTGGTCGTTTTGCTGCTAACTCTACCTTCCTTGTCTAAAATTAAAAGTTTTAAATCTTCTCTACTTTTAACTCTAGATAAGGCAACATATAGCTGACCATGACTGAAAACCGGGTCCTTGAGAAACAAACCAACCTTCGATAGTGATTGTCCTTGGCTTTTATTTATCGTCATAGCAAAGCATACGACAAGCGGAAATTGTCTTCTCTGAATTTTGAATGGAAAAAAAAAATTTGAATATGGAGAGGAGGATAAACCCAGTAGCATAACGATACAAATCGAAACCCTAGGTTCAAATTTCGCACATGGAGAGGGAGGATAAACCGTAAATTGATAAACTAATTAAATGGAAAAAAAATTTTGAATATGGAGAGGAGGATAAACCCAGTAGCATATGGAGTAGCATATGGAGGATAAAGCGTAAACTTCTTCAACGCATATGGAGGTTGGTCAAAATTTTCAAATAATTAAATGGAAAAAAAAAAAGTTTTAAATTTTTTGAAAAAGAACTGCAAGGGACACATGATAAAAAGAAACTTCTTCCACCGATTAAAAAGGAAGAAAAAAATTTGCATATGAAGGCCGGTCAACATTTTTGAAGTAATTAAATGGAAAAGAAAATTTTAAAATTTTTTAAAAAAGAATTAGAAGGTACACGTGTCAGTTATATGCGAAGCCAAGTGGCGCTATATCCAAGTATCATGTGGCATCTCGTTACTCTTATAATAGAATAGATAGATATTTTCTCCGAACAACGTCCAAATTATTAGATGCTTTTTTTTCTAAATGTTAATGTAATTTTGTTGTTATTTATCATTTTAACTTCTTCTAATGTGACGTTGATAATGTTTAGATTTTTATGATTTTCCATCTATTAATGATATTGATTTATATTTTATATTTATGATTTTTTTACTATTATTTTTTATGAAAAATGTATGATTTTAAATTCGGAAAACCTATAAACTTGCTTTCTAAATTATGCAATTTTCCCTTAAAAGTACACCGATAATTTGAATGGGTTTAATGATTAAAATGCAAGAATGTGATATTGCTGATATTTTTTGTCTACAAATAGGGGACGAGATAAGGAACATGCCATAAAATTTATGGCCCCCTGTGCAAGTCTTCGCATCAAAACAGAAAGAAGAGGCCCCCTAGGCAAAAGGGTGTGCATAGATCTATGCCTAAGTGAGCACGGCTATGCACAAGTCTGTCGAAAATATCCGACTTTTATGTCTGTCGATGTGGTGACGGCTTCTAAACCCAGCCTTGTTTTTAAAAGGCACGAGGCGCCTCCGATGCAAAAAGCGAGGCACACGCATCACGTACGCGAGACAACTTAAAGTAAAACACTTCTAGATCATTTTAATATCATATTTCATACAAACAAACACATTAAAACTATATCTAACAACTAAAAATCCAAAAAAAACTAACGTATATTGTGTCAAAGTAGTCTCCTAGTTGCAAATCCATCCACTAAAATCAATAATTGTGTCAAAGTAGTCGAGATGTACAGGGAGCAGCCTAGGCCTTGCCTCTGTTTCCATGTGTTGCCACACAATCCGATCGCCTCCATGCGCCTTCTATAATCGCGTCACCTCAAAGCCAGGAAGCGACAGCACTATCGCCTGGCTGCACCCATCGCCTGATGCACATTTTTTCAAACCAAGAACCCAGTCCTAGCCCATGTATGATTCCTAAACTACAAAAGACGTACCCTTTGGGAGGCTCTAAAACCATCATTCATCACACAAAAACCTTAAAGAGTCTCCAAAAATAAAACCTTTCAGTATTGATTCTTTAGTTGATTCTTCAACAATTCAATGGTTCTTTCGCGTTCTCACCACTCCAGAAATCAACATTCATTCTCCAAGCATTCCAGAAGTTAATCCATGAAGATGATGAAGATATATATCGTGACTGAAGCTATGGAAGGCTAAATTATTCAAATCATGCTCGGGGACGACTTTAGACTAAGTTTTCGTTGTTTATATGTTTGATTCTTGTTTGAACATTTGATTGTTGTTCTAACAGTTGTTGACAGAACACTTTGATCTTTTGAATTTTCATCTTTGCTTTTAATTTTATGATTATCATAAGACAATTCATTACCAAGCTACTTTTCGTGTCGAGACCAATAGTTTAGGGTTTAAGATGAATGGTGAGTCAAACATGTGTTCTGCCCAAGGTAGTATTAATTGCTTCTAGCATTTGTTATGTCTATGCAACGTGTTCTTAAATCAAGCTAAAATTCAATTGAAATGTAACAGCCTTAACTTCCTTACAAATACTTAAAATAAACTCCATTCTTTTGGTGCAAAATTAGCAATAAGCAAAGTTGAAAAGCCAAGACAAGAACAAAGGAGAATGAAGGCTAGCCAATGAACAATACAAACAAACACACAAGTAGCTTACTAGGCTCCCTTCCCACATGCCACATACACCACTAGAGTAGAATGACATGGAAGCCCTATTAGCATGACATGGCAATGCTATTAAGCATGACATGGCAAGCCTAAAGTTATGTGTTGTCTTACCCTCCAAGAAAGTGGCAAGTCTACAAATCCTACTAAGCAAAGCTAAGGGAATAAGTGAGCAACTTGTCACTGAGACAACTAGGTGAACAAGCATCCCAAAGCAACACCTAAACACTATAAAAAAAATAGTGGCTTAGGGGCACTCTTCCTATTCATCCCAAAACATTATTTAGAAAGCTTAGAAGAAAATTGAAGTTTCAAGACAAAACAAAGTGAGTATATATGTGCTTTAAATGAATGCATATGTGCTATATAAATGTTTTATGCATGTTTATCTCATGACCATGTCAATTCTATGGTTTAAAACACAAAACTCTCATGCACCCCTATGTAAAGAGATTTACACATGTTAAGAATGTCATTTATATATCCGGAATATACAATTGAGGGACGTCTTGCAAACGAACCCTATTGGGCAGCCCTTATGTAGACCCAATGTTAAGAAACCTATGACAAGTTGATATGCTTAACATGTAAATCATGAATTTTGTAAAATACATTTTGTGCATAAAAGCTTACTTTAAGTATACAAATTATCTTTACTACTTATAATGCATTTAGTTTAACAACAATAGTTACTGCATAAGGTACAATCATCTAATGCATAGTCTTGAATTTTAAGACTTACAAGTCTAACATGCATTGGGTACAAGCAGTAATGCAACAATAAATTATGAGACAGGCAGACAGTAACGTGGCCTTCTGTTTCCAAGACACCGCTTCTCTTCCCCAGGCGACTGCTCCTTTCCTTATGTTGTTAAACTCTTAGCCTTCTATGTGGATTTATGCTCTCTTCGTAATACCATCCGTCTCTATGTCAATTTATGATGTCTGCCTTCGATTCACACCAGTTGCTTTTCGTCTCCACCGATCGCTACTCAAGCAGGTTTGCTTTCTGTACATAATTCTTTCCTTTGAGCGACTCCTCCTTCCCCAGTAACTGGATTTCTATTTCATTATCTGAAACCCTCTTGATTTGAAATTTGGGGTTTCATCAGAAGTCGACTGTTGCAGTTGAGTTAGGGAAAGGGGCAATATGCGGTTGGGTCAGGGAAAGGGGCAATTCCAACTGCTGCAGCGGTGAATTGGTTAGGGAAAGGGGCAGTTCCAAATTTGTGTTTTTTGGTAAGCATATTCAAGTTTCTGGACAGGGTTGGCTTTTTCTGAATATAATGCTATTTGTTCTTGCTTTTTTGCATGCATTTATGCATTTAATTCTTTAGATATTACCTTTTCAAGGTATCCCATTGCCTAATCATAACAAAAAAAGTTGGCATATGATCCAAGATCTCCTAATTGCATGTTTGAACTTCTGTTTTTTTCTGTTGCTTTCACATTGGTTAGCCTTTAGTTTCTTGATCAACTCAAATGAGAGTTGCATCGTGAACCTTAGAATACGTTTCATAAAGATCATCTTAAATAGCTTTTGCATAAGAAGAAACATGCACGTGCCACTGATTTCTGGAGTCAGAGAGTTTTATAACCATGGCATGGTCACGAGTGAATTTCGGTTTTCATTAAAAGTCTTCTTATGATAGTCAGTGGAGAAGATCGTCTTTGTAACTCCAACAACTCAAACAATTGATATTGCAAATGCATGGATCATGGTAACTTTACTTCTTAATATGTATGATGAATTGCTGAAAATCTCACTTAAGTCTTACACATGTTTTTGGACTGTAGAAAAAATCAGTTACACTTGTATCACCATCAACGAGTGGATACATCAGTGAAATGCTCAGGAAGTAAGTTGGTACTCTTTTGAATTGTTTAGTGTTACAAAATTGAAATGGAAACCATGCATGTTCTTATTATGTGTTTAATTGCATCTATTAGCAATTTGAAGATTAAATTCCAAGATTTGAACTAAAACTTTGAGACTTAAATAAGTTGTTGCCCTTGGACTTTTATTTCTGTTTTGGAGCCGTAAATGAGGCCAAGAGGGCCAAATGGCCTTCGGCCTTGGCATCTTAACATTTATTTATGTTTGTGTGATCGATTGACTGTTTAAATCGCCCATGAACCAACTATTTTGCTGCTGAAAATGGTTAAAATTAGAAAGATTAATGTGCAGTACTGTTTGTGTCTGTGTTTGCGATGAGTGTAAGCATGTAAATGTTGACTCTGAGACTTGTATGTGTCTCAGATTAGTTGAAAAGTGCAGCAACCCCTCTCTTTGATGAGTTTATAAAATCAAATTTAGTGTTAATTGTCCAGCAGCAGCAGCAATTTAAAACAGAAACAATTAAGTGTTTGTGTGGGTATGTCAACTCTGAGATTTAAAAAGTCTCAGAGTGTTAACGCCTCATTAATTAATTTTGAGATATTAATTGTTGCTTTATGACACATGTATCAGCATAATTTGGGGAAAATGATGTGATGATTGTAAAAATGGCTCTGCTACGAGTAGGTTGTCTAATCTGCAGGCAAAGTTAAAGGATATGAAGGAGACCCAACAGAGGTCATTTGAGCGATTAAAGCAACTTTACAAAAATGAAAATGCCAGTAAGTTTTTCATTTATTATGGTACGTTTTGTTCTATCATGCTTTATGCCTCAAAGATAGCGGGGTACTATATGAAGATCCTTATGTTTAGGTAATTTATGTTTGAGGGCTGACTTCCTCAGTCAAGTAATTATTTGTTATACTTCAAACAGATTAAGGTAAAACATATTGCATCTGATTGTTATCATCCCAGATTGGCATAAAAGCGGAATGGCCAAATCATCAGGGTCGCCTTGTTCTGTTCTTGGGAAACAAGAATACGGCTCCACTTGATTCGGTACATGTGATGACCTTAGCTCCATCCCATTTGAAGTTGGAACTCTCCTCAGTACCAGAAATTATGCCTCTCTGAGCACAGGTTAGACAGTACCAGTTCAGTTGGTTGGGCATCCCCTCTGCCCCCAAAAAAAATAATAAACAAAAAAAAAATAAATATTATTGTTTTCTTTGTAATTGTTTTGGTTCCATGCCCACTTGAAGTTACAAATCTCCATATTGACCATGCAGGTAGGGATGTTGTAGTTTCTTGACTTCTCTTACAAGTTTGGAAACCATTTCGTATGTAGTTATTCTTTTCTTTGGGTGTGCTTCGTCTGTGAGGTTTTGTAGTAACAGTTTTGCCTTTTTAAAAATTTTATTCTACAGGTTAGTAATAGACTTCAGTTTTTTGCAGGGTCAAACATATTTTTTCAGCCTATTCAAATATCCGCCATGGAAATCACTACCTGGACCTCCTTTGAAACTTCAAAAAGTGGTTTGTGCATTTTATCTTATATGCTGCCTACAAAAGATATGCATCAGATAGTATAAAACTTTCATGTTAAATTTTTTAGGCTACCTTGTAACAAGCATGAACTTGTTTAGTACAAACACACGAATTACTGTGTTGTTGTAAATGAAGATGTTATGTGCCAGAGTAAGTAGAGTGCAAAAACAAAAGGAGGGGTGTGGATCCTGTTACCTAATCAGAAGGTGTATAATTATATGGACATATAGCCTATTTTTTTATTGTCTTATTACTTAGTGATTTGGAAGATGTAGTAGATAGGGTACTTAGCTAAGTGTTAAATTTGATCAAGCTTGTTTTTTTTATTGATTATCATGTGCGTTATAAGTTACTTTTTAGTTTGTTGTTGCTTTTTTTGTTTGTCATAATCTTTCTTAATCTTTGAGTATCTTGAAAATTGGTACTTGCTGCTTTGATGGTACGTGATTGGGTGGAACTTTTAGATCTTGTTATTTTGATAAAAAAAAATGCAGTATGACCAACGTAAAAAGTAAAGCAGGATGAGTCTCTTGCTAAACTTTAGATATTATGTTTTATATAAATTTGTAGGACCAAGGGAATGTTGCCAAGTGAAGGATAAAAGAATGCAAGTATTGCTTAACATGATGTCGGTTAACGTGCAGGCTGCACATGAATCCTTTTTGTGTCATAGAGGTTTTGTGTGAAGTTTACAAGCGTAGAGGAAGTTAAATGGTAAAGCGGTGTTTTTTTTTCTTTTTTATGGTTTGGATATAGAATTATTTTAGGGTTTGGGTTTTCTTATATGTTATAACTTGGACACGCCTTGCTTTGCACTTTCACTTGACCTATTAAATTGAATATTATCTGATATCTTTGCATCACTTTATATTGTTTGGAACTGAGCCCCATATACGTTTTGTAATGGCTTCTTGAATAGAAACTCATTGCAATTTTTAAGTGTGAAGGAAATTGTTTTCCAGATATGGAGTGGAACACAAAGTGGGACTCGGAATATGTTAATATTTTTGGTTCAAAAGGCGCAAGTCCCAACAAGCTACAATCCACCGAGTGTGGAATCACAGCGGGAGAAGACATCAATAAGTTAATATATTTTGAATTATGATTAAAGTGCAACTATGCCTTCTGGTCTAAAGAAAAGGAGAGCTGCAAGGAGGAAGCAGAATGATACCAATTCTTCAACTTTTTCCAAACCTGCTGGTGAAAATTAATTATCTTTATTTTAATCTTTTTACAATTGGAATCGATGGTCCTATTTCTCTAAGTTATTTTGATCTGCAGTGCTTTGAGCCCAACTATGTTCATATGATGATTTATATTTTAGGGGCTTCTGGTACTTGCTGTTGGTCCTGCTCTCTTCCTATATGTTCCTGCATGATTTTCAAATTTCTTGTGGTTGCTATTATAATGATTGAAGTTTGGTTCTTGAATTATATGGTTTATTCTCTTGCTTTTGAAGATGTCTGGAATTGGATCAGGTTTAACTTTTAGTTTACTATGAATACAAGGATTGATAATAATAGGGTCAAAATGGCTAGGCCCTTGTGCTGTTCCTGTTTGTTTCAAAGGCTGCTTCTCCTTTTGGTTCTCTTGTAGTACTTTTGGTTCAACGACTGTCTTTTGTATGGCCAGATGAGTTTTAATGCTTTTGGTACTGCTGGGGCTTGGTTTGTGAGTGTTGTTATTTTGATAGAACCTTGGTCATGGGATAGTATGATTATATATATTGGTTTTGATGATGTCTAGAATTGGATCTGGTTTAGTTTGATTATTGTTCTGAATGTAAGACTT
This sequence comes from Centrapalus pauciflorus, assembly GCA_020465985.1. Classification (NCBI taxonomy): domain Eukaryota; kingdom Viridiplantae; phylum Streptophyta; class Magnoliopsida; order Asterales; family Asteraceae; genus Centrapalus; species Centrapalus pauciflorus. The sequence goes on from JAANYP010005051.1 coordinate 372,904, forward strand.
GACCTCAACAATATTGTTCTGGACTGGTATTTTCGTTGTTTTGAATGGCACATGCTGGACCGGTGGATTCTGGTAGACAAAGGCATAAGTGGTTCTGCTTGTTTTTAATAGTTTACAAGTCTAGTTCTGTTGGCAACTTTTCGTTCTGTCCCCGCTTAATTCGAGGGCTTCTGTCTTTTTTGAGTCTCTAGTTGCTGTCCTTTATTGTTGGTGGTGTAGTAGTTGTGCTTTGTGGCAAAAGTTGGACTTATTTACTCATTTGGCTGTGATTTTATGGATCTCAACAGGTGCTAAAGTTTGTCTTGGTTTCCTGCTGGTGCTTGGTCTTGTTTGGATTTTGACATGGTTTAACTTCTTAATTTGCTGCAGTGCTTATTATTCAGGTTGTGTGAATGAGAACGATTGGGGTTTCTCTAATGATCTATATTGTGATGCTGCTTATAAATGGTTCAGATTTACCCTTTGGGTTTGCTGGTTATTGGAAAGGCTCAACCCTTTGTGCTATTTAACTTCTTCATTGGATCGGTTATGGATTTTTTCAGTTCCTGCTCAGGTACCTCTAGACATGGATTATTCTTCTGTGGGCTCTTTACACAAGTGTGGCAAGCTTATAAGCCTTGCTGTTACCCATCTCTTGATGCATTTGATTGAGGTCTATGGCTGCACTATTATTCTTCATCAAGGTTGCTAGCTTTCTATTGTTAGTTTGATGGTGATGAAATGGTCCTCTTTTGTTGCTGTCCAAGCCGTTTTTTTCAAGGATCATCCCTTCTTTTTGCTTTGGCATTGCTGGTCTCTTTTTCAAGATTTTAGTCTGCATTTTAATTGATGTTGTTGGCTTTACTTTGTCGAAGCTACATAAGGTTCAACTGTTAAAAGGATCTAAACCTCTGATTCCAAGTTAACTGTGGATATGCTTTGTGGATGTGCTTTGGGCTTCTAATATGTCTTGGGCTTCTATCCTGTTATGGACTTGGACCTCTAACCTAAAGTGGGAGTGGGCTACTGCTGATTCCAAGTTAAGCTGATTCCAAGTTAAGTGTGGAGGCCTAGAATCTTTTCTGCTTGCCTGCCCTATTTCCAGCATCCAGCGCAGAGTGATTTCCACAACTCAGTTTTTCAGATTTGAAGTTCGTCTCTTCGTTTCCCTCGTTGCACTCGCATCGGTTTCCTCTTCTGTTGAAGTCGGTGTAAGTTGTTAATCGGTTTAGTTTTCTTGATTAGTCGATTGGTTCTCTCTATTTAAAGAGAACCCCTTGCATAGTTTGCAGACACAGATAGTTCGTATTGTTCAGAGTCATTCTTCTTCTTGTTCTGGAAGTTCCTGTACGTATAAATCAGGGGTGATTGAATTTGTTTGGTTGAGAGTGAGACTTCATCTGTTGATGAAGTCTCAAGAGAGTTTTGTAGCGAGTTTTAAGTTGTAAGTAATAGGGTGGCGTTTAAGCCGGTTGTTTTAGGTTTTATTTCAATGAAGTTATCTTATAGTTTTATTGGTTGTGTTCTTTGCTGTATCGGTTCATATTTTCTTCATGGTATCACAGCTCAGGTTTTGAGCGATTAGGGTGTTTCGATTTAGGGTTTCTGCGTTGATGAAAAGAGTTGTTCCTTTCTCCCTGGTCTCGTTGGTGTCGGTTATTCTCAAAACCCTAAAAGCTTTTTGTTGTTGTCTTCCGCTGTTTTTTTTTCTTGTTTCGCTCTCACTCGGTGCCCTTCACACATCGTCTTGGCGGAGTGCCTAGACTTCTTTGGCAGTGAGACGAATATTAGAAAGGCACCCGGTCGATAAGGTCTTGAATCGGTGCAAAATCCAGTGTTGTCTGTGGTTGTGTTTGGAGATACGGAGAAGTGATGAGACGGAGTACTGGCAGGGAAGATAGAAGATTAGAGATGTTTGTCAAAATCATCATACGCGCTGCTGCCGCGCTGATTATTGGATGAACGAGAATCGGTCTAGTTCTGCATTTTCTTTAAAAAAAAATAATAATAATTGTGTATCTAAAGCAAAAGCAGCGTCTCTACAGTGAAATAATCGGTGGATTATTGTCTGTAAGTTGGTTCTAACCCTCTTGTGTTGTAGCAAGTTCCTAGCCGTGGGAGTCTACGGGAATCAACTGCCCCTACGTGCTCATACTTGGCCATTGGACAAGAATCCTTTATATATATATTTTTTTGTTTCCTTTTCTTTGTCTTGCTGGTTGGCATTTAATTCTGGACTTCACCGGGCATTTGAATGCCTTGGAATCCTGTCCATTATGGATTGAATCCTTGGTATGGTGTGGGTGTATTGTTTTTATTGCTGTGATTTGGTTCTGTTTGAATACGTGTTTTTTGGTTTTTCCATTTTCAAAATGACCTCCTGTTTGTCTTTTCTTTAATATGGAAGAACAAGTGGATGCACCACACACCAGGAGAGGGCCAATGAGGAAAAAGAGACTAGCAAAAGAGACTAGCATATTTTGAAATAACCAAGGTTGCGTTTAGTTAACGAAAACTAGTCATTGTTCAATTTCAGTTTTCAAGTTATAATTTTTAGTAAAAAACAAGGGTTTCTATGAAAAGTGAAAACTTGTTTAGATGATGAAGTTTTAGTTTTAAGAAAAATAAGATGAGTGATTATAAAATAAAAAAATAGGATAGGTAATGGAAAAGTAAGAGAGAGAAAGAGAGTATTATAAAAAAATAGGGTAGGTAGTAGAAAAGTAAGAGAGAGAATATGAAAAGTGGTATTTTAAAAAGTGAAATGTAAATTTATGAAATTGTTGTTAAGTAAACAAGTTTTCATTTTTGTTGAAAAGTGAAATGGAAAATTTGAAAATTTTCGGTAACTAAACGCACCCCAAGACTTTGTAGTTTTCGGTTCTTAATTTTTAGCTTTAAACTCACAAAGCAAGGGCAGCTAGAATCACTAGCATGCAAAAATAAGGGATCATTTAATTCAATCGTATCTAGGAAATTTAGTTTTCATTTGAGTATAAACCTGATGAAACAAATTCAAGTATGACATGTTTCACACAGAAAGATTCAAATTCTTGTTAATTTGGTGCTTTGATGGGGATTGGATGTGCAAGTCATTGGATGCTTATTTCTAATAAAAATAAATAAATAAATAAATAATAATAATAAAATAAATTATTTAATTAAAATTAAAAAAAAAACAAAATAATAATAATAATAATAATAATAATAATAATAATAATAATAATAATAATAATAATAAAAACAAAATTCTATTCGTATGTTTTTGTTAGTATCTTGGTAGAGTCAATTGGTTTGGTTGGCTATCTCAAGGTATTGTGTTGTTGTGTGTCCTGGTAAGGATATGACTTGTAGTGTGTTACGTGAACTTTTTAATGGTTAAAACTTTCATACTCTGGATTTGAAGTCAATACTGACTCTGGAGAATGGTAGACAGTATGATGAATTGTTTTTTTTTTTTTTTTGGAACCTGTGTTCATGTTAAAAATTGCTAAAACGGCTCTTGTGTGCATTTTAGTGTTCATTCTTGTGATTTGTGTCATATTAGGCTTGGTCACCCTGCTGATCCTATTTTGTTGGTTAAAATATACATTGAGTCTCACAGATAATAGGTTAGAGGAGCATTTTTTTGTGAAACTTATCATCTAGAAGAAGTCTTTGTAAACGTTAATGGCTCTTATGTCCTATTGGGAACGCAGGTTATTAAAGTAGTCGTGTTTAGAAGTGATTATGGTACAGAATTTTTTAATTAATATAAATGATTAATTTTCTGACCAAAGGTTGAAAAGCGTGTGCTAGTTGGTTTAAAAGTATTACTGTCTTGAAAAAGGCTGTTTTAAAGATATAAAATCTTATGAATTTTTTTTTTTATTCTTCTGGTTGGTTTGTTTTCCCTCTTCTAAAAGGAAGTTAGGGAATTTCTGTAAATGTGTTGTTATATGTTCTTGGTTGTATAACCTGTGGTTTTTTGAAATATCAAAATTTATTTGTGTTAAAATAAGTTAGTTAAGTGTGGTTAATTGTTGTTATGTTCAATAATTAATAACTGTGGTTCAAGGTAATTGGTTGTTAAAATAAAATTTTGTTGATGGCTTGTTTCAACCAAATAATAGTAATCAAAAGGTTTTTCAGATAGTTTTGTTAAAGAATCAACCAGAAAATCTGTTTTTGAAAATGTTGGTGTTTACGTTGGTGTTTTTGCAATTACTGGGAATAATGGTAGTGAAACTGAAAATTTTAAACAAATTCTGAATTCCAAGTTTCAAGTCATTGGTTTGGAACTGAAGTGTTTAGTGATCAAGGTGGCATTACTCTAATTCAAAGAAATTTTGTTTTGAATCCCTTGTCTGTTTATGGGTTGCTTAAAACTGTTCTAAATTCTATTGGTCCCGGTGTGTTTATGTGCTCAAAAGGGTGAAGTTGTTAATCATGTGTTAGTGATACTGTTTGCATGAGCCTGTTCAATCCCATTTAAATGTGTTGTAAGAGTTCTTGATGTGTTGAGAAAGTCTGTTATTAAGTTTTTCTTGAGAAAGTTAAAGCGGTAGTAGAATACACGTTTGTTGCTTATGACCGTGGTTGAGATAGTTTAGACAGCTAGATTTTGAGGGATATGGACAATAATATTGATTTCAAATTGCAGTTCATCTTGTGTCTGTAGTTGGTTTTTTGTTGTTAAAGAGACCTTTTATGGAAGTTGTCTTTTTGATGTAAAAATGGTTGTTTCTGCTGGTAGTATAGCATAAAAATGTTGTTGTTAAGTTTGTTTCGTTGTTATCTTGAAAAGTGATGGTTAAAGTTGAGTTGGTAATCTGTTAATGGGTGTAAGCCACCCTAGTCAAGTTGGTTGAAAGATATTCGTTAAAATAAGTTGGTAATGTGATTAGTGGTTGGAAGTTAATCTAGGCACTTTCCTTGTTAAGAAATTGTTAAGAAAATGTTGTTGTTTGTTTGTAGTTCCGGCCCTAGTTTGTTTTAAAATTGTTAAAGTTTGTAAGTGTGCAAGTTAATTCTTGTGTTTATTATGTTGGGCTCATGTTGTTTTTGTCTGCTGTTCCTTGTTGGTTAGTTAAAGGCTGATGTTTTTGGCTCATTCTTCACTTCTTCATGTGCTAACCATTTTGGTAGGTGCAGGTTAGGCCAAGGGTGCTGTGTTTGAAAATCTATGACCTTCTTAATGAGTTTTTTAATATCTTGGGAGTGCAAGAAGCACCTCAGCATGTGTTACCTATATAGGGAAATATTTCGCATGCGTTATTCAGCATGTTAGTTTTTTTTTAAGCTTCTGAATTTCTTCTTGTTGGTTCCTCGTGGTAACAGGTTGCGTGGTAACTTAGTCTGTTGAATCAGTTTTCACAATTAACTTGTAGGGGGTGTTAAAAGGATCTAAACCTCTGATTCCAAGTTAATTGTGGATATGCTTTGTGGATGTGCTTTGGGCTTCTATCCTGTTATGGACTTGGACCTCTAACCTAAAGTGGGAGTGGGCTACTGCTGATTCCAAGTTAAGTGTGGAGGCCTAGAATCTTTTCTGCTTGCCTGCCCTATTTCCAGCATCCAGCGCAGAGTGATTTCCACAACTCAGTTTTTCAGATTTGAAGTTCGTCTCTTCGTTTCCCTCGTTGCACTCGCATCGGTTTCCTCTTCTGTTGAAGTCGGTGTAAGTTGTTAATCGGTTTAGTTTTCTTGATTAATCGGTTGGTTCTCTCTATTTAAAGAGAACCCCTTGCATAGTTTGCAGACACGGATAGTTCGTATTGTTCAGAGTCATTCTTCTTCTTGTTCTGGAAGTTCCTGTACGTATAAAGCAGGGGTGATTGAATTTGTTTGGTTGAGAGTGAGACTTCATCTGTTGATGAAGTCTCAGAGAGTTTTGTAGCGAGGTTTAAGTTGTAAGTAATAGGGTGGCGTTTAAGCCGGTTGTTTTAGGTTTTATTTCAATGAAGTTATCTTATAGTTTTATTGGTTGTGTTCTCTGCTGTATCGGTTCATATTTTCTTCATCAACATGGATCGGTTTCTTTTGTTGGCGACGTTGTTGAAGACTTGGATTTGTTTGATGTATTGGTTTTGGTTACTTTTAGTTAGGGATTTTTTGTTTTGTATCGTGGCTTGAGTATGTTCAAGTTATATAGTTCTTTTAACGATGTTCTAGGTTTATGTTTTCCTTGGCATAGCACTAAAACTTGTTTACTAATTCAAAGCTGTATTGTATATATATATATATTTTTTTTGTAAAATTTACTTTTTACCCAAAAACATTAATAAGAAAATAACTTTTACTTTTTTTCTAATTTATTTCAAGGGTTTTGTGCATAAAGTAGAGATTGAATCTGTAAATCTAAACTTTACAGTGTACTTATCAATCTTAAATTTTAAACAAACATTCATTTTTTTAATTTCCTATGAACGATTTTGTAAAACTTAAATCGATATTGTTTATGAGATTTTGAATAAATTCACAAATTCGAACATACTGGACACACATTTTTGTTATTACTCAAGACTTCGTTGGTTCTTGAAAGCCTGTGAGGAGTCCGTCGGTTCTTGATCAAGTAAATCGTTAAATTTTCATTATACGTCCGGATCTCCCATTCAACATAATCAACAGATTTAGAATTCAATCTAAGATCAATCATGAATTACCGACATTACATCTATGAAAAGCGGGTTAGAAGTTTACTCACTTTTATGTATGATTTGACGTGTATTCATTAAAGAAAACAAGAAAAACTTGGTCTTACATGCCAATGTTTGTTTTCATGTGAAGATGAATAGTTCGAGTATCAATTAGAAGAGTTAAATTTTAAAATTAGATTCTTTGTTTATATGAATTTGACATTCTTTTGTTCTCGTACATGAATTAAATTCCAGCACATACATAAATTACATTCCATCTTACATTATTAACCAATACTAAAAACAATTTTAAACCCCACTACCAAACACATTAATAATCAAAACTTAAATTCAAATTTTTTATCCCATTCTATGAAACAAAATGTCAGCTAAATGTAAAGTATTTGTCGCCGCCGCTTTGCACGGGTACACTACTAGTATGATCATGAAACCATATTTACTCGCTAACCCTAAGGCTTATGTATTCATGTATGTATCTCAGAAAACAAGGACTAAAGAAGTGATGAAGCATCATTATAAATTATAGAATTTTCCCATGTCTTTCTCCCTGAATTGTAATCTTGGACTATTGTAGCAAACAAATGAAGAAGAAACTTTTATTTAGTTTGAAAAGTGGTTGTTACATGAAAACTAGTTGATTGTCTATAGTCTAAACTCTAAACAGAGCATGATCACTTTTCCACCATACTGGAATTCGTTTCTGGGGTTTGCCATCAAAGTTTATTTCCAAGTTTTAGTTAGTTCAAATCAGTAAATTTTAGTTTATAATTAATCTCTTCTTAATTCAATTCCAAGTTGCTTGCTTTTTAATTAAATTAGGATGTATCTGTTTAGTTTGTGTGTCGTGATTGTGAGAATCAAAATCGATAACCATTTGTTCCATGTGGAAACGATTCCACTTACCCTAGCTACTTGTTAAGGTATTTGGCTTATTTTTGACGTTTTGACGATGAGCGATCAGTACTTCATACAAATAAAAAGTAAAAACAGTTGACTATAATCCTTTCATAGGAGCAGCTTATTCAGCAACTACAGAGGTCAAGAAGCTTATTTACATTTTTCCATACATTAGCACTCAATGTCAAGAATAAGCAATGATAAAGAAAATAACCTGAATGAGAAGAGCATTGCAAGCACTGTCAATTAACCGTCCTCGACCAAGTAAACATAGTAAATGTGCCCTACTCACAAGCTCAGCCACTTCCTGTGGCAAAACAAAAAATGTGGTACAGTTGGAGAGCTATTTATATGCGAAAGGATATTGTTGTATCTATAATATTCTACAATGAACCTTTTCCTCGCAGAAGCTCGACACATAGTCTTGTGCTTATATCCTTGTTTTTGTGATCTGGACGATCACTTTCAGAATTCAAATTCGGATTTGATCCATCTTCCCAATTTGAATCAGCATTTACATCGTCCAGCTCAGATTTCCACTATCAGTGTTCAGAGGTGATGCATTCGTCAATATTTCTATTAGAACCCTCAACCTCCACGATATTTTGGGCATTGCCGTTGACTTCCAACTTTTTTTCCTTTTCCTTTGATGAATATGAACCATCCAACTGAAAGATAACCCAATGTGAAATATCATTCCTAAAGGCTATAATAGTAAGTAACCAAAGAGTTGTGGTTTGTTATGAAGATTTAGTATTAACTGATCGGAATGGCACTGATGTTGAAATAAATTTGGTTGAAAGAGACAATATACAAGCAATCAAGCACAACATTACAAATATTAGAAACAATATACAAACACAATATTACAAAACTAGTTTTTACCTGAAAATTCGATGTAGTCATGGCCACCCTGTCGAACTCCTACCCTGTGAAAGAAAATAATATCAAAAAATTAACCATCAAGAATAAGGTAGAAAACAACAAATTGGAGCAACGATTGCCCAAAACAGGTCATAACTCATAAGAAATAGAAATCAACAAAAATAAAAATAAAAAACCTAACGATTGCCAACAACATACTAGGGAAAGTGGGAAACCATACACATATATCAGAAATCGGTGGTGTGAGGGTCTGAAGGGGAGTCGAACAGAAGCCAACAGCAGATACAAATACATCACAAGTCGAAATCCAACAAATTCTAGAAGAAATTGATTAGGTGACCCACACTATGGTATTCGATTATCGGCAACGGTGGGAGAGATTTGGGCACTCATGCAAGTGTACAGTCACGGCGGTTGGCAGAGAGATTTGAGGGGAGATAATTGTGTTTTCTCTTGTTCGGGAGAAATGCTCTTATTTTTGGGCGGAGAATTGAATTCTTGGGAATTGTTTGAAGGCTAAATATGGAGAATTGCATTTCTCTCCATTTGGTAGAGAAATGGTGAGAATTGACTATACCCCGCGCTTTGCGGCGGGTAATTGAATCTTTAACAAATAAATTAATTAAGTTGAAATATAAATAACAAATTTAAAATATAATTATCAATCAAAATTAATAACGTCTTTAGTCACATATCATTTTAATGTTATTATTATTTAAAAGGGTCAATTTCTATTTTTTAGATTTTTTTAAACAAATTCTAAATATACTACATACATTTTGCTAAAACTTATAATGAAAATAATACAAGAAAAGATATCGAGCAAATTACATGCATACATACATTCACTTATTTTCAATTTATGATTCAATTTTATAAATTCAAAAACTAATTGAATTAACTTAAAACATAGTGAATTGTTGATTCACTTAATCCGAAATTTATGATTTATTATATATACAATAAAAAATGGGGAATCAATATGTAAAAGTGGATCATTGTGTTTTTCACATTTCTCGAGATATATTTAACTTCTCATTTTATTCTAGGTTTATAAATATAAACAATTTAACAATAAAGATGATGATTAAAACAACAATTACAATAAAAAAAATTTTAAAAATAATATATCAAACAGATTAAGAATGGTAACTAATATTAGATAATATATAAAAAGTATAAGTTTAAAAGTAAGATTAGAGATATACGTGATTTTCTGATAAAAAAAGTTTGATGATATACAATATGTTTTATGATAATATGATTATATATTTCTTTATATAGAAAAAAATTGATAATTCATATTTAAAAGGAAATAATTGCACTATACTTTACATGTAGTGAAAATTATGTGTAATATTATTTGTTTTATAAAAATATATAAAAAGAGAAAAAAATCAAAACATAAAAAATAAGAAAAAAATTTCAAAGCAATAATATTTAATATTAAGTAAATTTAAAATCGGATTAAATAAAATAATTATGTTTAAAAATGACTTTGAATGTGAGTTTGTATCAAATGTAAAACTCTAATATTTAAATATTAGATTTAATTAGTATTAAATAAGATATAATATAGAATTATATTTATTTAATTGAAACAAATTAATAAATAAATTATATAGGAAAAACTTAAAATCTTAAAAATAAAAAAAGGATGAATAGTAATTTATCAATTTGATAAATGTTATTATTTTTATATATTTTCTTGTATAGAAAAAATGAAAACAAAAATAATTTCACTGTACTTTATTTTATAAGAATCTATAAAAATAGAAAGAAATCAAAACATAAAAAAATAAGAAAAAATTTCAACAATAGCTAATATTAAGTAAATTTAAAATTGGATTAAATAAAATAACAAAATTTGAAAATGACTTTGAATTAAAGTTTGTAGTAAATGTAAAACTATAATATTTAAATATTAGATTAAATTAGTATTAAATAAGATACAATTTTTTTTATTTAATTAAAACAAATTGATAAATAAACTATATAGGAAAAACATAAAATCTTAAAAACAAAAAACAAAAAAAAATCAAAAAGTAATAAGATGAATAGGTTATGAATAGTGAATTTACAACTTGGTAAATGTTATTATTTAAATGCCATGAGTTTTTCTTTTTTTTCTTTTTTCTTTTTAAATTTAAAATTTTCATAAAACACTTTTGTCTTAGTGCATCTTTTATTTAGCTCTTTTATTTTAATAAATTTTTGTTTAATCCTCTTTCAAATTTATTATTACAACATTCTTACACACTAAAAAAAATTTATGATTTTAATTATACTTATGTTTGGAGTTGTCTTTTGAAACTATTATGTTATGTTTAATTGTATGAAAAAGACTTTGTTATTCAAACGCACAATACAAAATTTTCTAATAAAATTGTTTTATAATTAAAATGTAACTATTTAATATTTAGATTTTTTTTAAATATGATCATGTATAATATTGAACATTACTATTATAACGTTGACAAACTCTAATCGATTTATTAGTGACATTGCCGTTATAAATTATTTGAATTGATCGTAAAACCAATAAATTAAAATGACGATTAAACCTGATTAATGTCAAATTTCCAAATTATGGTTATGAAATTAATTAAATAATTTTGGTTCGATCCGAATTAATAAGGCATTGTTTGTAATTTTAGCATTGCAAAATCTAGTAAACCAATGATAGTAAACCAATAACACTAAGATGAGGATGATTATGAAAAAATTTAAATCTAAAATTTAAAAAGAATAAGAAAAAACCTCATTGATGGATACCATTTGGTAATTATATATATATATATATATATATATATATATATATATATATATATATATATATATATATATATATATATATATGTTTAAGTGAGTATCACCTCTAATGCAGCGCACCAGAAGGTATCACTCTTAAAATTATTTTTTTTAAATTTTTTTTCATGAACATGTTCTAATTAACATTACACAGATGATATATGAATTTCACGCAAATCCGAACACTCTAAGTGCATAAAATCACGCATCACATACATTGCGTTCACATATATTCAAAATTATATAAGTGTGTGTTCACATCATGTTTTAGAAGCTAGGAGATGTGAATGTATGTGAAATTTACATATGATTTTCATAATATTAATTAAAACATGTTTATGAAAAAAAATTTAAGAAAAGTTTTTTTAAATGTGGTACCTTGTGGTGCGCTGTATAAGGGTGGTACTCTCTCGAACCATATTGTTATAATTATCGTTGTTCAATTTTAGCTAGTTAATATTTTATTATTACTAGAGAAATGAATAGATGAATTTTAATTTAGGGTTAAATTTGTACGTATCCTTATTAAAACACAAAATATATTATGTTTATCCACGTTAAGTTACAAATATCATATATGCCATCCAATCATTCATAACCTACCAAAATATCATATTTACCCAAATAGCAATTTTTATCAAAATTTTAAATATTTTAAATCATTTATAAGTATTTTTAATTCTGATTTTCATTAAAGGGTTAAGTTTTATATATTTAACGGACCATTTTTGATTTTTCCTCTCAATTAATGGTTTAAAACAAAAGAAAAAGAATAGTTTATAATTATGATTTTCATCATGCCACCGCTTCAGTTCCTTGTATCAGAGAGACCTCTGTTGTCTCCTCACTGTTTTTCTCCATCTTCGCCGCTTCAGTTCCCTTAATCGACCTACGCTTCTACCGTTTTCCTCCATCGACCGTTGCATCTGCCACTTCCCTCCATCAACGGTCGTTTCCACCACTTGCCTCCATCGATCACCGTTTCCGCTACTCCTTGTCACTGTTAGGAGAAGTAACGTGATAGCGTCTCCCCACTGTATCTGCACTGCCAACGCTTCTACCGTTTTGTCCGTCGACCGCTGCGTCTGCCACTTCCCTCCATCGACCGTCGTTTCCACTGCTTGCCTCCATCGATCACCATTTTCGCTGCATCCCTATTACCGGCAGGCAGGGCCGGTCCTAAGGTTTTTAATGCCCAGGGCGACCAACACAAAAAATGCCCCATATAAATAACTAAACAAAAACACACACCAATTTTGTAAGGGTTTGGAACCTAGTCAAGCTAAATGGCTCATTCTCACACAGAATTTTATTAAAAAAGATTTATAAAATATAACAATACTCAAGCATAGAATGATAAAACCTGATCAAAATAGCATGAGCGATAAGCCGTGAGCAAGAAAAACCAACAATCCATAGTATCAAACTAAAAGCAACAATCCACAATATCAAACAAATACATGATTAACAAAAACCAACAACTAAGATACTAGGCAATCCTATTTAGGAGTTAGGACCCTACCCACCCCTGTAAACAATTGTGCCCATTTCCTAGTTTCAAATACTTTCAATTACATTACATAGCAAGCTGAATCTTTCATACTCACAGGGTAAACAAGAAATGATTTGTCATTTTGAACAATCTCCAAGACTCCAACTCACCATTCATTTTTTTTAATTGATGAAATGCAACAATACATTTGATTTGACAGAAAACAGTCAAAGGAACACTACAAATTGTCAAAAGATTTAAAAAAAACACACTTCATTTGGCAACTGGAGTGCTGTTTTTGGCATTTTCAGAAACAAATTGTAAAGGATTCTAACTCAATAAACAAGTAAATAGCCTTAGGAAAAACCAGTCAATACTTTGTGCAAGTCTTCTACGTCAATTGTCATCGACTGTAACGGCCAACAAATTTATATGATCAAAAATTCAGAATCATCTAGAAGCAACGAAACCTAAACTTTAACTTACCAATACCAAACCAGAAGACATCGGCAAAATCGAGATCTCAATTATTTAGAAAAACTTTGAAATCATTAAATATATAATTATCAAACTCGAGAAACAATATTTCGATTCATACTAAAACAAAGGAAGCATCAAAGACGAAAGAGCATCATTTTACACATAAATTTGAGAAAATCATAGATTAACAAAATTATCTGTTGCTATCATAATCAACAATCACGTTAACAGTGACAGACCTCGAGTGCTGAACAATTGACCGTCCAATCAAATCGATCCAATCCTCCTTCTCCTTCTCAGAATCAGGGATGAAGTACATCATTTGGGATCAGGTTTGATAGCTCGAAAGCGAACTGCTTTTTGAAGGACATCTTCGGCTCCTTTGACAGAGAGGCAGGTGGCGATCGGTATGCAACCGCGAGGATAATGCTCGTCGATTTCCAAGAAGTCCACTTTTTTCAACGTTTGCGTCGCCTCGTCTGCTCCGCTGCTCGTCTGCAACTTCAATAAAGGATTAAAGGGTATATTGGGCGACGATTGGGAATTTGGGCGTGTGGGTACGAGCCTACCAGGTAACAAAACTGAAGCTACTGATGGATATTGCAGCCCAAATAATTGATGCCCCTAAATTTTTTATTAAATTTGCTGCCCTGGGCCTAGGCCCAGTTTGCCCATAGGTATGGGCCGGGCCTGCCGGCAGGAGAAGTAACGTGATCGTACCAACCACCTAAAACTCAAATTGAATGATCTGGCAAGTGTTTTTCCTATCTTCTTTCTTCTTATATTATCATAATCTGTTGTAATATCTATATCTATTTATTGCTTCTGGATGTCAAAAGGTAATGGTTTCTACATGCACATAAAAAATAAATCTAATTTGTCGAATGATGACTAGTGGCTTTTGGTTGCACAAACGAATGCCAAGTGTGTACTTTTAAGATTAAACATTGGTTATTCATTTAGTTTAGTTTTAATAGTTTTGGATATACTTTCTTTTGTAGAAAGTTGATCATGGAGGATTAGATTTAAAGGGGTGTAATAGTCATTTTACTACTTTTATTATTAAATCTGATATAAAATGTTAAAAATTTTGATAGGTTATGAAAGACATATATGATAATTGTAACTTAGTGTGGGTAAATATGATATTTTGCGTCTTAATTACAAGGGCATATATGAAATTACCCCTTTAATATATGAATTGATACAACTTGAGACTTCATAAATAGAGAATTTATATATATACAATTCAAGTCTCTTAATTAAGGGATATTTGTGCAAAAAACCTTAAAGTTGGACCGTTTTTGTGATTAAAACCCCTAATCATTTTTCATTGCACAAAAAACCTCAAACTAAACTAAAAGTTATCAAAATTAGTTTTTTTTAAATGACTTGCAACCTAAAGAATCAGTTGCAATCTACTGACCAACTCTTTGTCTCCGACGAACCTTCTTTCCAGCAACCTCAATTGACTGTGTTTTATGATTCAAATTCACATCTTTGGTTGATTTCTGTGTTCAAATGTGTGTTTTTTTCTTGGAATTTACTTTTACGGTGTATTTTGGTGGTCACTTATGACTTGTCGAGGGTGGCCTATGACTTTTAATCAATGTCAACCGGTAATATCCCATGTAGGGAATTCGTATCGTTTTTCTCATAAAAAACATAAACTTTTAATCAGATTAAACGCACAACGGAAACTTTTTAAAATTTACGAATTCCGTACACGGAATATCAATTAAAACATAAGAAAAGTAAATGAGAAAGCAATAAAACTTCGTACCTTTATATTTGATGACAAAAATACACAAATGAGATGCTTTCCGGTGATGATATATCGAGCGACGCCAAATACGCAATCAAACAACAGGGAAAAACATTGTTTCGGCCTAGAAAACACCAACATCGCACCAAAACTATTCCTATATATATATATATATATATATATATATATATATATATATATATATATATATATATATATATATATAAACACACAAAACATAGGAATAGTTCTGGTGCGGTGTTGGTGTTTTCTAGGCCGAAACAATATATATATGTATGTATGTATATATATATATATGTATATATATATATATATATATATATATATATATATATATATATATATATGTGTATATATATATATATATGTATATATACATATATATATATATATGTATATATATAGTCAGGTTCAAAAAAGTACCTTTCGAAATCAAGTGCACCCGAAGGTACTAACCTTAAAAAACTTTTTTTTAATTTTTTTTCTCATGACCATGTTTAAATTAATGTTATACACATGATATATAAATTTCACATACATTCACACTTTCTGTGTCCTTAAAAATTATGTGAATGTTCAATGCATATTTTGTGAATGATGTGATTGACCATTCACATGATTTTTTTTTAATCATTCACAAGATTTATGATGTTGCTCCTTTTGAAAAAAAGTCTTATAATGTTGTCTTATACATGTCTATTAAAAAAAGTATATGTGAATGATCATTCACGTTAGGGTACGCTGGAATCTCATAGGTACGCTAAATCTCTACAATATCTAATATTGCACTTATAGTCCTCGTATTTTGAAATATAATTAATCATCCATTAATTTAACCCCAATGATCATTTTGTGTCATTAACAAAATCCAATATTATTTATTCAATCATTCAATTGCATCTGTGTTGGAATCCTAAGTTGAGGAGTCCAAGGAGTCTTAATTTTGGCAAGTCAAGTTTCCTAATTTTAGTTGTTTCCTAATTTTAGTTTCCTAATCCTATTACAAGTCGGTATGTAGGGTTATATATATTCGTTGTTATCATCGAGTTATGATGTACAATCCCTTGTGAGTTTTGAGTGATTTTCTCATAATAATCAAAGAGTTATTTTGGTTAATTGTGTTCGTTCCTATACTTTGATTTCATTAATTGGTATCAGAGCCTCGATAACCGATAATGGGGGATAATCCGTCACCGCCAAAGGGGAAGGAGGTAGGATCAACCTCCGTCCAATGTCCGATGCTCACGTCCACGAATTACACGGTGTGGGCGATGCGCATGAAGGTGGTGTTACGCATTCACAAAGTATGGGAAATAATCGATCCCGGTACTACCAAGAATGCTGAGAAAGATGACTTGGCAATGGGTTTGCTATACCAATCGATTCCAGAAATCTTGATCATGCAGATTGGTGATCAAGATTCATCCAAGAAACTGTGGGATGCAATAAAAGCAAGACACGTTGGAGCTGCCCGCGTGAAAGAGGCTCGTTTGCAAACCTTAATGTCCGATTTTGATAGACTCAAGATGGCGGATAACGAGTCAATTGATGATTATGCAGGGAAGTTGTCTACGATTGTCTCGAAATCAGCAGCGCTAGGAGAACCTATCGAAGAACCTAAGCTTGTGAAGAAATTTCTCAAAACCCTCCCACGCAACAAGTTTATACATATAGTTGCTTCTCTTGAACAGGTTCTAGATCTCAACACCACTGGGTTTGAAGATGTTGTTGGTCGTTTGAAGGCCTATGAAGAACGAATCAGTGAAGATGATTCCACGGACAATGGTCAATCAAAGTTACTGTTCACGAAAGGGGAGACAAAAGATAACTCGAAGGGGCGTTGGAAAGGTGGAAAAGGCAATGGTAAAAGCAAGTCGAACGGCCAAGAAAAGTCACAAGCTAGTGATAAACGAGTTGGTCCGAATAAGGAGAAGAAAGATCGCTCGAAGGTAATATGTTATCGATGTGATAAACCGGGGCACTTCGCATCGATATGTCCAGATCGCAAACAAAAGTTGCAAGAATCAAATTACGCCGAAACTGACGATAACGATGCCACAGTGTTCTTGCACGAAACTGTGTTTTTAAACGAAGAAAAGGTGATACCATCACGATACGACACAAAAGACAACGGTGTGTGGTATCTTGATAATGGAGCTAGCAATCATATGACAGGCAATCGATCATATTTTTCAGAACTCAACGAAGGTATTACCGGGCGAGTGAAGTTTGGTGACAACTCATGTGTCGCGATAAAGGGAAAAGGTGCAATACTTTTCCATGGAAAATCTGGACAACAAAGACTAATGACGGAGATTTACTATATTCCGGATCTCAAGAACAACATCATTAGTCTTGGTCAAGCCACAGAATCCGGATGTGACATCCGAATGAAAGATAATTTCCTTACCATGCACGACGCCAACGGATGTCTTTTGATGAAGGTACAAAGATCTCCTAATCGTCTTTATAAGATACAGTTAAAAACCGCAACTCCAGTGAGTCTTTATACAAGAATTGGCGAGAATACATGGCGATGGCATGCGAGACTTGGACATATTAATTTCGAGTCTATGAAAAAAATGTCGAACAAGGGTCTGGTTAAAGGTTTGCCAAAGGTTGATCATGTTAATCAACTTTGTGAGGCTTGTTTGGTGGGCAAGCAAACTAGAAACCCGTTTCCAAATACGACTTCTTTTAGAGCATCCGAACCACTCGAGTTAGTACATGGTGATTTGTGTGGTCCAATAACACCGGCTACTATGGGAGGTAATAAATATGTTTTCACTCTAATTGATGATTTTTCTCGTTTCATGTGGATATATCTCCTAAAAGAAAAAGGTGAGGCTTTCACTTACTTCAAAAGATTCAAGACTTTGGCGGAGAAAGAAATAGAAAAGCCGTTGAAAGTGTTTCGAAGTGACCGGGGGGGAGAGTTTATCTCAACAGAATTCCATAATTATTGTAAAAAAGAAGGAATCAAAAGACATCTCACCGCTCCATACACACCCCAACAAAATGGGGTTGTAGAACGACGAAATCGGACTCTTATGGAGATGACGAGAAGTATAATGAAAGCCATGCATGTACCTAATAACCTGTGGGGAGAAGCGGTAAATCACTCGACGTATATAATCAATCGGATTTATACTCGAGTGTTAGTCGATCAGACTCCATATGAAAAGCTCAAGAAAAAGAAACCGAATCTTGAGCATATTCGTGTATTTGGATGTCTCGCTTATGCCAAAACCGAACCCGTAAATCTGAAAAAGTTGGATGCTAGATCAAGGCATATAGGCTACTTGACCCGACGAAAAGAAAAATTGTAATAAGCCGTGAAGTTGTCTTTAATGAAACAAAGGGGTGGACTTGGGACAATAATCATGAACCTGAGAATATAACCCCAGGCTCTTTTACAATTCAGTGGGAATACAACAATGGCGAGCACGATTCCTATGGTCAAGAAAATGATGCATTCGAAGATCCAAGTGAGAATGTTTCAGTTGAACCCGAGAATATGGAGCCCATTAACACTGTACCCGAGACTCCATCCTCATTGATCTCGCCACCCCTTCAAATCGGACCACGAAGATCCCAACGACAATCTGTCCTTCCAAAACGACTTCAAGATGATTATGTACTCCTTGCCCATCTCGAGTATGATGAACTTCTACTAGCCACAAGTGAAGAACCGGTAACTTTCGAAGAAGCAAACTCACAACCGGAATGGGTTAAGGCTATGAATTCAGAAATAGAGTCGATAAACAAAAATGGCACATGGAAGTTAGTCGATAAACCTATGGAGGTGAAGCCAATTGGATTAAAGTGGGTGTTCAAGGTCAAGAAGAATGCGGATGGATCAATCAACAAATATAAAGCCCGATTAGTAGCAAAAGGATACGTACAAGAACCTGGTGTTGACTTTGGAGAAGTATTTGCTCCCGTAGCTCGCATCGAAACGATTCGACTCCTTATTGCCATAGCCGCTACAAATGGGTGGGAACTCCATCACTTGGATGTCAAAACGGCCTTTTTAAATGGTGAGTTGAAAGAAAAAGTTTATGTTTCGCAACCGCAAGGATATATAAAAAAGGGCAGCGAGAATAAGGTGTATCTGTTAGCAAAAGCCTTATACGGTCTAAGACAAGCACCGCGAGCATGGAACACAAAGTTGAATACAATTTTGAAAGACTTGAAATTTCAAAAATGTACGAAAGAACCTTCCGTGTATCGAAAAAACGAAGGAGAAAACTTGTTGATAGTAGCGGTTTATGTTGACGATTTGTTTGTCACAGGTACGAGTTTGGAAGTGATCAAGAAATTCAAAGTCGAAATGTCTAAGAACTTTGAGATGTCAGACCTCGGGATGCTAACTTATTATCTTGGTCTTGAAGTTAACCAAGATAAGTCAGGGATCACTATCAAACAAGAAGCCTATGCACACCGAATCCTAAAAGAAGCCGGTATGCAAGACTGTAATGCGACTCATGTTCCTATGGAGCCGGGATTGAAATTGTCCAAAGCTGAAAATGAGCCGGAAGTCGATGCAACACAGTATCGAAAACTTGTGGGCTGCCTACGGTACCTAATGCAGTCAAGGCCTGACATGGCATATTCGGTTGGAGTTGTGAGCCGATATATGGAAAGCCCGAGACAGTCGCATTGGGCAGCAATCAAACATATCCTAAGGTATCTCTGCGGTACCACGAGATATGGCATCAAGTATCAGAAGACGGGACAAAGACTACTTGAAGGTTACAGTGATAGTAGTCATAACACCGATCCGGATGATGGAAGGAGCACAACCGGTCATGTATTTTACTTTGGATCGTCCCCAATCACATGGTGTTCGCAAAAACAAGACGTCGTCGCTTTGTCATCATGTGAAGCAGAATTTATGGCCGCTACGGCAGCCGCATGTCAATCGGTTTGGTTACAAGAATTAATGAGCGAGATCACTAACAAGAAACGAGAAGTGGTAGTAATACGCATCGATAATAAGTCGGCTATAGCACTCACCAAGAATCCAGTCTTCCACGGGAGAAGTAAGCATATACATACACGGTATCACTTCATTCGTGAACGAGTTGAGGATGAGCAAGTGAAGGTCGAGCATGTATCGGGTGAATTGCAAAAGGCGGATATTCTAACTAAACCATTGGCGCGAACAAGGTTCAAGGAAATGAGGAGCTTAATTGGGGTTGAAGATCTCTCGAAAAAGTCTTAGGAATTCGGGGGTGATTGTTGGAATCCTAAGTTGAGGAGTCCAAGGAGTCTTAATTTTGGCAAGTCAAGTTTCCTAATTTTAGTTGTTTCCTAATTTTAGTTTCCTAATCCTATTACAAGTCGGTATGTAGGGTTATATATATTCGTTGTTATCATCGAGTTATGATGTACAATCCCTTGTGAGTTTTGAGTGATTTTCTCATAATAATCAAAGAGTTATTTTGGTTAATTGTGTTCGTTCCTATACTTTGATTTCATTAATCTGCTCAGTTGTACTCATCGGTGTGATCCTCAAGTGTTTTATGAAATCTGTCATGATGCAGTAGTGATGTCATCTTTACACATCATACACTTACATCTCAATTCCATGAGATTTTACCGGTTGAGGGTTTTTTGTGCAATGAAAAATGGTTGAGGTTTTAATCATAAAAATGGTCCAACTTGAGAGTTTTTTGCTCAAATATCCTCTTAACTAATAATTTGTCTTCATTTTTTTATTGATTCTATCTACCTAACACAACCTTATAGTATAGAGTGACACTAACGTTAGTCAAAAGCAAGGGAATGCGAAAATCGAAACCGGACCATAAAAGTGACTTAATCGATCCGCAATCGACTCATTTTTTTTTGTTTTCAGTTTTTGTTTTAGGTCCGACCCGATTTGACTTTGTATTTTCCAATATAAAAGTTAAACAAAGTATTAAATGAGCTAACTGTGTATTGGAGTCAGACTGAACACATTCTATATAGTTTGGTTCTTAGTTTCCTTTTATCGATTTTTTTGGTTCTGGGTTGTGCATGGTGTGATTTTATATAAATTCAAAACCGAAAATTGAACGTGTGGTTTTTAAAAACAAAAAATTGAGTTTGTGCGATTTTTGCAATTTGGTTTTTTGGGTTTTCTTTGAGGTTTGGTACAATTTTCAATTTTTTTTTGTTTTTAAAAATTAACGTGAGTATTCATGAATGATGGGGATTGGTAACCATCTTTTAATGTATTAACATAATTTTTATAATGTTCTAAAACTTTATCTTTCAATGTCTGTATGTTTATTGTCTTTCATTTTGTTTATGACTTCATGGGTTAAATAATGTTCTTTATAACATTACTTATTAAGTAATATCAGGATCATCTCAATGATTTCGGAGGCCCTGCTGCTATAATCATAAATGAGGCTCTTTAGAAATATAAAATCCAAATATATGTATAAAGGCTCATCAATACAAAATTATGTTGGCACTCATCCCAAATTCTTGGATCAAATATATCAATATCAATAATAACATCAACAATAGCATCAAAAAATTACTACGATAAACATAAGTGATATCAATACAAGTACCATTAACACGCTTATATTCAAGATTTGTACACTACAAATAAACTGACATTTAGTGACAGACTAAATCTGTCACTAAAAGTTATAAATGTGTCACTATAGGCTCTTGGGGTTTCACCTACACAAAAAAAAAGTGTAGGCTAAAGTGCAGTGGGTATACATCTATGCCCACAGAAAAAAATGTGTAGGCAAAGATCAAGTGCTTTTGTGACACACTTGTTTATGACACTATTTAATTGATCTAGTGACAGATAACTTTTCAGTCACAATTGACCTAGATTTAGTGACAAAATTGTATCAGTGACAATAGTCCTTTATCAAGGTTTGATGTGTCCTCTTATAAGGATTTAGTGACAGAATTTTCAGTCACAAAACAAAAAATTTCAGTCACTAAATACTTATTTGTACAATTCATAATTTTTATAATATTTTACAATATATTATTTCCTATATTATTTCCTTTCTTGTGCAAGCATTAAATTCACATAATTATATCAAAAGATAATCATATTACCAAAAAGAAATTTGAGTATCAATTAATAGATTCGTACTTGACATTCGTTTTACATTGTATTGACGGTAAGTAATTTTAATACAAGTAAAATGATAATCATCACTGTAATAACTCTAATTTGAAATTGTATTAAATTCTCTTTCCATCATTAATATGAACTCTCTAGCTTGATTCTCAAGAGTCGGCTACTTCCTGTAAAAATATTAGCGTATAAATGATCTTTTTAAAGATGAATAAACATTAAATTCTAAAAAGGATGCATAGTACCTGGATTAGGATTCAAACTTGCACATGTAGACCTTGGATTTCCATGACAAGAAGGATCACGAACACTACATGCATCATCAACCTTATACAAACCGAAACTTATTAGTAACTACAAAATAAAATTTCCAGCAATTAAATAATAAAGACAAGAATACTTACAGTTGTCTGTACGTTAAGGCCGGCAATGATGGGAGGCAATACAACATCAGGCATACGCTCTTTAATAATTGCAGCTAAGCTCAATAAACCTTCTTGAAGTTCATCAATTCTTGCTTCGTATGAACATCGAGATCTTTTGTCCTTTTTTACACAAATATTTTTTCCTATGCAACGAACTCGACCTCTATTTTCAGATCCTTTGACTTTGGACAAATCATCATTTGTCCAATCCCGTTGTGTATTGCTGCTAGATGAATCCACAACACTCTTTAATTTTTCCTATGCAATAAATAATATGGTATAAGACCCTTACATATGTAACACCATTACAAATAGAAGTTAAATAAACTAACTACAATTGATCTCATACCATCACTTCTGCAGCTTCCGCATTTACAATGCTCCCATCTTTACGTGTACGACTCATGCAATATATAGTTCCTCTTGATGGTCGGACGCCACCATTCTTTTTTGTCTGCGATGAAATTTACACTTCCACTAAATTTATAATTACATAATACACATTATATTAGTAATTACAAAAAGATGTTCCCATCTTTACCTCTTCATGAGTTAGTCGAGCAAATGACTTGGTTCCCATGACATGAGGATCTTTAAAACCTAAACGATTTTTCTTCTTCTTCTCTGTTTCCGCCTACAATTTAGGAATTGCTTACTTCTAAACAATAAATATCCTACAACTAGTAATTAATAAATATATGAATGACAAGCTGGATTTCAGAATTATTTATATGTATAATGTCATTGTTGTTGACTTGTTGCTATCTAGAAGGTAAAATTAAAGTTGGAAACAAAGATCCAGCAGGTAGCATCAACAATAAATACATGTTATGCATTTTAATTCTTAAGAAGCAATCTAAGTAACTACTACTAGCTACCAAGAGTGATTCTAGGTAGTTACACTTTAAAGGAGCATATAAACCATCATAGAGTGAAATTACTAAAGACAAACATATTACCCATAAAAAAACCATCATATCAAAACAACTCCTAAGTACCAAGACACATCATATCAGCTCTTCAGACCAAATTGATAAATTTAGCCATTCGTTACGCTTACTAAAACAAGTTCTAGTTTAAAAAGTAGTTCACTAAACACTATTAATTTAGTAATAACAAGAAGACAAACCTGTTTTGTTTGAGTGAACCAACTAGTTGAGTGCTTTGAATTGATCTTTGTTCACTCTACTATCTGTTTGTGATGCAACAATTTCATCGATGGTCAAACTTGGATCATATGAACTCTTTTTAAGTTCATATTTCCAAGCTTTCCACTTATTTGCCATGTCGCACATCACCCATTTCTTTATTTCTTCACTTTCAACTAGGTGAAAATAAAATTTTTCCTACAAATGTGAAACTGATGAGCATTTCCAGTAGTGGCACTATGAAATGTGAAAATAAAATTTAACATAATTTACCTTTACGATGCTCCATAAATCGTCTTTTTTATCTCGGGGAACCTTCCTCCATTCTAGGTAATCAATCCTGATATGTTGGGGCATCCTCATTAGCGTCCCAAGAAATCTTGTTAATTCATTGGCCTCAACACCTATCGGTTGCCATGTCTCGTCAAATTCAACTTGAATTCGCTCGTGACTTTCTAAATTCCATATATTCTTCTTTTTTGTGTGACCCTGAACTTTTTTGGTACACCTGCATTAAGTTTATATTTAGTAAAATACACTTCTACGAAATGATTAATATTGATGTCACTAAATTTACAAAATGTAGTCCATCTTTAATATACAATAATAAAACCTAATAATATTGATCAATTCATGATTAAATCTCCAAACTCACTGTTTTGAAGTGATGGATTACCTTGATCACATGACTGATTATCAGATTGGTTTGCTCGAGAAGATTCTCCAAACTCACTGTTTTGTTGAGACTCTTCTTGATCCACTTCATTGATGGAAATAATATGCAATCTTTTAGGCATTTATCTGTAAAAAAATGTTAGAACTACACAAATAACCAAATATATGATCATAACAAGTAATCTATTATAGATACTATAAAACTCAAAATATAACATTGGAACTAGCATGAATTTCATTAAGTACAAAATGAGTCTTTAGTAACAATAGATGGAAAAGAAATCAAGACCCAAACAAACTTCAAAAAGAAAACTCATGAATTAATATGAATCTTCATCATCGTCTACTTCCATAGATGGTGTAACATCTGTTTCATCATCACCTTCGACCCCAATCCTATGTAGGTTTGGCACATCAAATGGTGTAACATCTGTTTCATCTGTTTCATCATCACCTTCGACCCCAATCCTATGTTTAGTCCAACCATTAAGGCACTTTAAATGATACAGATGTACTAAACACGACAACTTGTTATATTTGGCATCTGGATACACCTTCTGTTCAACATCCTTAAGCAGATCATCAAATCTGCTTTTATCATTTTCACACATAGGGTCACTATCCTCAACGTATAACCCTTCACTTCCACCAATACCTTCATTTCCATTAGCAGGGAAAAGGTCATGCAGTAGCCCATGCATGTCATGTTGGATATCTTCTTCCTCATTTAGCCTAGTACTCGAAGATGATGCCTCACAAACTTCCCCATGATATATCCAATTTGTGTATCCTTTCTGGAATCCCGAAGTTAGAAGGTGGTCATACACTTCTTCTCTTGATCGATAAGACAAGCTCAAACAACTTTTGCACGGGCACAAAATTGTTCCATGATGATTTGATTTTTCAAAGGCAAAGTTCAAGAAATACTCCACCCCTTTTACATATTGTGGACTCGCTCTTTGTTGAGAATACATCCAAGATTTATCCATCAAACCTCAACTAACATTTATAAACAAAAAAGTTTAGTCTTCTACTTTAAAAGTGGTTAACCTATTATTTTAGTGTAATTCCAGAGTCTATAAAGCTTATGGTTTGTATGAACTTCGCTCTATCTCTTGCAAACCTTATTTTTTATTCTAAGTTGTTAATAATAATATGACCATCTTGTAGAAACATCAGTTATGTAATTCCCTATAGTTTCAAAAAGAGTAACAAACTACATAATACCAAGCAATTATTTGATCATAAGGATGCATGTAGCAAATTGTACCAGATAGTAAGATTCACTTTCTAAATTTCCAAACATTTGTACACACGTGTGACAATGGTCCCCAAATTGGCTTCATTATATATATAAATAATAATATCATGTATTAAACCTAATATTCCTTAGCTAATTAAGACTGTTCAGGATTGTTAAACTAGGCAACATAATTTTTTTTGTTAAAAGAACAACAAAAATACTAACGAAAGAAAAAAGGACGTTATGATTTTTTAAATAGGGATGAGTTTTCAGTTTGAAGGTTTAATAAAACTGAAAACATTATGATTTTTTAGAAAACATATTTAGAAATGAGAATTCGTGTAATTGTGTCATAAATAGGGATGAGCTCGGTTCCGAAACCGGCCCGAACCCGAATTACCCAAAAACCGAATTGTAAAACTCAGCAAAGTGCAAAACAAAGAACCAGATAGTCCAAAAACTTGTAAAACCAAGGACCAGCTGCAAGTAGTAGACCCAAAAATTCCTTATAAAATGCACAATTTGTGCATCTGTACAGTGTTCAATATGATATAACCAAATTTACGATGCTAAAGTTCTTATTAAAGAATATGAAACACAAATTTTGGAAAAGTGTAAACAATAAGATGACATTCATTTACATCATTTTATTCAATTTTCTTACACCAAAGTAAATTAGACCATAATCAAATCATAAAATTTTGTAATCATTATATAAACAGGATGATCATACTAACTAAATTCGGCAAATTAAACCGTACCCAAATTGCAGCTACTTTTTCGAATGATAATATTTGTCAAGCAGCCTCTCTGTGTACTCTCCAAACGTCAATGATTCGTTAATCTGTATCAACTGAATCAGAACAACTAGAGCAAATTAATGAGAACTTGTGTATTTGCTTGGTTGTTCACCTTAGACACTGGTCATTCCATCAAGAAGAGTGTTGAGTCTAGTGTTTGTTGTTATAAATGTATCTGTACTACATGATAATTGAGTGGAACTCTCCTGGATGACATACACTTGTGGTTAAGGGGTAGTTTGTAAATCTAGTAAATGGGAGATTATAATGTCTAAACACTATTTCACCTTACATGGTTCAAAAAACTAGCAAACAAATGTGGTTCACAATTTACCATATCTCTTCTAAAAGTTCTAATTAACTATGTCTATGTGTTGTTGGAACATGTTAGGGAAAATCGAAAAACTAGTTTTGAATTTTTATTTAAGCATACATATATAGATTATGGCATGAGAACTACATTTGCACACTTACACGACAGACAGAAAAAATAATAAGTTTCTTCAAATTTTGACAGAATGTGATGCTGAAAGGAGTGAAAAAAGAACAAAGAAAAGTTTTAAAAAAAAAAAAAAAACTTACTACTTGCTGTATATATGTTATTTCCACAATTTTCTTTCAACCCATTAAAAAAAAAAAGCTTACATTTGCACCATGTTTTTGTGAATTTACATGTCCTGATTCTAAATTGGAAGCCATTTTCTAGACATGGCATTAAAAGCTAGTAATCTGTCCTATATACAATGTATGTATTTTCCAAATAGAACAGTGATGCAACAGAGATTGGATTTACAACATAGTCCAATATTCGAACATTTAACTCCAAGAAAAGAATGCCCCTCACAGGAATAGCTGATTTAACTACATAGATCAAGAGACGGCATCCAATCATTTTGTCCTATCAGGTGGTTCGAAAGCCAAACAAACGTCTAAAACCTCAAAACTAATGTAGACCAAGTCATGTAGCCTCTAGCCACCACCAAATTTAGTTTCAACATAGACACATAAGAACTTTATTTAATGCTGATTTTGGGGGTTAAAGGGTATTTCTCAACTTTTATGAATAAACCAGAACCGAACCAGTAGTTGAAAAATTAGAGAAAACTAGAACCAAACAACAATGGACAAGTACTAACAACATATGAACAAGTACCATAGAAGTTTTTATAATATTTAAACACCTCAATAAACTAAAGTATACGAGTGATAAGTAGATGAAAAGACCTGATGAGAAGAGATCAATTTAACTAGACAGAGCAATGGCAGCAGATGAAAACGAACTCATAACGACAAACTTCAAATGAAATATATAACAAATTAAATATATGATTAAATCTTAGGGTAGAATCAAGCATTAACCATATATGCACTAATTAATTGCGTAGCTAATTTGGTTAAAGTCAAATTCGATGTGTAAAACAAGTCAATTTAAGCACACTCGATTAGTACGTACGTAGAGTAATTAACCAAATTGCTTTCCCAATCATTTTCATTTTTCAATTTAAGTCAAACAGTGACGGTGTTGCCCCCTTTATTCATAAAGTTCATCAACTACAAGTTCCCAATCCTCAATACCTTTCATTTTCATTTTATGAAATATTATTCATAAAAGTTGAGAAATATTATTGGTTCCTCAATAATCTCTGAAGTATTACTTTCTTCACATTTCTATTGTGAAGAAACCCATCCGATGTGTGAGATCGATTTAACCAGACAGAGCAACGATAGAAAAGTATGCAGACAGTACAATCGATTTAATCAAAACAACGATAGTCAAACTTACCAACAGCGAAGACGAGACTCGATCAATCGCCGGAAATCTTCTCTTCAACCGTCGAATATTCAAAGCAGAGAAGAGTAGGAGCAGAGAACAATTTTGGGGGAACTGGGGGAACTAGGGTTTTACAGTATTCGTATAATAAGTCAAATATTAGTTTCAAAAAAAAACAAAACATGAATATTTGACCTTAATTTTAAAATAAAAAATAAATAATTATTAGGCTTTACCTACACATATTATATAATATAAGTGTGGGTAAAAGTACAAAAAACAAGATGCTAGTATTCACTCCTTTCATGTTTACCGGTTCAATTTAAAAAGTGTAGGTAAAAGTTATCTTTATACCTACTTATCTTAATATGTGACACTAAAAATATAATTTAGTGACACTTTTATTATCTGTCACTATATGTGTCTGTCACTAAATGTCCTTTTTCTTGTAGTGGTATCACCAACACCTTGGTCAACAAATATTAGCATCACAGGCAACACATTTGTCATCAATGTATCACCAATATTAACATTACTAATAGGTGCTATGAACATTAATTAGGATCATTTAGTATTCATATCACTAACATAAGTATTATCAATATTTTGCTTGTATTTAGAAACTTATGGCTCTTTTTGGACAAATGTAATAAAATTGTCACTCCTTCAATTTCCATCTTGTTTTTATGATTTTCACATCCAAAATAATAGAATCATACTTTTTCATTTTAAAACAAGTATTAGAAAAGAAAAGAGCAAATACATGAAGTGATGAATGTTGAATGACCAATTTCTTGAATGATGAAGAAAAAACCAAAATATAATATAATAATCATATTAAAATTAGAAATCGCCTATCACAATCTCAAATAAGTGAAATCACAATGTAAATCAATAAACGATATACTAAAAGAAGTTGTAAATCAGTTGATCATATAATATTACGAAAATACAATCTGGAGTCTATGAAATCGTGAAACTGCGGCTTTAATCGAGTCTCTTAATTCGATTGCTATTTCAAGAAGTAAGCGATATTAAAATTAATTGTTTTAATATAAGGAGAACAAAAGAGTATTTCGAATTGTCGATTTCAATTGCAGATTCCTATTTAGGGTATGTTTGGCGTAACTAGCTGAAACTTCGAGCTCGAGCTCGAGCTCGAGCTTTTGGAAGCTGTAGTTTTTTAAAAGAGCTGGAGTTTTTGCTTTTATAATTGTGTTTGGTAAAAGTAGTTATAGATGTAGATTTTAGTACTAAATGACATAAAAATACATTGATATTAATTAATGTTGGTACACCGGGTGTGACGATAGCAGTCTAGTTTTGTAATTGATAGTCATATGTAATAGATAGGGCTCTATTAATACGAGTCATGATTGTTTGTTCATATTTATGTCTTAAGTTCATGATTGTGTATTGTGATTCATGTTTGCATGTTAAGTTCATGGTTGTGAGATAAGTTCATGAGGCTATGAACTTATGGTGATAAGTTCATGAGGCTATGAACTTATAAGAATAAGTTCATGGGGTTATGAACTTATGAGAATAAGTTCATGAGCATAGGCTACAAACTTAAGGCTCATAAGTTCGTACGAACTTAGCCTTGATAAGTTCGTATAACTTATCTGCATGGGCTTTAACCTATAAGTTCGTGGGCTTGGGCCATGCACGAACTTAAGGGTTATATCATGAACTTATTTGTATTATTTTTAATAACACTTCGAGATTGGCTTTCAGATTCGTGAGAGAGAATTCAGGCGAATTGAGAGAGTTTTACAGCATTCCATCAGAGCAATATACCGTGCAGGGTCGATACGTGTTCGACTAGCATCTTGTTCGGCTTTGTGTTTCTGTGTGATCGATCCTACTGTCCCTTTTTTATTCCCGGTCCAATATTAGTTCTCGAAGATCTTCGTTTCCGTGTAGAAGCAAACTCTCCAAATTGATGACCTCCTTCAGTGATCTCCAATATCTTACAAAACCAAGTCGTGTACCGTCCAGTTTGCAACCCCTACTACATCTGCCTCGATGACTTATCGGCTGGCTTGCTTGAGGAAGAGTTTCACTAAAATGGAGACGAACCGGAATAACGTCCGATCTTGTTTCTGGATTGAGTGGAAAAGGGATATATGAAGTTCGTTCTCTTAGTGTCAAACGAGGATTCCACACTCGTTTTGACGTCGCCGCGCCTTGATTAGATTCGTAGAGGGTGGACCTTACAATTAAAAGTTGTACTTAATAATTATTTGGAGGGTAAAAAGGTAATTTTGTTTGACCATACGCTCAAGCTCGTTTTAAAGCTACTTCAAATAGCTTTTCGTAAAAGATCTTTGAGAGTTATCAAATTCGAATCAAAATGTTAAGCTCATATCAACCAAAGAGAGCTTTTGAGTTTGAGCTTCAAAAAAATTAAAAGCCGAAGCTCCTAAAAGCTCCCAAGACCTCATTGCCAAACGCAACCTTAGTATTTACATACCTTTGACTCTTGATTTGAATGTTGAAGACGAGTCTGAGAAATTAAGATGATGATGAGGTCCGACTATTTTGTATAAGATGTTGTCATTTTCGATCGCCTCATTACTTAATTTATTGATGTCATTGCACGTCGCTTTGATTTCCGCGCCATCTCTCTCTAGGCAAGAAAGCATGCACCGGAAGCATACACCGATGTTGGATTTTAATATCTTTTGATAATATTAGATCAACCATAAACTTGGATTTGACCCAACATAATAGAAAAAACACATACATGTGATATAGGTTAGGTATATAATGGAGGCCCCAAAAAAAATGGGGGCCCTGTGCTGCAAAAGGGTAAAGGTCGGGCCTAATATATCGTTCATAGATTAGAATAATCTAATGGTCTTGATTAAAAGAGTTAAGTTTAGAATTAGTGAAAAAAAGATTGGTAATAGTGATATTTTAAAAAATTGGAAATAGCAAAAAGATTGACATTAGCAAAATAAATATCTTTTTTCTTTAAATTAAAATAACATTAATATTATTAATTTTTAAATCAAAAAAATTATACCATAAAAACGAGAATTTTATACTCTTTAAAACGAAACCGGTCATGATATATTTTTTTCGAAAAAATTTTACGTGTTTATTTTTCGTAAAAAAAAAATTACCCAGACCACGATGCAATATATCATGGTGAGATAATGAGATCATTCGATATCGAATTAACACTTTGATATCGTATATTTAACGTCAATGCAACACTGCATATACGCTCATTATTAACAGAGCTAAAATAATAGTCACAATTAGTAGTCAAAGTTGGTGGATTTAACGAGAACGGTTATGATATATATTTTTTATTTTTCGTAAAAAAAATTTTACCCACACCACGATGCAATATATCATGGTGAGATCATGAGATCATTCGATATCGTATATTTAACGTCAATGCAACATTGCATATACGTTCATTACTAACAGAGCCAAAATAATAGTCACAATTAGTAGTCAAAGTTGGTGGATTTAACGAGAACGGTTATGATATATACTTTTTTATTTTTCGTAAAAAAAATTTTACCCGAACCACGATGCAATATATCATGGTGAGATCATGAGATCATTCGATATCGGATGAACACTTTGATACCGTATATTTAACGTCGATGCAACACTGCATATACGTTCATTATTAACAAAGATAAATAATAGTCAAAATTAGTAGTCAAAGTTGGTGGATTTAACGAGAACGGTCATGAATATATTTTTTTGAAAAAAAATTTACGTGTTTATTTTTCGTAATTTTTTTTTTACCCATACGACCATTCGATGTCGAATGAACACTTTGATATCGTATATTTAACGTCGATGCAACACTGCATGTCCATTATATATTAAAAGAGTAAAAAAAAAAAAGTCAAAGTGGACAGTCAAACTTGGTAGGCTGCTGCTATTAATTCAATATTAATTGTATAATTATCATCTTATCCCTAGCGTTATATTATAATCTAATGGTTTAGATTGGTTCTATGATTCTGCACTAAATTAAGGTTCTGCAATGATCCCAATATATATATATATATATATATATATATATATATATATATATATATATATATATATATATATATATATATATATATATATATATATATATATATATATAGATTTGGGTTCAAATGAGTACCACTAGTTTTGCGGAGTACCGGAGGTACCTCGCTTAAAATTATTTTTTTTGAAATTTTTTTTCATAATCATGTTTAAATTAATAATATAAGACTACTTGCAAAAAACCACACATAAACACACACTATAACTATGTGAAACGTGCAAGTTCACATGAACTGCACTGTTGTGAACGTATGTTCACAGCTAAGCATGTTCACATGAATTTTTCCACGTTCACATGACTTTTAAGAGGCTACGAAGTGTGAATGCGTGTAATTCTTTTACAAATATGTTTATATTATT
This sequence comes from Centrapalus pauciflorus, assembly GCA_020465985.1. Lineage (NCBI taxonomy): Eukaryota > Viridiplantae > Streptophyta > Magnoliopsida > Asterales > Asteraceae > Centrapalus > Centrapalus pauciflorus. Next base: position 405,467 of record JAANYP010005051.1, read on the forward strand.
TGTATCTAAATGAATATGAAAAAAATTTTAAAAAAAAAAACTTTTATTCGGAGCATGTTCACATCTTAAACCCGTGTGTTCACAGGTACTCACGGTACTCTGCATTTTTTAGGTACTCACACGAACCATATTCTATATATATATATATATATATATATATATATATATATATATATATATATATATATATATATATATATATATATATATATATATTAAAACTTTAATATATAAATATAATATATATATCTTAATAATTATCTTTATTATTTAATCCTTATATAATTATCTCTATAATTATATATCTATTAAATAATGTTTATCTTTTATATATTATCTAATAATATATAAACGAATAGATAATTATTTATAATTATCTCTATTTATTTGTTCATAATTATCCATCCAATTATCCAATAATGAGATGATAATACCGATTCAAATAAATACATCTTTTATTTAATATCTAATAATAAATAAAAGACTAGATAATTATTATTTAATTATCATCCAATGACAATTAAATCACTACAATATCTAATATTGCACTTATAGTCCCCGTACTTTGAGATATAATTAATCACACATTAATTTAATCTCAATGATCATTTCGTGTCATAAACAATATCCAATATTAATTATTCAATCGTTTAATTGCATCTGCTCAGTTGTGCTCATCGGTGTGACCCTCAAGTGTTTTATGAAATCAGCCATGATGCAGTAGTAACGTCATCTTTACACATAATATACTAACATACTCCCACTTGTGTAAGACGACATACTGTCCTGCAGCATGCGCCTAAAGGAGGTCATGGCTAGACACTTTAGGCAACCAAGGTCATAAAAACTCTGACTCCCATTCGGGCATTCTTGTTGAAACAGCCTTCCAAAAAGAAACTTAGGTTATATCCCATGCATCGCGATATTTCAATGTGAAAGCTAGGCATGGATTAGATCAACCGTAGCAAACACGATTATGTTTCTCGACTCCCTGATCTCATACTGAACTGAAACAGACAGATTAGAACACATCAGTTCTGTCCGAGCATGGCCATGCATTTCTGTCAGTATCGATCGCCGAGGGGCCCAGAAATATCTCTTCTTAGTTAAAAGAAGGTGCAAATCCCATCTTGACTATCTAGGCCTCCAGCACGACTCCCACTGCAACCAGCCTCGAACCGTTATGATCACCCAGTTACGGATGACGTTAGGTTAGGCCAAATGTACAGCAGCACCCGCACTAAAGTACGTAGACATCTCAGGTACTAAGGATTACCTTTTTGAGACGACTCATGACTATGATCCACAAAGTGGTCTCAATCGGTGGGTCAATCCAATATTTGTTCGCAACAAATACCTGTGAATTTGGTCCAACCTTTGCTATATTCATCACCCATGAATATCAACCAAAAACCACAGTAGCCTTTTAATTCTCGTTGTGGTTCCCACGACAACAAGCAGCTATGGAATAGTTTTAGAATAACTTCAAATTTATTCTTGGATTTCTAAAACATGCAAAATAGAACGACATTAAAGATATCATGTTGATCTCCTTTATCTCAATAAACACAACATGACTTCCATCAATTTAATGCTACTGTTCCTTTATCAAATGTAACGGTAACACGATCTATCGAAAAATTAATTTCAGACATGATCTTAGTGGGAGTGTTCTCTAGTTAACTGACTTAACTTTCATTACCGTTTATCTTTGAAAAATTACACTAGTTCTTTTATTACAACTTCTTGTAATATTATTCAGACTCATTCTGAATCTCCTTACAAATTTATATCCATTATCTTTAGAGGAACTGGTAAATCACTCATAAAGACACCAGGATTAAAATTTAGGAGCTCTAGCAATTCAGATTAATTGCTACTAGTGATACGTTTAGATGTTTAGTCTTGAATATGACAGTATGCGGTTTATCTATATCTTAACAAGATATCTTTAATAACATTGTGTTCAAAATTTATGATATGTATCCATAACCACCAGAACCTGGTTATCTACAACATTTCGTTGTGGTATTCTGTCAAGCTTGCCGACGAGTGTTTAAACAAGTCAAAGGCTACTACTTGACTAACCATCACACAAGATGTATACATTTCACATGTAATTTTATAAAATGCGATTACTTCTTGTCTAAACAATTCTGACTTCTCAAGTCTAATTATTTCTGACAAGTGAAGTGAATTAACCTCCATGTAACTCCTTTATATTTAATTCTGCATTTTATTAGTTTCTATATAATCACAGATGACTATCCAACTCATATAATCTCTTGAACTAACTTTCAAGAATTAACAAGTTCAATGAAACTGCATTTGAACACTTGAACAATTTACACAACAACATGGTAACCCTTTTTATCTGAATATAACTACTAGCTTGTCCAATCTCCATTGACAAGTTACTATTCAAGTTCCACTTGAATCAATAGTCTATAATCATGGTTTAGTAATCTTAAACAATAGGAATTTCAAGCAACAAATTTTTAACTCCAAAAATTATTTATTTATCCCAAAAATACTTGCAAGAAATTCAATCAATTGTATACTACACCACGATAAACTATTGATGACATGAAAATAGTGTCCAGCAGAATATTCTCTAAGATGTCTCTATGCTCCCACTGAATCTATCATCTCTTTTCACTTCATTTTAGTTATTGCAGACATTATGCATGAAACTTTGTTCAATTGGGTATCACATATCCAAGAACAATAGAAGTGACTGATTCAGATACACGAAGTCTCAATGCGGTCAACCTTGACCGTTTCCAAGTACTTGGGACAATTCCTTTCCCAGTGCCCAGTTTCCTAGCACTCAAAGAATTTGTCATCCTTGGATTTGACTTCTCTGGTTTTAGGTTTTAGCTACTTGTTAGCTTTAACCTCCGGCTAGGAAACTTACTTTCCTTTCCGTCTCTTTCCCTATATTCTCTCCTCAATTACTCCCTCAGCAGTCTATAGCATCCGATGCAGCCCACTGATCATCTTCTCCGTGCATATTGTAACAAATTACAAATTGCTAAAATTCCTTCAATAAGGAATTGAGAATTAGATTCGTGGTCATGTCCTGTGTCACGGGTAACCCAAGTCTGCTAAGATGATCCAAATAACCTTTCATCTTCAGCGCATGGGATCTAACAGTTGTTCCTTCTGCCATTCTGCAGGAGCTCAGAGCCCTTGTCGTATATCTTTCTCAGTCCGAGCTTGAGTCTGGAACATATCCTTTAGCTGACGATACATCTGTCAAGCTGAGACGTTCATAAGGCTAGTCCGCAGCTCAGATGTCATGGTCGCTAGCATTAGACAGACAACATTTACCGAATCCTCAGAGTGCTTCTTGTGGAGATTTCTCTCCTCAACTGTAGCAGTCTCTGCAGGAGCAGGTTCTGGTGCCCTTTCCAGAATATACGACTTTCACCCTGTACTCAGAACATTTGTCAGATTTTACTCCCAGTTCAGGAAGTTGCCTCTTTTGAGTTCTCCATATCCCGAATGGACCTCAAAGTAGCAACATGTGCTTTTGGGGAGGATTTTCAAGTAGGAAAAGGATATTTGCCGTTATCATTGTTGTTATTACTGTTATTGTCATTGTTATTATTATTAAACCGCTTCTGCCTCTGTCTTTTTCAACCATCTTAAACAATTTTTCAAAAATCAGTATTTGATTAACCATTAATAAATCAATAACCCAAAATTTAGAAAATGATTTATTAATCCTAAGAACCATTTTACTTATTCATGCACCCAACGGAGACTGAACCTACATGAATAAGCTACTCAGGCAGGCAACTTATTACCAATTACAACCCCTTTGCAACTCTTAGATCTTATGAGATTTTCAATTTCTTAAATTGATCATGTTTAATCTCATCCACACCTTGGGCAACAGTCTTACTGAGGAACCACCACTGACACACACCATATAACAACTGCAAGTCACTGGCCCAAGTCTCACTTAGGATCCGCAGTGCTTACCTCACAGCTCTCCGAGTTTGCGGCGTAAGCACCCAACGAAGGCTGAACCTACTTACGACGACCGGTCACCGTGAGTGCCACTATATGGACGGTGTGCTGTGTCAGATTTTTAATTTGGGTTTATAACCAGTCTCTTACCAACAACTAGTGGCCAGTCAGGTTAGTCTGCGGGCAGGATCCTTTCGGTTCTAAACCTTTTGGAACTTCCACAGCCCGAGCAAGACTGTCCTAGACACCACCTATTCTGGTAAACAATCCAGTTAATGTACCAGTTTTAAGAATTTCAACTCTTTGATCATATGACATTTTAAAAGTAAATCTCCTTTTATTTGAAAAACTAATTTCATAAAAATGTCATATCTAACACCTGACAAAATAATTAAAGTTTCCAATTTAAACTTCCTTTTAAATACTTTAATTTTTCATCAAAAATGATTGTAGTTTTGATTTCTTTTATTTATCTACTTTGTCACCACAACCACGCAGATATAAATAAAGCATAAAGAAATAAAACATACAATCACATGGTGACATAGCCTTGCCAAAACTAAATTGGTTTCCGAGAGCCATACGGACAAACCAATTAGGTCAAAACCTAAGGGACAAAATCAACACACAAGGCAAGAAGGTTGAACTCTTTCAGCTCCCACTAGCCTCAGCGTCCGATAATGTCACCGAGCGTCCTTGATGAATGACCTTCTTCTTGATGGACATCTTCGCCAAGATTTTTTTTTACATGATTTAATCTAAATACATTTGCCTATTTTCTAACCTATTACAGACTACATCATAAAACCCGGGATTCCAATGGCACGCAGGCCTTCCCAAAAATATAACCAATAATGAAAATAGCAAACATCACGATTAAATAAACAACCATCTAAGCAAAAAGGGGTCTCAAGGCTCGGCTATGTCACAAACATAACTAAAACAGTAAAGCTCTTAAATAATCTAGAATTCATTTTCATCTTGACATGAAAATAATTCCAAAACCAATTAATCCACCATTAATTGAAGTAAATATGTCCAATATCGTTCTTAAATTAAACACGGTTCGTAAACTCGAAATTTAGGAACACTTTCCATAATTAGAAACTTTTTCCCGAAAAATTTCAATTTAATTGCATCTTTGCATTATCTTTGGATTCATAACTATACTTTTCTTAAAATATACAATTAACAATTCAAACACCTTTGAAACTTAAACATACTATTTTAAGAAACTTTTTATTAAACAACCTTTAATAAATATAGTTATTTCTTTCAAATAATATTGATAAATAATTTAAACTTCCTTTAAATAATTATCAATTAACTATTATTTAATTGAAACGCTTTTCAAAAAAATAAACTTTATTTAAAATGTCAATTTTCTAAATAAACAATTTTACCAATAAAATATGTCTTCTAAAAATTTAAAGAAAATTGACCACCTTTAAATAACACCAAAAACTTTTCTTTATGGTTTTAAACGATTTCTACCAAAAACGTTAATGTCGAGATCAAATCTCAAAACATTAAACCATGACCGAGCATGAAACTCAAAGTCACGATTTCATCAATTTGAAAATGGAATCCTTAAATTAAACTCTCTTTAATTTAATAATGCTTTTTATGGAACTAAATATTGAATGCATAAATTAAATCTAGTTTATGAATTAAAATTACCATTAATTTTAATTTCAACATTAAAACTTAACTTTTAATTAAAGCCGATTTAATTTTAACGACGAATTACCGGAAAACGGAAACGAACCAACTTAGTTAACCGACTCATACTCGGGTTCAATAACCTATATGAACCGAAAACAAGTAGGGTATTAAACCCTTTGACGGCTGAAATTAATCGAAGCCATTAATCAACTCACTTTGATTATTTCGATTTCCATATTCCAATTAATCGTTTAATTATCGAATCGAATAATATTTAAACCGATTTGTGAATTTTATAAAAAAAAACAAATAAAGTCTCCACTTTAATTTTATAAAACCGAAAACACATTTAGTCACAAATGTTTAAATATTAAGAACCAAACACTTTTGATTTATTAATTCGATTTTAACGCATTTAATTTAATCGTTCGAGTTTAACCGTGAATTAAACGACATGACTGAAACAAATAATCCATCACCTCGGTTACCACATCACAACCGAGAGGTCATGGTTCTCAACCCATGGCCGAAATCTCTAGGTTTGATTTCGCGAACCGAAACGTTTAATTTTCGACTTTAATCAATTAAACACTTTCAAACAATCAAACATCAACTAAATAAAACGAACTAAGGTTTCAAAATCCCGAGTTCCGAAAAACTCCAAGGTTGGCCGAGAATCACCATAAGGTTTCCAAAACCTTTGGTCGATTTTCTCCAAGCCAAATCAAAACCTTAAACATTTTAATTATTGATTTCGACCGTTTAAACAATTTTAATTATTAAAAATCGAAACTTTAAGATCGTTGGACATAAATATTCGAATAATTACTATCATTATGTTACTTAACTTGGCTCTGATACCACTGTTGGGAATTCGTATGGTTTTTCATAAAAACATAAACATTAATCTTATTAACGCACAACGGAAGCTTTTAAAAAATTACGAATTCCGTACACGGATCATCAAGTAAAACATAAGATAAGTAAATAATAAAGCAGTAAAAATTCGTACCTTTGTATTCTATGACAAGAATACACGAATGAGACGCTCTCGGTATCCACCGGTGATGACACGATCGAGCGGCGCCAGATATGCAATCAAACACACGAAGAACGGGAAAACCAAACACGTAATTTTGTGACTTTGGTTTGAACGGCCGTGGCACACCACACACACCGTGTGTGTGTGTGCGCGCCGTGATCCACAAAACCCTAAAACACACCTTTTTTTTGTGTCATTGTAGGTATATATATTTATATGTGAGAAGCAAACTCATATATATATATAGCGGCCGAATGTGTATATATATATATATATATATATATATATATATATATATATATATATATATATATATATATATATATATATTAATTAAAACTTTAATATATAAATATAATATATATATCTTAATTATTATCTTTATTATTTAAACCTTATATAATTATCTCTATAATTATATATCTATTAAATAATGTTTATCTTTTGTATATTATCTAATAATATATAAACGAATAGATAATTATTTATAATTATCTCTATTTATTTGTTCATAATTATCCATCCAATTATCCAATAATGAGATGATAATACCGATTCAAATAAATACATCTTTTATTTAATATCTAATAATAAATAAAAGACTAGATAATTATTATTTAATTATCATCCAATGACAATTAAATCACTACAATATCTAATATTGCACTTATAGTCCTCGTACTTTGAGATATAATTAATCACACATTAATTTAATCTCAATGATCATTTCGTGTCATAAACAATATCCAATATTAATTATTCAATCGTTTAATTGCATCTGCTCAGTTGTGCTCATCGGTGTGACCCTCAAGTGTTTTATGAAATCAGCCATGATGCAGTAGTAACGTCATCTTTACACACCATATACTAACAATAATGTAAACCAATATACTAAATTAATAGTCTTACACATAATAAATTAAAATATTAAATTATAAGTTCAATGAAACTTCTTCATAGATAATTGGTACGGAAGTAGTGAGTACATTGACTATAAACATATGTATTAAAAGTCATTTTATAGACTGTATTTTGTATGTGGTGTTTGACTATTATTGTCTTCAAACATGACAATTTTAAGTCATTAAACATTTGTTACTCTAGATAGTGTCACATAAAACAGATGTTGACACATAAACTCTTACCACAACTAAACGATTCGCCTTGGCTTTTACTATACTATATTATTAACATATCTATTTGTATTCATCATAGTGTAAAATTTTGTTTGCAAGATTAAAAGCAAATGCAAATGGACAGATTTTAAGAGTTTATACGATATGAAAAAATGAAGGTTAGAATTAATTACACATATACTAAAACAAATATGCCATGTAATTCAATCATTTAATTTTATAAAACTTCAGACTTTAATCATCCTAAATGTTGAAGAGCTTCACTAAAAATAAAAATTTATTGGGATTTTTAAATTCATTTTTACTTTAAAATATGTAATAGCTAGTACGTATCTATTTGATAACCTATGTTATTAAGATCGATTACTACAAATTATAATTTTTACAAATCATTATTACTATTTTATATATATATATATATATATATATATATATATATATATATATATATATATATATATATATATATATATATATATATATATATATAGATTGAGGTTCGATTGAGAACTTTTGTGCATCGAGGCACCATTGAGAACTTTTGTGCATCGGACTATCTACCAAGGGTGCACAAAGGGCATTTAGGGGATACTAAATGTATGGAAATTATTTTTGAATTTAAATATTTTTAAGATAATTAATAGTTAAATTTGGTATGAAAATCATCATTAACTTCTTTCCTAAAACCACTCCCTCTTTCTCTCTCTCTCTCTTAGCCCCCTTTTATTTTGGAAGAGATGAACGATATGCATGATTTATGTTTGTATGAACGATTCATGTTTGTATTTTGATGTATTTTGATTTTGGAAGAGATGAACGATATGCATGATTTATTTTTGGAAGAGATGAACGATATGCATGAAGAGATGAACGATATGCATGTATTTTGATGTATTTTGAATTGAATTATTTTTGTTAATTTTGGAAGTGTTATAGTTAAATAATGATTGCATAATTCCTGTTTTACCCCTCCACGAAATTCAATATGTGCACTTGATGCATAAAACTTTGTATTTGATTACCCTTTTGCCATTTGATCTAACACACACATTCTTTTCATCCAATGGCCAGTGGAGGTTCTTTTGTGCCTCGATGCACAAAAGTTCTCAATGGAATCTCCCTCTATATATATATATATATATATATATATATATATATATATATATATATATATATATATATATATATATATATATATCAAGGGTTTAATTATGGTTTAAATATTTAACTAAAATTAAGTAAATCATTATAACTTTAAATTTATATTACCAATACTATTACTTATTACTTTAGGAGTTGGAACTTTTTTATACGATTTTATCCTTGCTAATAATACATATAAGTTAAAGCACATTCAATTAAAAGTTCGGATAAATTTAAAGGTCTTAATAATGAATTCTGTATAATAAGTAATTTAATTAGTGTATTAGTTTTATTACGTGACATAAAAACCAATAAATTATATAGTTCTCTCTTAATAAATATATTGAATGCGAATTCAAACCATACATTAAAAGACTATGAAATTTTAGATTAATAACAAATATCTGTACAAATAATCTAAATATACATGCATGAAAAGAATGAGAATTAGAACACAGCACAAATGAAAATATATGGACACCTATGCAGATAAAAAACATTAATAATATTTAATATTTTCTGTATTGTAAAAAAAATTATTTAAAATATAATTATTCCAATTAAATTAAAAAAAATATGTATGTATGTTGATGGTCACTATTTAAAATTCACATAATTTTTGTTATATTTTAACAAAATGATTTTCATATACATAAATAATAAAATGTAAATATTTATTTATAAAAGAACTCGAAGAACTCTATTATATTATATTATTTATTTATAAAAGAACTCAAAATGATTTTCACATACATAAATAATAAACTGTAAATATTATTTATTTATAAAAGAACTCTATTATATTATACTATTTATTTATATCTAGAACTCAAAGAAATCAAGTATAAATTTTTCTTATAAAAAATATGTATTTAAGTATTTATGCTAATAGTCACCGTTTATAAGTTTTTTTTTGAACGGAGTCACTGTTTATAAGTGACATGGCTTTTGTTAGATTCCAACAAAATGATTTTCATATACATAAATAATAGACACTAAATATTTATTTATAAAAGAACTTGAAGAACTCTTTTATATTATATTCTTTATTTATAAAAGACAAAAATAATACACTTTAAATATTTGTTGTAAAAAAAACTGAAAGAACTATATGTATATATGGACTCAACATTTTTATAGAAAGAACTATATTATATTATTTATTTATTTATAAAAGAATGAAATAAATTATGCACTTTCATAGATGCCTTTGTTTGTTTTTTTTGATAAATTTTTAAAATAATGTTAATGATAATCGTAAAAATATCATATTTATTTCTATGTCTCTTAGATGGTTTTGTTAGACATGGTTGTTACTAATTCATTATACATTAATCAAAATCACATACGATATATATGATTAATGATTCTTTATTAACGATTAACCATTTTATTTATAGAATAGAACGAATAAATTTTTTATAACCTTATAATTAGCAATTATGTTGTGAAATGATTAATGATATTTAAATAAAATGACTAATAAAATAATTATTATTATGAGCTTTGTTATTTGAACTTTTTTAAATTCAAAAATATTGCATTAATGTGTTGTATCCCATAATGAAATCACAACCAAATAACAAACGAAATACTACACTAAATGAAATATACCAATTAAAAAAATATTAAATTACTAATTCAATAAACATAAAATTTTCAAGTAAAATATATAGTGCATTGTTAATATTAAGAGAATATAAAAGACCTAGAAAATGTATAAGCATATTTACAAATATTCTCATTAAATTAAATTTAATATTAGTATTCACAATATCAAATTGTGTAACGATGGTTATATTAAAATACAGTACAATTTTTATTAAACCGTATGGTATTCAAAACGTTTCTAGATCAATATTTATTGAAAATTTTTCAAAGATGAATTGAAATAAAAAATAAATCATTTTAAAATAAATATTGTAAAACTTTTATTGTTGAAAAAAATCATCAAGAAGATAATTATAGAAGAATTGAAGTATAGAGAAACAAAAATTTAGTTGTTGATACATTTAAAAACAAATTATTACAGTTTAAAACTATATAGTTGAAAGAAATAGATGACAATGAACTATTTACGTTGGTGAATATAAGGTTGACATAAATTTTTTTTAGCTACGAACCTTTAGGATATATGACATATCAATATATAGCACATCAAACACCTATATCAACATAAACAATTTATTAATAAAAACAAAATAATTCAAAATAATTTAAATAAATATATCATTAAATGTAAAAAGAAGTATCAATGTATGGATTGAATAACACACCAAAATTTTTCTAGAAAATCTAATTGTCAAGAACTTCTTTGCATGGATGGTCACTTCAATAATGTCCATCGATATCACTGTCAAATATAAAATATCACAAAATAAAAACAGTAATAATCAATTTCACAAAATAGAATAAACATACATGTGTTGGATATGAAAAACAAACTTGATATTTGAAAAATAAATCAAGAAGAAAACTAACCGGTGAAATTGTAGGAGAAGAATGTTTTAGGTTGACAGATGAATTATATGCAACCCTTAATATTTAAAACTTTTGATGATCATTCATCTTCTTTGTAACCTATGGATAAATAATGAAATAACAATTAATTATAGATAACCAAGGGTTATGAAACGGTAATAGCATTAAACAAAAAAAGCAAAAATTTAAA